>JAKOGI010000718.1:57500-175000 GCA_029747015.1 Carnegiea gigantea
CTTCATTATTCAGTAATAATTGTTGATTGGTGTTCATGGCTTTCCCGCGCTCCCTTGGTACTAAGGCAATGGCTAAGTACGTCACCCGCCATTTTGCTTGGGACCGACGTGGGGTTGCCTTTCCCCCGTCACCTCCCCCAAAAGACTTTTAGGCACAATGTCCGAGCTTTGAGCTGGCTGTGGCTTGGGAAGCCACCAAGTACTATGAGTTCGCGGAACTGCCTCAGGTGATTTTCTACGTGATGCTTCTAAATGAGGCCGAAAAGCTTGGGGTCTTGCAAGGACGAGCGCTCCGGTCTTTGGAGTCAGCCCTCGTTGAGCTCTGTTGGAGCACCTTTGAATCGTGGGTCTGGCTATACGGTGACCGAATTTTCGAAACTCGATTCTGTCCACAAGCCGAATCGGGGGAGAGTTCGGGAGCTGGTCTGCAAGAAGAGGGTTCGGAGGTGGAGCCAGAGGATGAGGGCTCAGTCATTGGGAGGGTGGCCTCCCCTTAGGGTGGTGACGAGCAGGGGTGTGGCCGTTAAGCCTATGCTTGCGCAGCCTGCTCTTACTAATGCTCTTACTTTTCTCTTATTCTTTTCTTCCCCCTGCTCCTCCTTTTTTTTTGGGGGTGATGTGTTGCCTACCTTAGTAGTAATAAAGTCCGTGCTTTCATATTCCTCTATATTGTCGTTACTTTGCTCGTACTGGTCTCAATTTATACTGACTGGATGGCCATATATCTGAGGTGGATTAGCCACTAGGCTCTTGGGGATTTTCCCATCTCCAGCTTTCGCTATCCCCCTTGTATAAATACATCGTCATTCTCCCACATAGGATATTCGTGTATTCATCTTTCTAGGGCGAGTGGTATAAAGGATAGGGAGAGCGATCGGTGCTCCTGTTTCCCTTATCAGTATGGCGTTCCCTCCTATTTACAACACGAGGGAGATGGCCAATCACGTGAGGGGGTCCTTTGTTTGGCGCTGGAGGAGCGCTTCGCGTCCACCTCGGCCCTTTTCTGAAGACTTCTACGCCTTATGCCCACGCTTTTCATTGTCCGAGGCCGAGGGTGCGGCGGCTAACTTTGAGCTCCCTGAAATAGTACAGCCGGCATTCTACAACATGCTGCTGAACGAGGCAGTCGAGCTGGGTGTGGCGTATGATTTTACGATCGAGGGTTTGAAATCAGCCTTGGTAGGTCTGAGGTGGTCAACCTTCGAGGTTTGGATGGGCTGTGTCGACCACGTACTGAGGGCAGCGCAGCTTCAGCGGCTGGCCGATGAAGTGGAGGTCCGTGGTCCCCTAGACGACTAGGAGGAGGGCTCTGGATCAAACGGCCCCCCGGCCCCCTCTAGTGATGAGGAGCAGCCTTACCTCCGTTTTGAATCTTCTCTTGTTTCGCCCCCTTCTTCTGTATAGCCTTAGTTTTTTTTTGTTTTTTCATTTCGTGCTTGTATTGGCATAACTGTCGTAATAAAAGATCCCTACGTGACTTTACCTCTTTGCACTTGTTCATTTCTATCCATATGTCATGAAAGCCTATAAGGCTATACTGCATGGCCTCTAGACCCTACTAGGGCTGAGAGGGAAATGATCGACCATGAGGCAGTGTTCAGGGACCCATAGCCCCCCCAGTGGGGCTAGGGATGTAGCGTTCGGCCGTTGTAATGACGACACCCTTAGCTCCCCATAGGGGCTAGTAATGTAGGGACCGGCCATGAGGCCGTGCTTGAGGACCCTTAGTCCCCATTGGGGTTAAGAGTGTAGCGACCGGTTGAAAGGTCGTGCTTATGGGGCCCTTAGCCCCTATTGGGGTTATGAGTATAGCGACCAGTCATGAGACCGTGTTCATGAGCTTTTAGCCCCTACTGAGGCTAAGAGAGTAGCGATCGGCCATAGAGCCATACTCCTAAACTCTTAACCCGCACTGGGGCTAAGAGTATAGCGACCGGCCGTGAGGCCATGCTTGAGGACCTTTAGCCCCCAGTGGTGCTAAGAGTGTAGCGACCGGCCATAAGGCCGTACTTATTGGGCCTTTAGCCCTCATTGGGACTAGAAGCATAGCGACCGGCCATGAGGCCGTACTCATGGACTCTTAGCCACTATTGAGGCTAAGAGCGTAGCGACCGACCATAAAACCGTGCTCCTGGACTCTTAGCCCCCATGGGCCTAAGAGTATAGTGATCGGCCGTGAGGCTGTGCTTGAGAATCCTTAGCCCCCGTTGGGGCTAAGAATGCAGCGACCGGCCCTAAAGCTGTGCTTATGGGACCCTTAACCAGCATTGGGGCTAGGAACATAGCGGCCGGTCATAAGGCCATGCTCCTGGGCTCTGAGACCCTACTGACGCTAAGAGCGTAGCAACTGGCTGTAAGGCCGTGCTCCTGGGCTCTTAGCCCCCACTGAGGCTAAGAGTGCAGCGACCGGCCATGAGGCCGTTCTTGAGGACCTTTAGCCCCCAGTAGTGCGACCGGCCGTGAGGTCGTGTTGAGGGACCTCTAGCCCCAAGTGGGGCTAAGAATGTAGCGACCGGCCATAAGGCCCTGATCACGTACTCTTATCCCCCATTGAGGCTTAAGAGTACAGCGACTGACCATAAGACCGTGCTCATGGACCCTCCGCTCCCAAGACCCTGTACGTTATGAGCGTCCCTCAGAGAATGTACTCAGAGGTCCGTTCCCTCACGAGATCGAAGGTTTTCACCAATGACGTGGCAAAAATTGGTCGTCACGTGGCGTCGATTGGGAAAAGCTGTGCCTGTTGGGTGTTATCGGGAGGTGTGTCATGCCTTTTCGTTCTATATGAGGGTGAGGATTCGGCAGAAGAGGAGCCATTTGATCACTGCAGATTTCAATCATCTAGAGAGAGAAAAATTTCTAGAGAGAGAAGCTCTGCACCTCTTTCCCCCTCTGCATTCAACTTCACTGTTTGCGTTTCAAGCTTTCCCTTTCTATCTTTAAGGGCTTGCTTGATATTCATCTTCTCCTTCAAACAGCTTCCTTGAGTTTTCATCTTCCACAGGTACATCCTTACGCCCCTTCAAAGCATTGTTTGTTGTTCTTGTACATTATGTCATCGTCTTGCTCATCAAGTGAGGACGTTCATGAGGGGTTGACTGGCCGGGTCGGCACCCGCAATTCCCTAGCCTCCCGGCCTTTATTGATGGCCGGGTGGTGGCTGGCGTCCCCTGAAAGAATAAATGTAGGGAACCCAAAAAGATTCCCTATGCGGTGCCCCTTTTTGAACCGGGAACTCCCTCGTGATCTAGCTGCGAGTACTCCTCCACCCCTAGTATCCTCAGTCCCGAGGTGGAGGTGACATATCCCTAGGAGATCACCATAGCTAATTATATGACTGATTTTCAAACTCAAAGAATGGCAAAGACCAAGTCTACCTCCTGCCTTAGGTCTCTTAAAGAACTACTACCTGAGGGTACACAAGATAATCCCTGTTCAGCTCCATCCTTACCCGAATCGGGGGTCGAAGTGGCCTGCACTAGTTCTAGCTCTATGCCAGGAGGGGCCTACTCCAGTGCCTCTTCTGATAGTTTGTCGAGGAGTTCGTCATCGGAGGGGGTGCCAACTAGCTCCTCATCCTCTGAAGGGCCGTCGGCTCCGGGCAAGTCAATACTTAAGCAAAAAGTCGCGTGCCTGAAGGATTGGTAACAGAGATTATAGCAGAAAGGCCACAGTTTCACGGGGCCCCAACCCACTCGGATCCGCAGGAAGGTCCGGGCAGTCACTTCCCTGATCTGAAGGTCATCACTACGTTAAAAAGGTCGGCCCTTGAGAAGCGATACCTTCTGTCTGCCAGGTATACCTTCGTGATCCCCGAGGCGGATGCCACCGTGAATGAGCCGACCACAAAATCTATAGCGGGCTATCACGCAGCCCTTAACTACGGTCTCCAATTTCCCTTTTATCCTGTGATTGTAGAGATCTTACACAAGTACGAACTGGCGCCTGTGCAGGTTGTGCCCACATCATGGCACAACATTTGCTCCTTTATTGCAACTTGCGAGCTGCGCGGCCTCACTTGCTGAACTCGAGCGTTCAGCCTCGTGCATACCGTTCAGAAGGCTCCCAAGAAGACCGGTGACCTAGGGTGGTATTACTTCAACAACAAGTCGGGTTTTATGACGGCCATCGAGAAGAAATCGAAAGTGAAGTACTGAAAGTATGACTTCCTCTTCTTGCGCCGGGAGTCAGGTTGGGGAGACGTTCCTGACTGGAACGAGGGCAAACCTGTGAGAAACCCCTTTAGGGGGTCCACGGCCGAGGAGAGGAAGACCGCCCGTTACTTCCAGTTCTACATACGTGAGGACGATAAGCCTCGACCCATCCATAAGTTTATGGCTCAAGCAATTGAGTCAGTGAAGGGCCCCGAGAGGAGGAGGAGCAAATCTAATGACAGGGATCCTTTGAATTGGCTCCCTAAGTTGAAGTTCTTTGCAAACGATTTCTTTCTCGCCACGGCCGGCCTTCTGATCCTTAAGAATTATTCCAAGGGTACTTAGTCGTCCCAATGCTAGCCATCCTTATGTTTGGTGCTGACCTGACTTCATTTTTGTTTTATGTAGGGCAAGCGAGGGCAAGGTTGATAGTCTTCGAGACGAGAGACGCCACTCCAGAGTAAGTGGCGGCCGACGCCGAGCGCTAGTGAGAAGAGGAGAGGCAGCGCCTCGTCACCTAACATGCCAAAAAGGTACAATGCACAACCTTGTTTGCCCCCCTTTCTTGTAATCCCTGGATTCCACTGACCAAGTCAGTTTCCTGCAGGCACCCTCCCTCGTTCCAAGAGGGAAGAAGCCTGCCATTAGCCTACCGGTCTGGAAGCGGCAACAGACTAAGGGTTATCCAAATGAGGCCGCGGTCTTCACCCTATCACAAGTGGGGAAGGCGGGAACCAAACGATCAGCCCCTTATCGATCGGGAAGTGGGTCATCTGGGGATCGCACCCCCGCCATTTAGGAGCAAGCCGTCCCTTCTAAAACCGTAGGGGCCGCTTCCCAAGCCGCCGGCGGTTCCTCCCCCATCACCCAGCGGCCATCCACCAACTTCTTCAAAGCGGACCCCACCGTGAAGTTCTCACTCGTCCAGGACTTAGTTGCGTACTGGGACTTGGTAACTCCTGGGGCTTCAGATGCCCCTAAGATAACTGAGGAGGAGATAGCCATGGCTAAGGTATTCGCCCGGGGGGTGAGGGCTACGGTCGAATGCCAAAGATTGGAGGGGCTTGTCACTCAGTACCAGCAATATTGGGAAAAGCTGAGGGCTGATTTGGACACTCGTAAAGCCGAAGGGAGGGGTTGCAGCGCTAGCTAGAGCAGGCGCTGGCGAAGGCCGGAGCTGATGTGGCCCAGGCCAAGGAGTAAGGCTACCAACAAGGCCGCGCCGATACCCTCGAGTATTTGTTCAAAGTACTGGTGACGCCGACCCAAGAATTTCAGGAGGATAGCTATTTTGAGGCCTACCTCCACTACGTGGATGAGCGTCAGTGGGCCGCAGATGAGGGCCGTGACCCTGAGGAGATGGAGTTTATCCCTCCTTCCGCCAAGGGTGAGGACGTAGGGGACGAGGCCACCAACCCCTTGGATGCTGAGGTTGGGGCTTCTGACGAGGAGGGGCATAAGGACAGCGGAGAGCCCGATGTGTAACCCCCCTCCCTCTCTCCCCTTTTTTTAGGGGTTGTACTCTTTTTTGTTAATGAAAGAATGTTCACTTCCGTTTACCAGCTTCTCTCGTTCATTCTTCCGCTTCTACTTGTTCTCTCGTTTCAGCCTTCATTTTGTTCTTTTTGCACCGTTACGGTAGCAGCCCCCAAACGAAAGAACAAGGGATGCGTTATGCTATTGAGGAGCTTATACCTCGTTTCAACCGTGCTTGAGGACCCTTAGCCCACGTGGGGCTTGAAGACCCTTAGCCCCCAATGGGACTAAGAGTGTAGCGACTGGCCGTGAGCCTATGCTTGTGGACCCTTATCCCCCAGTGAGGCTAAGAGTGTAGGGACCGACCGTGAGGCCGTACTTGAGGACCCTTACCCCCTCAGTGGGGCTAAGAGTGTAATGACTGAGGACCCTTAGACCCCAGTGGGGCTAAAAGTGTAGCAACCAGCTGTGAGGCCGTGCTTATAGACGCCTAGCCCCCAATGAGGCTAAGAGTGTAGCGACCGGCCATAAGGCCGTGCTTAAGGACCATTAGTTCCCCAATGGGGCTAAGAGTATGGCGACCGGCCGTGAGGCCGTGCTTGAGAACCCTTAGCCCCCTAGTGGGGCTAAGAGTGTAGCGATCAGCTGTGAGGCTGTACTTGAGGGCCTTTAACCCCCAGTGGGGCTAAGAGTGTAGCGACCAGCCGTGAGGCCATACTTATAGACCCCTAGCCCCCAGTGGGGCTAAGAGTGCAGCGACCGGCCATAAAGTCGTGCTTAAGGGCCCTTAGCCCCTAGTGGGGTTAAGAGTGTAGCGACTGGCCGTGAGGCCATGCTTGAAGACCCTTAGTTCCCAGTGAGGCTAAGAGTATAGCGACCGGCCGTGAGGCGGTGCTTATGGACCCTAGCCCCCAGTGGAGCTAAGAGTGTAGCGACCTGCCGTAAGGCCGTGCTTAGGGAGAACAAGGGGTGCACATGAGTACAAAAGTGACCGCCTTGGGCTTCTGACTTTATTGCTTGTGATCAAAATATACATGTCGGTATGGGATAAAGAAAAAGCGTGAGCCTAAGTATAGTATTTGCTCAGGTTGCTGCTATGCCAGGCTCATGGGATGGGGGTGCCGTTGATGGCCTCCAGTCGATATGTTCTGTGGCGGATTTGTGAAGCAACTTTGTATGGGCCCTCCCAGTTGGCAATTAGTTTTCCGTGTTCCTCGCCCTAGCTACGGCCTCCATGCGCCGAAGAACAAGGTCGCCCCCCTGAATTGGCTGCATTCGCACTGTGCGGTTGTGCAGGCGTACGATGTGCAGTTTATAGAGAGCTTCTCGAAGGAGAGCGTCACCACGGATAGAGGGGAGGCGATCGAGGGTTTCGTGGAGTGCTGCATTGTTCAACTCCTCTTAGAAAGTTACCAACCGGTGATTGTGAAGGGCGACCTCAACAAGTAAAACTGCCTCGGATCCATAGGCTAACATAAAAGGGGTTTCGCCAGTAGTGGTTTTCTCAGTGGTGTGTAGGTACCATAGGACGACGTGCAGTTCATCCGCCCATTTGCCTATTGTGTTGTCAAGCTTATTCTGCAAGCCATGGAGGATAGACTTATTGGCCGCCTCGCCTTGGCCGTTGGTCTGAGGGTGTGCCACGGCAGTGAAAAACGCCTGGTAGCCCAAGTTACTGAGGTAGTCCATGAGTTTACTAGTGTCGAACTGCTGGCCGTTGTCAAAAATTATGGCGCGAGGAATACCGAAGCGGGTAATAATGTTTCGCCAAATGAACTTTCGAACTTCAACGGTGGTTATGGAGGCTATGGCCTCGACCTCTATCCATTTGGTGAAGTAGTCCACCGCCGCGAAAAGGTACTTACGCTGCCCCGTAGCCTTGGGGAAAGGGCCGAAGATATCCATTCCCTATGTGGCGAACGGCAGAGGACTAACGATTGGCATCATAGTGGTGGAGGGGATTTGTTGGATGGGTGCGAACTTCTGGCATTTGTCACAAGTCTGCACTAGTATCATTGCGTCCACCCGCAAGTTAGGCCAGTGCGAACTTCTGGCATTTGTCACAAGTCTGTCTAACCATAACACTTCATGCGGGTCAATGCTCCTCTCTATAAGAGTTTCCCACTGAATGTTTTTGGGTTTCCCGTTATCGGATGAGCTCGCCAGCTTAGACAGGGCATCGGCTTGTCGATTCTTTGAGCAAGGGATGTACGTGATTGCAAAATACTCTAGTAACTTGGTGGCCTCCCGTACCCGTCGAACATAGGCGGCCATAGTGTCATCTTTTGCTTCGTATGCACCGTTGAGCTAGCTGACGACTAACTGGGAGTCAGAGAAGGCTTGGATAGAATCGGCCCCTGCGGTGTACCAGAGCTCTATTCCTGCAATGAGGGCTTCACACTCGGCCTCATTGTTAGATGCCTTAAACATGAACTTTAGAGCATGCTCGTACCGCGTTCCGATGGGATTTTCAATGATGAGGCCGGCTCCACTGCCATCCTTAGTGGACTATCCGTCCACGTATAGGTTCCAGGGCCGCGGGCGCAAGTCCTCCTCCTCAGTGGGCGTGGTGCTCTCAGTCAGGAAGTCAGCCAATGCCTGGGCCTTGATGTCCATTCGTGGTTCAAAGGCCAGGTCATAGCTGGAAAGTTCGACGGCCCATTTCAAGAGCCACCCTGAGGCATCTAACTTCTGGAGGATGTTCCTCAAGGTTTGATCCGTTAACACTAAAATCTTGTGAGCCTCGAAGTAGGGTCTCAACTTCCGACTGGCTATCACCAAGGCATATGCAAACTTCTTAATGAGAGGGTCGTTCACTTCTGCCCCTGCCAAGGCGTGGCTTACGTAGCACAAAGGGATATGCTCTTTTGCCCTTTCAACCACAAGGACAGTGCTGACTGTGTGCTCTGAGACAGCCAAATATAGTACCAAGATTTCCCCTTCCAGAAGATTGACGATTTTGAGCAGCTGAGCTAAGTAGGTCTTCAAAGCCTAGAAGACCTCGTCCGCCTACTGGTCCCAACTGAAGTTGGCTCACTGCCATAGGACGCGGAAGAATAGTTGGCACTTATCTACAGACCAGGACATAAACCGTCCCAGGGCGGCTATGTAGCCGGTCAGGCGTTGCACCTCTCATATATTCCAGGGTGGTTTCATGTCGAGGATGGCCTGGATTTTATCTGGGTTAGCTGCGGCTGCTGATCATAAAGTCGAGGAACTTGCCTGATCGTACCCCAAAGATGCACTTCTTTGAGTTAAACTTCATGCTAGATGCCCGAAGTATGTCAAATATCTTCCGCAGATCATCACCATGATCCCCCTCGGTCTTACTTTTTACGATCATATCGTCGACGTAGACTTTCATAGTTTGGCCAATGAGGGGTTCAAACAGTTTGTTCACCATGTACTGGTAGGTAGCCCCCGCGTTCTTTAACCCAAAGGGCATCATCTTATAACAGTGGAGGCCATGGTCCGTGATGAACACCCTCTTTTCTTGATCTTCTAGGCAGAGAGGTATCTGGTGATACCCGGAAAAGGTATCCATGAAACTTAGTAAGGCATATCCGGCCATGGCGTCAACCAACTTGTCAATTTTTGCCAGCGGACAACTATCCGTTGGGCAGGCCTTATTCAAATCCGTTAAATTCACGCACATTCTCTAAATCCCATTGCGTTTCTTTACTAACACTACATTCGAGATCCATTCAGGGTAGTGGAATTCTCGAATGAACCCAGCTTCCAGCAACTTCTGCACTTTAGTGTTGGCGGCGGCCGCTCTCTCCGGGCCCATATGGCGCTTTTTCTGGATGACCGGCCTGTGACGAGGGTCTAAATTCAGCCGGTGTTCCATCATAGTTGGGGCGATGCCCGACATCTCTTCAGATCCGAACGCGAAGACATCTTTATAGTCCTATAAGAGGGAGAGCAGTGATTACCGATTGGGGGCTGTGATATCTTTACCCAGTTGAACGGTGCGCTCGGGCCGCTCCCCTTCAAGCGGAACTTGCTCCACGTCGCCCGTAGCCTCTGGCCGAGGCCGTGGGGGTTCCGCCGAGGCGAGGGTGTGGATGACCAAAGCTTCTGTGATCGCGGTGGCTGGTCCAGTCTTCGCCCGCTTCTTTACCTGGGGGGGCCATCCGGTCCATGCTCCCTAGCTCGCTTTACCAAGGGCAGGATGCTCATCAAATAACACTCCCGAGCCATTTGTTGGTCCCCATATATGTTGCCAATGCTACCATCGTCAGCCTCAAATTGAAACTGGAGGAGGTATAGGGCAATGACGGCCTTTACCCTGTGAAGGGTCGGACGCCCCAGAATCATATTGCAGGCCGTGGGCATATCAATGACCAAAAAGTCGACCTCTAGGTTCTTGGACCTAAGCTTGTTGCCGAAATGCACCGGAAGGCGGATCACCCCTATGGGGTTTAGCTCCTGTCCGCCAAAGCCCAAGATAGGGTGCATCAAGGGGACAATGTCACATCCAGGGTGCGCGAGTTTCTTCAGACAGTCCCAGGTTATTATGTCGACCGAGCTTCCCGTGTCGATCAGAAATCACCGAACAATCGTGCTTACTATCTTCATTTCAACGACCAGAGGGTCCTTATGGGGAGAAGCGCATCGTGAAGCTTCCTTTCTACCAAACACCATTGTGGGCACTGTTACACGGGGTCCTTGCTCCGTGTTAAGTACTTGCTGCGCACTTCTGAGCTGAGCCTTCTAAGCTGACCGGGTTATCCCCTCTGCATAGCCCCCAACTATCATGGCCACAACTTCTGTCGAGCACTCCTCATCCCATGGCTAGGGTTGGGTGGGCTCCTGCTCTCGTCGAAGGAATCGTGGTCCGTTCTTTAGGAATCGGTCAATCTAACTTTTATCTGCCAATTCGTGAAGGGCTTTCTTCAGCTCCTGGCATTCGGTCATGGTGTGCCTACTCTGTTTGTGAAACTCACAATACTTCTTGGCATTCTGCGGCTTAGGGTGCGTAGTCATAGGGCGTGGTCTTCGGAGCATGGGATGTCCTCTAACCTCTATAAGGATACTCCTGGCGTCAGTGGTAAATTAGGGGTCAACTGCTTGAATTGTGGCCTCCTTTCCCGAGAGCCGAGATTTCTATCACCGTGGTTGAAATTTTTGTCCCCTAGGCCCTTAGCCTTCTTCAGGGCATCGGCACTATCGGCACAGATCTCGGTGGCTCGAATGGAGTCTGCTGCCTTCCTCAGGGCCTCGACCAACGTCGTCTCTTTCTGTTCAACCAGAGAAAACTTGAAGCAGCCGCTCTTAAGACCGTTCAAGAAGGATGTGTATGCCACCCTATCCTCCAAGTCAGGAATCAGTACTGCCTTTTGATGGAAGCGCTTGACAAACTCGGCGAGGGACTCCTGTGGCCCTTACTTTATTTTCGACAGGTGGATACTAGTCCTCCTCTCCTTCCGGCTGGTGATAAATTGGCTAACAAATTTGTCGGTCAGGTCTTGGAAGCAAGTGATGTTCCCTGGTTGCAGACCATTGAACCATGATTGCGCCACTCACTTTAAGGTGGCAGGGAAGTAGCGGCAGTAAGCAGCGTCATCCACGTCCTGCACATACATCTGTGCCTTGTAGACCCCCAGATGCTCTTCTGGGTCTGCCGTCCCATCATAAAGGTCTAGCGTTGGAATCTTAACTTTCGCATAACGCGGAGCATTGATTATTTGGCGCTGAACGGGGTAGAAAAGGGGAGAGCAGTCGGCCGAGCGGCCATTCCTGACACCTTGATGGGAGTTTCAGGCGGATGCTCGACCTCAACGACCGAAGGACTCATCATCTCCCGGCCGTTCCTTGATGCTCCGTTCCCCATGGCGTGGCTCCTTACCGCACGTCTCCCTTGGGGGCGGACTTCGGGTGCGCTCCTGATGGGCGCGACATTCTGGGCTAGGCCGGCAATTGCCGGAGGCTTTTCCCTGAGGGTTGGAAGTCTGTTCCTATTCCTCAACTCAGGCGGCTCACTTGGAATGGGTTGCGTGGGGTGTGGAAGCAATCATTGATTTGGTCGTTGCCCCCAGCGTGGGGTGGTTTTGGGTCCCATTGCCGCGCGTCGACCTAGTTGCTTTGTATAGGGCCAACCGCTTCGGTCTGATGAAGACACTTCTCGCCCGCACTCTGTGTAATGGGGAGACAGTATCCGCTCCGACCGGCGGGAGGGCTCACCTTCGTGGGCTGGTACGTAGTTGAAGTGAGGGAGCGGCCTGGCCGAGTTAGCCGCTTCCATAGCTCTTCTGTCCTGCTCTGAAACCTGGCAAGTGATAGCGTCTATCATGATAGATATGAAGTTTTCCAGGGCGTCCACCGTGACATACGCCTCTCGTTGAGGAGGGGGGGCTAACCTCTTGAGGGCTCGCCCGTGAACTCTTCGCAGCATCCTATACCTCAGGAGGCGCATAGGTGTTAGTTGCGGGGGCCTTATCCCTGCGAGTCCGTGCCCATATTACTTCGCTCACTACCATCGCTACCGTTCCCTCCCCACAGACGGCGCCAATTTGATTCCGGATGAAATCTCTGGAGTACGGTTGATAATGACGTAGGACGAAAGAGCGGGTTTATCTGACAGCTGGCACGCAACACCTTACGTCCTCTTCCTGGAACGACCCCCACCTGCAAAAAGGGCAACCCCGGGTTGTGGACCGGAGAATGCCTCTTCGACAGTCAAGTCAATTCAAGGTCCGAGTCAAGGGTAAAGAGCGAGAGAGTATAATGAGAGTTCAGTGTATATGCCTGCCAACCCCTTTCCCAAGGAAGGTATGTGACTATTTATAGTCCTCTCGGAAAAAGAGTAAAATAGTAATCCTACCTGGAGTACCTGCGTGGGTTGCCTGTCTCCGCATGGAAGGGCCCTAAGGGGAGCCTCTAGGGTTGCATCTCAAGTCCCTCTATCTCAGATATAGGCCTGGGGAAGCCCCAAGGGGGTGTCTTAGGGCCATTATCTCAGATATAGGCCGTCTGTAGATTCGACTTGATCAGACCTAATTGGGGGAAACCAGTTAACAATTCATAACTAAGTATAATCATTGAAGAATTTGTAGTTTTAAATCGTAAAACATGTTAATCTATAATAAGGCAAGATATTTAAGAGTGTCTTCAACAAAATATATATTATTGCCCTTCGTAAAAACATTTGAAACATAATATTGTAATAAACAGGCAGGAGGAAAATAAATAAATAAAAATCTATTGACAGGACATTATTGGTCAAGAGCCCACTATGTACATTACTTTCACGAGGGCTTTACTTCTACAGGTCTTTTTAACAAAAGAATATTTGTTCGCAATTTGCTTCATGTGGGAAATTAATGTGTACACTGTGCACTCTTCTGACATACGTAATCGGTGAGAGTTTTCAATTGGCAATCCTAAGTCTGCACTTCTGGAAAATGTTTTGATTGCAATTCGCACGAAAGCTGAACGCAACTGAAGTTTCATTGTAAAAATAATGCGTAATTCTGAAGTATTCCACTAATTGTTTATGAGTCCTTTCTTTCTCTTTTTAATTGGATCGTTTTTTATTAAGATTATTATGTTAGAGTGGCTCATGATAAATAATTATTACGAGATGATTGATGATTCGTTTATTACGTAAGACATATGTTGATGTGATATAATAGTTCACATTCGTAGGTGATTTCACCCAAAATGAATTAGAATAGGGTCTTATTCTGTTTTTGGGGGGTCAAAATATGGTTCAATTCTGCAAAAATTAGTTCAGTATAGTGAAACTAAATTCAGAATTCAAATAAAAGAGGTTCAATTTAGTAAACATAAATTCAATTCACCTTAGTAGACATAAGTTCAATTTAACTGTGATAAGTTCAGTAATATAATTTAAAGCGAATTGGACGTAAGTAACAAGTTAGTTCATTTATGTCTATCTATATTATTTAATTGGCATTATCTGGTATTGCCACAAGAAAGTCATCTAAATTAAATACCCTTGTAGGGTTTTTGTTGATCAGTAGTATGATGCTGTTGAGAAGTCAATTCTATGCAGTAATTTTGTCACTGTGAATCGTATGATGCCTTGCACACATTGATGATACTGTTTAACAGGAAAGTTCACAAGGCAATTCAAGCCAGGCCTTTTTTTTTTTTTTTAATCGCAGTGTATTTGCCTAAACGGCTTTCCGCAAAATTGGGCTAGTGCTTGAAGCTAAACCGGTCCAATCTCGCATGCCAAACTGGGCGTGTAGTAACTTGGAAGTCAAAGGCCCATATTAGTGAAGTGTTTGTTGGACTTTGTTACACAGCTCGAATGACCTGAATTACTCGCATGCTGAAATAGAGCAACGTAATTTGCCTGAAATTGAATTACCCAATATATTTTTTGACCAATATATCTTGCCTTTTCAAGATGAGCCTATTGGACGGACTAATAGTAAACTAAAACATGACCCAAACTCGAAGCAACATCATTTAAACTAAGTTAAGTTTGAATTTCCACGAACATGAATCTCACTAAGTTTAATTAACTGGATCTAAACTGTAAACCAGTAACCTGATTTAAGTGTTAGAATCTGCATACCGACGTTGGGTGAAAAGTTTGGTCTTTTTAATAAAAGATAAACTTCTCAATATTAACACACTATTTCAATCGAGGGCAGAGAGGGGGAGCCAGAGACGGAGGGGAAAGAAATGGAGCGATAGGGAAGGGAAGGATATCAACTAATGTTCACCTTTTTTTTTTTTTTTTCTTTTGGTGATCGAAAATGCTACTCATTCATTAATCAATATGCAAAGGATCTTCAATAACACAATCAACTAACCAGCCAGCACAGTAAACATCCCAACTCATAAAACCATTACAAGGGAGGCTTCGCTTTGCCATTCCATGTACTGCCATATTCCTAGACTGCCTTGTCCATGATAACCCCTTCATCTTGTTTGAGCTAATAATGGGTTGTATACCTTTCATTTGAGGGCAAAAATGGCCCCCGCCTCACTTTCGCAAATTTGTGAGCATTAACGAGGCCCAAGTAGTTATTTTCCAGGAGTAATTCTCTACCCCTTTCATATCTACCATCTCAATGTTGGCTTGAATAATTCTCTACCCCTTCTTATTCACTCACTTATGCTGTTCACCCTCAGCTCACCCTAGTCCGGGGCCTTCTTATTTATAACGTAAGCTTGGAGGCTTCACATCAAGTCTTCACTGACATAATATGCATGCTTTGGTAGGGTCAGGCACAACTGTTGTTGCCTGATGTGAACTTCCCCCATATTGTTATCAACGTCTTCATGTCGCGCGACCCTTAACATTACACCACTGAATCCTCAAGCCTTTGCTTGCTATGCAGTAACAATACCAATATCCACTAATTGTTGTTTCCAGATACGATTGTCTGTTGACATCTCTTCTAATTCAGCGATACGAGAAGCAGATTGTACAATAATTTCTCTTGTTTAATTAATGCATGAAGGTCCATAAAAATATACAATATCATTGGATCTCCTAGTTGAGCTAAATACGAATATCTAATATGCTTAGGCTCTTACGTTTTTAACTCCTAAAAGAGAACCTCATTAACAGGTATTTTTTTTTTTGGGGGGATAACTGAATGAGGTGAACACAACTTTGATCCAAAAGTCTAAATCTATTAGGCTTTGGGTCAAACTCATATACAAACTTCTCACCCAAATTTTTTAAAAATATAGGACATTAACTCAGCTGTGAATTTTCCGAAGAACTTGTTCGATGATTGTTGCCACCTATTTGACTTCATTTTCAAAGTTGCGTATTTCAATATAGCTACTTTTTATAGCATGTAAACACTAAAAAAGGTCAAATAGAGGTGGAAAAAAGCGATGGAAAGTAGAAACAACGTTGGATTTATAATTTAGTTTTGGAATTGGCGAAAAAATACGTTGGTCAATAAATTACTTGTCGCTAAAAACCTAGGGACGGAATTGGACAGTTCCGTTACCAGATAGCGACAAACACCTCGGGGGCGGGAATGGATGGTGAGGAAAATCAGCGATGAAATCTTGTTCCGTCGCTTTAGGGATGGATTAGAGATAGAATTTCCGTCGATGTATGGTGATGAACTCGTGATTCTGTCGGTGACTTGCATTGATTTAAAAAGATAAACAGAGAAAGACGGGCTTTCCGTTGCTGATTTGTCGCTATATTTATTTTTTAAAATAAAAACTCTACTTTGCCAACTTTCTCTTAATACAATACAGTCCATGGATATAACTACAGTGACAAGGCTATAATTTTAGAAAGAGGGTTTGGAAATAGTGGACTGACCAACGGTTCAATCTTTTGTAGAAGACGGGCAGAATTTAGCAAAAGTGAGAATGTAGTATCTCAACACCTTGGATCTAAATACAGGTTAAGATTTGTGGTCGCACAAAACAATATATAGTGAAAGGAAGTTATTAGAGTCTGAGTTATGTCGTACGGCAGGGGTGACAAAAACACATTATTATATGACAAGTTTACAATTTTCACGATACATTTCTATTTAAAAAAATTCTTTTACGATATATGATGCATGAAAAATTTTGGTATATGTTTGTTCTTTTATATAATACTAGCTAAGACCCGTGCGCTACTCTGAGATTGAGTTTTTTTAGAAGTAACATTTCTGGTGAAGTATATAATACTTCAAAAGTATCATTCAATAACTTATTGATGTATGCAATATTTAAATAAAAATTATTTACAACTCCAATTAAATAGAATATCAAAGCAAAAATAAATATTAAACGTAGTAACTAAAAGTATAACAAATAAAATGATTCATGAGAGAAACATCAATCAATGCGACTAAAAACCACGATTGACAAGTAAGCATACAACGTAAAACTGTAGCCACCAACACCGGTACCCAACCCCTGTTCCATGACTTGGATTGTCTGATCCAAAGCACGATATGTTTCCATTCTGAAATGACTAGGACTGCGCTCCAGATTTGAGAATTTGTCGATCCCTTTTCTAAGAGCACATAATAGCCTGAAAATTTGAAAACAAACAAAGAAAAATAGGAAAAGAAAGCATAATCACTGTTGAAGGTAGGCTGCCAGCATACCAGAAGAGAAATTTAGTAGCAATGGATATCTTCCGTAGACTATCGCAGAGAGAAGGGGAGAGAGAGGGTGTTGGAAGCCGTAGAGAGGGTCAAAATTGTTGAACAATGGATTATTTTTATGGTTTTACTGCTCTCATACTTATCTTATGAAAAGGACTATTGGGAATAGTACATGCATAAGTTGTAATTAACAAATTCCAATTATTAGGAACAGTACTCGCATTAATTACTTTAACAAAACAATATAATAATAAGTTTTTATTTTTCCTTTCTTTTGGAAAGGAACATATTGGATTTGGTTTTCTTGTTCATGAAAATTATTTTTCGGTAGTATGAGTTCTATTAAAGCAATATATCTAGGCTACAATGTTCTGGTAAAAATAAAGAGGAAAAAGAGCCCATTAAATTTAAATTTTGAATTTCACATTAACGATCCGAAATTACCAATTTCGTTTCCAAAAACCATTCCAAGTAGCCTACTCCCTTCAATCCCATTTTTAGAGAAATGATGTCCCACATTTCGAGCATTCCTCGTGTTGGTAACTATGCGCAAAACCCTTGTGTTCAGCTCACTGGAATTGGTGCAATAAATAGTGAAGGTGTGGTTGAAAGTACAAGATTTTCAAGAAATAATTATTTAGTGCATAAGAAAAATGAAACCCCACAAACACTAAATGTTCGAACGTATGAATATAGAATAATTTTTCAAGTGTAAATAACAATCAATACAGGAATGAATGATGGCAAATAGCATTTAGAAGGTGACAAAGTAATTCTTCTTCAACTTGTATCAACAACAAAAATGATGATCATGATTTGGTGAGTAGACATTAACATGCAAAATGAGATGCAAACGTTTCTTCGGTTCTCTAGAGAAATAATTATTATTGTAATCTCTCAAGAGGTACTTTTTCATTCCATTCAAATGCAACAAAAAGGTGATTCTTATGTTTAACAACATTATTATGTGCTAACCACTACTTGCTAGTGTTACAACTCCACGCATGAAGTAGCCATTAAAATATCAAGAAAAGAAAATTGTAGTCTGAGTGTTCCGACCTTAAAGGGTTGTTTTCAATCACAAAGGGAGTATTTTTAGTGATAAAAGATACTAAAGTTGTCTTCATTCACAAATGTATGCATAGCAAACTTTGGTTTCAACCTCAGATGGAAGCCTGCATGCTCACCAGAAATAAATTTCTCCTATATAATGCCCCCTTATTAAGGCTTAGAGGCTATAACACTACAACCCAGTACGGCCCCTACACTGCACTCATGGTCTTCATAATCGCCAGTAGACCACACATGACCAATTCCTTCACCATTGATCACCCTTTAAATGGGGACTTCCCAAAAAAAAACAAAAATCACTTAAGAAATCTCAAAAATCTAGCTTAAAAAGACTTACGCTTGCCTCCGTGGTGGTCAAATAGATGTTAGTCGAGGGAACGAGGAAAATAGCTAAATGCCATAGAAACAACAAATAGCTACAACTAGACCAAAAAATGAATATAAAAGATAACAATTAATTTTTTGTTGTTTGTCATATCTCCTCTTGTTTATGCCAAATGTCCCACATAATGAATGGTAGATGAATTTGCTTGTTCTAGTCCAAAATTTTGATTGATTATTAAGCCTACAGAAAGCAATTACTATTATAAATAAAAAGAGATTAAACATAGTACAATCATAACGAAAGTCAAAAAGGTATCTATGTTAAAAGAATACTATACACGGAGCAAAATCACTGGTTCAGCAAAAGATCAATCGAGAAAGAAAAATGGGACAAACTTCAAAATAAAAAAGGAATCAACAGACCTACCCTCCCCTAAATGAAAAAAGAACACTATCAAAAATGATAACTGGACAATCCTAGGAATGTTTTTGCCGAGGACCTAAGATAAATAGTTTTGCTGTAAACATTTTATATTTTTATATTTTCAATCATGATCAAATACATGTAAAACAGAGGCCATATTTAAACACTGATGCAGTAAGGGTAGTGGAAAGGCTAAACTAAAGATCCATAACTTTGTAAAGAATGAATTTCAAAAAAAAAAAAAGGAGCTCTCTAGGCAGAAAAGAAAAGTAATTCAAGACTAGATCTGATCAACGGGTCGGGGACTCGCCCGATCCGCCTCAACTCAACCCTCATAAATGAGGGTTAGGGTCGGCTTTTTTTATCTCTAACCCGCCCCGACCCTCAAATTGAGGGTACCCGATGATGATGAAGGTCGGGTTTGGGTAAAGGTTTTGGCCCACTGACCCTCACTTTTTCAAAAAAATTAAAAATTAAGATAAAAATAAGATACTTTCGGTATCATTTGCTCAAAACTCTTTTGCTTTCACTTTCCTAACTTCCGTTAGCATCTTCCCCCAATTCACCTCACCAAATCTTACTGGTCCGTAACCTTCTAACGCTCCCTCTCTAATGTTTGGAATAGATTGAGTAGTCATTTTAGTGAACTAATCAGTCTATTGATTTAATGAGTAAATTACACATTACAGTGTTTGTAGTTGTGATACGCTCCATTGGAGCATTATATTATCATTTGATTTTTTATTTTGTAAGATGTTTAATGTTGATCTTAATAATAAAAAGAATACTGAGTGAAAAATCTCATTTTCTATATTAAAAGGTTTGAGGATCAGGTCTGACCTGATGACCCGAGGGTACTCGCAGGGTCAGGGTCAGGGTCAGGGTCAGGGGTATGGTGACCCGCATAAGGGTCGGATAGGATCAGGGTCGAGAAAATTCTATCTGCCGACCTTCATGACCCAACCCTCAACCCAATCCGGTCCTCAATTTGATCAGGTCTATTCAAGACAAAATATGAAAATTGCCAACACCCCTCCTAAAAATCCAATCTCCCACTTCACAAATAAGTGACGCACCATTATTGCCCTCCTAGGTTCTCAAATACACAAAATCCAACCGTCCCTATCTTTTAACCCAACGAAGCCCCTCTCCCTCAATGTTATCATGTTGTTGACCATCCCCGCTATCATTTCTTACGCCCAGAAAAATTACAGAATCTATAACTATGCTACAAAACTGAACACACAAAAAGCAAAATTTTAAAAATAAATAAGAATGGAAAGCTAATTGGGTAGAGAGAAGACCAAGTTTACTTTCAATTCAATAATAGTTTCTAGTTTGCAGCGTTCATTGTGACCTCTCCCAATCGGGCATCAATACTTCATAGATAATATAGGCTGACTTTCGTGATGAATAAATCTGATTCACCATCAATAATTCTCAGTATCTTAAACCAATTATGCGGCCTCACATAAAAAATAAAGAATAAATTTTTTAGGTAACAGGGACAATCCATTTCACAATCCAAAATTGAAATCCAAAGTGACACTCAAAATAGCATGCGTGGAGAAAGGAAGGTCTTTCTTGAAAAAGTTTACAATGATGAAGTTGAATCCACAAACGAAAAAAAATCACAACCGCAAGAGGGAAGATTCCTACACAAAGCTGCCATCCTTAAATTGCGGGTGGTCACTCGGCTGAAGTGGTTATTCACTGTATAAAATATTGTAAAACTGAATTAGCAGGTAATTGTATAAAACAATGCCCAAGTGAAATAACACCAAAAGATCCTAGCAAAGTAAATTTGGGGTGCTCTCATATTCTAATGTCTGCGGTTACGTAACTAAGCCTTTTGCAACATGCAAATCAACTATTTAACAACAAATGTGTAGATCGAAAGTTCAAAGTCAATGAAAGAAATTAACAGAAGAGATCCAATAACCTAATGAATTAATAACACGAAATAAGTTTAGCACCTACAATTAAAGGGAGAGACATCATCCTAACATGCTCCCCTATATACATCAACACCTCCTGCCTTTATCGTGGGCTCATTGCCCATCTACATTTTCAAATGGTCACATCCATCTCTTTTCCATATTACATGACATTGTGCTATCTCTTACATCTCCCATTACTATGAGAATTATCATAATGAGCTAATAATTGATAGGAAGATCTTAGCTCAATGCCACGACTGACAAACGATCACAACCATGTAATATAAGCTATGATAGCATTTTTATCAAGAAAATGTTCAGATAAAGCTAACACTATAATGCTACTCTAACCCCTCACCCCCCAAAAAAAACCTACCTATCAAAGGGCAAACAGAAACACAAAAAAAAGACCTTTATTTAAGAAACATCCACACTATTGATAGAGGATCCAAATTCAAATAGAAAAGCTTCCCAACCTCATCCAACCAACACGTTTGATATGAGAAATTTATTCCTTGGCCAATCTCCCCAACGCATGAACAAAGATAAGTTAGTCAAAATCACAAATTTCAACCTGAACACATTATGAACATAACTACAAATTTTAGCATTTGAATCACAAAAAGAGATCTATACACTACCCAAAATTCTGACTTCGAGCTCTACAATTCTGTGAGGAATCTACATGGAACATACCTCGAGGAAATCCCATGCCTTCGCCCTACTTCAACGCCCACTTAAGACCTTCTACAAACAGCTTATATCACTGTATGTTTTGAAGTAATGTTCAAAACACTCTGAAACTGAATTCAAACACCAAAAATTAGATTTCAAGTAGCATCAAACCACTGAAAAGTTTAAGAAACAATTAAATCCACAAATGAAAAGTCTAAATTGACATTTGTTTATAATTTCATTTCTTCATAACAATTGCTAATTATTTCTACAGTATATAGTAGCTCTTTTGCACTTTAAAAAGTGTAAGAACCTTGTTTACTTGTCATGATCAAGATTATATACATTCGAATAACACTATAAAACCCTACATCCCACTTGAATTATAATTGTTGTTCAAGTCCCATGACTCATAATAAATTCTCATGAATCTACAAAGTCACCACGGACCATCCCTATAGCTTCATGCTACTTTTGTATTTATTAAAGAAGGGAGGGAATATAAACTACCACTGATCTTTAACGTCTTCCCTACAAAAATTTGAAGGTTTGGCTTCTTATTTACTTGAGTAGTCAATGTTCCATTTCCAATGCCAGCTTGGATTAGTTCAAAGTTTTCACAACCAAAAGTCCCAGAAAGTGAATAAATCATTTTTTGAAATGAAATTATATCATCTTAGGAATATCCTAACAAACCAAATTCAGGATCTTGAAACTAAACCTAAACAAAAGATGAGTTCAGTAATTTGAAAAGAGAACATTCCATTTAGTTTGTTGAAGAAGGAGTGAGTCAATATGAGCCATAAATTCTAATTTTTGTTAACGAAAAATCCCCCCAGACATCTCCCTCTACTCGAATTTATGCTCACCAGTGATTGATTCGAATATTAGCTGACTAAAAACACTATCAATAGTAATCACAATATAAGTTGAACATAAAATGGAAATTAATTTAAAATCAAAACCCAAATCAAAAAAAAAAAAAAGAAAAACCTTGCCAATCTCGCCATTCTACATTGGCTTCATGTTCATTTCTGATATTGTCCATTAACTAAGGGATAATTGGTGATGGGCAGATTTTGTAAGCCCTACAGTTAGATATTTAAAGAGAAAAGTATTGTAAAAATTCATAGATGAGTTTAATATATCTTACCTCTCAATATTTTGTGGAGGCAATGGACAATAGTGCCAAACTAAGACCACATAGGGTGTCATGAAGTTTTGCAAATTAAACATGGAGAAAATTTTTTAAAAAAAGACCCCTTAATCGGAATACCCGTACAATCACCACAAAGAACAAAGGTTTTTTTAAAAAAACATTAAATTAGGAGCCCAATACAATTAAAAAAATTAACGAAAAAAGATAATGAAAATTAAATAATCGAGTAGACATATTAAAAACATGAAATTAGAGCTTTTGTTCCCAATGTAAAATGGAAATCAAGGCCTTAATATGAGTTTTTGATATCTACTTACTCAGTGGGAATGTCGGAGACGTTGTCAGCAGCATGGAGAGGTAGTCAAAGATAATCCTCACTGGAAATTACGACGAAAGCATGGTGGGGGCGACAAAGAAGGTGATGGAGGAATTTCGGGTAACAGAATCGAGGTCAGGGATTAGCTCGTGAGATTGGCTTCTAATTTGCTTGTCCTCCATTTTTTCTTCAACTTAACTAGAACGTTGAGGCTTTTCATTATCAAAGGAGGAGCAGATATGCAGGTTGCTTCCTTTAAACCTGTGTAAATTTGTAATACTTTTAAGGGTTGATGCGAGAGAAAGAGTTGATGAGAGCGAAAAAGAGTGAGTCCAGGAAGGAGAGTTGATGAGAGAGAAAAAGAGAGAAAAAGATGTTATTGATATGTTGATGAGAGACAAAAGGAGGGGAAGTTAGGGAATCACGTGACCACTCATGCCATTAGTTGAGGCAATTATCTTACCAAGAAAAATTTAAGGATTAGAATTGTTCAGATGTTGATCAACGGTTGTAAATCACTAAAAGGCCGAAATTTACTCCCATGTTAGTCAACTTGATTCTTCTTTTATTATAGTGATAGTTGTCTTTTTAAATATTCTTATGTTAATCTAAAGTAAAATTGTCTCTCAATCTTCTTGTTAAATATTTTTTAGAAGCACAAATTAATAAACAAACATAATTACAGAATACCCAATGTAAAGGTTCATCTAATCTATTCAAGCAATCAACCTAAAAAGTTAATTGATTCCTCCAAAAAAATAGAGCTCTATAACTAGTATCATAAGTTCTTCAGCCGACACCAGGAGAAGGGGTACATTACAGCTAGATATCGCCATCTAATTAATTAGACAACATCAAAACAATGAAAATGCAAATACCTACGACTCGAACCTATGACCTAGTTGCCTTAGCAACCAAGGAAGCAAGCACACATTATAAATCATAGCCATTGAGGCACAAGTGCTTTCATGTCATTGATTGCATCATTTTTTAATTTATACTAGACTTGGTTTTTTTTTTTTTTGATTTTTTTTGTATACTAATTTTTCTTTAGGGGAGGGGGTTAGTTGACCCCACTGACATTATGCTACATCCGCCCCTGTATAACTACAAAAGAGTACTCTCAACCAATGCATTCTTTCAATAGTGTTTTTAACATTTCCTAAGCCACATAAATTTAAAAATGTCTCATAGAAACCAAATAATTTTCAAGTAATTCATGACAATTCAAATCTCAAGTCAGTAGAAGTTGTTCCTGCAAAGGGTAGTTTTCAACCACATTAAGAGATCATTATTCTCAAGCAAATGTACATATGCATGGAATCAGTAGGGGAATCTAGAAAATCGGGAATAATCTCAAATTTTAGAATCATCATATTCTTCATACTCATCATTTTGTTGAGGATTATTAAGGAGTTTTGCAATCTAGATCAAAAGCTTGTTGCGCCTGACAAAAGGCTTGCATTTGTTGATTCATTCTCAATATGTGTTGGCTCAATCACTTTTGCTCCCTTAGCTTTTCCTCCTTAAGTTTCTTGTTGCTTTAAGTTAGCATTTGATTGGATTCCTCTAATTACTTACATTTTTCCCTAAGCACATGATAATTTTCTACTTACGAAGAGAGCTCACCACCTAAGTTAGTTATTACAGCCCTTGATCATATAGCTTATCTTTAGATGGTGATTAATCTGCACCTACTAAAAATCATTTTTGTGAACTATGCATTAGTAACAATAACTAAACCTAACCTAAAGTTATGTTGTGCTCAACTATAAACAAAAAAATAACTTTACCTGCTCGTTAAGAGAGGCTAAAGTTAAAAGAAGCCCTAATGTTGATGGCGTCACCCCCATTGCTGTGAATATGACCTTTTTTGTTCAAATTAGCCTTCACTCACAGCACATTTGGATTTTGAAACGATTGAGATGGATCTTGAAGGATTGTCGTCGAAGGGCACTTGAGAGTTGATGTTTTAAAACTTTTGATCAAAGGATTCATACAATGTTGCAACATTTGTAGAAAATCAAATATATTATACTTAGTGAGATTATATGAATCAAGATTGAACAACTAATTAAGATTGAAGACGTCGCTTGCATATATTTGTTGTGATTTCTTATCAACACAAGGTCCATCTACCTTGCCATGAAGTTTATGAGTATCAGTGAACAACTCAACAATTGTAGGATCCATCCCAAGTTGTTCCCTCTATGGGTGAAACAAATGTGGAAAACATATGAGACGCGCCACACTTGTCCATTTCGAAGGATTAAATCAATCTGGGAAGAGTTACACATCCAAATAGTTCTCTATTTGATCCCAACTCAAACAATTAACTAAAAAAACTTGTAAGAGTTAGAATTAGTTATCAAATGCCTCCTACACTTATGCATAGGGATCGAGCTACATGTGTGTAGAGATGATAAAAGATATTCTAGATCACTAAGCTAATTTTTTGAGCTTGTTCACACAATTTTTTGTACTCTTCATGGACCCAATATTGTTTGAGCGCTTTCCAATGATCGTTATGAAGCCACACAAACTGCTTCTTGAACCTGCTTGCTTTGCCAAGGAAATCTCTCAAACATGGATTGCTTCCATTTTAAAAATTCTTTCTAATTTAGGTTTCATGCTTAGGATCCCAAATGAACCACTTCTGCAATTCAGAAGACAACAATTACATCAAAGTATATAAAATGGATAAGGTATACATAAAGTCATAATTAATAGTCACTTTAGCTACCTCAAACTCTCCAAACCAAAAATCTCGAACAGATTTAGGTACTTTACACTAAGTAAGCCAAGTTTCATCATATTTGCCTTGAAAAATAGTAGAAATCCTTGCAATATGACCATCATTTAGGAGAAACCTATTTAAAAAAACACATCAAACTAACACCACATGAAATAAAATAATTCCACTTAGAAATAAATAACTTCGTTTGACTCACTAGTTACCATCTAGCACAATATATGTCTTGATTCTAGCGCTTCTATGCCTAGAATGTGCTTTATTATCTCCTATTCCAATGACATGTTGGGACTTGTTAGAGATAGGATCATCAATGATATGGGTAATGTTAGATACACGATTCACATTGTTGGCAATGGGGGTTTGATGTAGAATGTTATATCAAAACTATTGATACATTAAAGTGTGGCTAGGATATATGGATTAAGATGAGGGAAAGACATATAGGAATAGCCCCAAATTGATTAGGCATTAGAATTGTTCTTGAAACATCTAGAATGTAAGCACTCATGGTTGCTTCTACGTGATATATATGTGTGGCATAAGGTGTCTGCGGAGGTGGATCAATGTTCACAACACTGGGATTTAAGTTAGAGCTCATATTGCCATGCCCTCTTCCTCGATCTCAAGTAGAGGACTTTCCTTGATGATCATTGGAATCCATTCCTGAAATACTTGATAATAAATACAAGCACAAATAACGATAGTACATATCAACAGTTTATTCACATGACATAATTGGTAGAAAATAATAGGTTTGACAATTAATACACAATAACAATAAATTAACAACCAATGTCTGCATCATCTTTATCATCATCCTCATCCCTATCCCGATCCCGATCCCGATCCCGATCCCGATCCCGATCCCAATCCCCATCATCATTCTCATCGTCATCATTCACATCTTTTACTTCATCTATTTCATCCCTATCACCCTAGTTATCATCTTGATCACCCTCTTCCTCTTCTTCCTTGTCTGTGTCATCATTTACTTGGATAAATAGGAGACCTGCATTATCATTAACCTCTTCCATTGATGCATTTTCTTCCAATGATGATGTAGAGAGGACACTATTCATAGGTTCCACGAGTGTTATGTCCTATTGTCGGTAAGAAATAGGAAGAATGTATTGCTTATCCACTCTGGCCCTTGTTTTAGTGGTATGGCAACAAGTTAATTCACCTCATTACTTAAATGATCTAGGTGAGGTATGAAGTACACTTGTGATGTAGTGTTTGGAAAGATCAATGACTCATACTTGCTATACCTGCTTGAGTGATGAACCTTAACATGTTTGCCTCGTTTGTGAGATTGTATCCTATGATTCAATGTGGGATCAAACCACTCATAACTAAATGTACACATCTTGTAACTGGTTCACCTGGATACTTAATTTCGATGATATTTTTCAATATGCCATAATAATCATTTTCAATGTCACCTTCTCCAGTTCTACACACACCAACACCAAAATTGTATGTTTTCTTCTCGGTAGTGCGAGCCTCTATGTGGAATTGTAAATCCATTGACACATGCCTGTTAGGCTTCATAACCAATTGTATCAAATACCAATGTTTGTGATTGTCAAAGAGTTGAAGATCATGCATCCAAGGTGACACAGAACATGGTTTTAGTTAATACAGTGGCCCTAATTACGTCAAAGTATTTATACGGGAATAAGTTAAATAACCTACATTTTGACTAAATCAATATGCAAATTGAATCTCAATGATAGTGTCAACATCAACATCACTAACATTAAGATGTACAATTTGCACTTGTTCTATGAAAACTACGTAAGATTTTAAAAGGTGGAAATTTAGTGTTCTGAAGGATGAACTCAATTGAAACTTGTAATGGTTAAGGTATCACTCACCAAATATACGGTTTAACTTCATTACAATTTAATAAATGTGAAGATGGGTAGTAATATATTCAACATCTGTGAGATACCTTGATCTTTACTTCCCTATGGTGATCCCTTGTGGTTTAAAAATAGGTAGAGTTGGAAAATGATTAGCATGTTCTATGTTGTCTTCATTTCTCGATATCTAGTGCACAGGTAAGGCATATTAGAGCTGAAATAATTGGAAACAAAAAAGTTCTTTTAGCGTTTATAATTGAACATTCAGGATATGCTTGTTATTTGATCTTTTTCTTCAATCGGTCGAAGTATACAGCAAAATATATATTCAGTATTACTTATAATTGATTGCATAGCCTAGTTTCGTTAATCTATCTGAGTCAAATACAATCAACGCTTACCTCTTAAACGGCACATCGGTACTGTACAAGGGAAAAAAATTCCTTTCTAGTCCACTAAGTTTTGGTGTAAATATTACTGACCTCATGTCCTTGGAAAAATATTTTTAGGACTCTTTAGCTTTGTGTAAATGCTTTTCGGGGTACAACTCTTTGAGTTAACTGATTTTTAGGTGACAAATATTTATTTTTAAGACCCAAAATTTTTTGAAATTTCTGTTTGTGACTTAGATGGGGTTCAAAGTACAAATACTCAAATTTTTGGGCCTTTTAGAAAACTAAGCTTGTATTGATGTTTGAACTATTTATAATGACTTTACTGATATTAGTTATCACAATCAGCTGCTTATACCATAAGTATTGTATTTTTTTGTGATTAGACCATGCTTAACAAAAATAATTAAGGCTTAATTCGAGAATTTCGACCACTACAAGAACTTAGTCAGCGTTGGATCCTAACGTCCTCTAACTTTCAATATACAAAGATTGCTAACCTTAATCCCACTTTCCATAGATTAGGCACAGTTGATATTCGTTTTATTTGCTACCTCGGACTATAGTCACTAATCAAGTTTTTATATTTTTAAGGATAGTGAGACTTTACTCAAGAAAGCATAATATTTAAGACATAGGGTTCGATTGGATAATGTTCCCTATTGGGAAATTTTTTTAATTGAAAACTTAAAAGTAGAAATATTATAATGGAAAGATTTGAAAAGAGAATTAGACAGCTAAGATTATCAGAGATGCTTGCTCATAGAGAAATCCAACTTCTTTTTTGCTCAAATATACTCAAAAGATCGTGCCCCTCCTAGCACTCAGCCTCTCCTTTTGTAAGGGAGATGGATTACAAGGATACCCTAATGGCTATAATACACACTAATATTTTCACATAACCATAGCTATCCTCATAGAGCTATAGTAGATTGCATTATTTTACTAACTTGATGCTAAACAAAATATAATAATAGTGCAATAAATTTTCAGAGCACTTAATACTAGCAAGACTAGTCATCTATATTGAGATTCTACATTCCTTCACCTCCAATAAATCCTCTAGTCCATCATGATCTACATAATCATCAAAATCTTCATGAAGCTGAAGATGCTCTAGATCCTATCTGTTAAATAATTCATAAAGATATTTCTTTCCTTTTTCTAATACGAATTTTCCAACTCTAATATCAAAGAGATAATCAAAGACATATTCTGAAGTTGCTCCTTCTACCTTCATATATTTACTGAGATCATTATGATAAATGAAAGTAATCTTCCCACAACGCATTAATGTTTTTATGTGTTCAATTAATGACCACTTGATGATGAACGTTGTAGAAACCAATGGCTCTTACTCTAGTGGGATCACTAACTACTTCTTATCGTTCTGAAAATCATTCTTATCGTTGATAATTGAGATCATCTAAATCAACTAAGTTAACAAGATAATGGGCTGGTTTGCCCTTTTCATTTTCATACTTAATTACTACTACACGATGTATCTCAACATACATGCTTCTATTGTGTGGAGTTTTTATTGGACTATTGGGAGATTTAAGAATCCAATTGATCTTTTTAAACATACACTACTAACACTTTTTTAGTTTTGAGAAGAATGGGTACTTTAGATTTGGAATTTCCATGAAGTAAGATACCATTCCATATTCCTAGGCTTTCATGACGGGATCATCTGGAGAGATTGAATTTGCTAGGAATCTAACATCACCAACTCCAGATCTATTAGGAAAGAAAATTGTAGTACTCCATTACTCTCAAATTTTATAAGAATAATTACGACAATAGCCGATGCAGCTGCATACTAGTTATTGATGCATTTTTCTTGAACATGAGAACTTGTTTTTTCTTGAATATCATAAGGGCACCTTAGATAATTCATTGGTAACTCTACAAGGCTGAATCTTTGCACTAGTAGATAAGTAGAAGATAGTATATGAAAGCGTGATCTACTTTTTGTATGAAATTCTAAAATATCCATAATAATTCTACTAGAAGAAGAAATTTGTTCTAGTAGTAATGACATTTCATTTTGTATTCTTCATTTTTCGATAAGAGTTCTGCTCTGATGATCACTATTGACAAGTTCACAAGTTAAACTATCTGATAGAAAACTCTTCGATCCTTGTATATATTCAATAGACAAAGAAAACTAATAAAGCCATAATTGCCAACACATGAGTCGCACTTGCGCTTGCATATTTGATAAATTCTTTTTCACAAAACCAAGTGTTACTTTGCACTTAGGGGCTAAAAAGATTAAGAACTTTTTAATTCCCCTTATGATTGTAAGGATTTCTTTTTTCATTGTGGGATAGTTGTATTCTGCCTTACTAAAGCTTCCACTGTAATATTTGTAGAGTTTTTCTCATTTGGTTTTGAGTTTTGCACTCTAGTCCTCATTTCTAGCATATGTGATAAGAATTAAATCATCTCATTCATTAAGTAAATTAATAATATGAAGATTTTTACCTATCTTTTTGAAGTTTTGAACAATCTATGAATCACTAGAGGTCTATGTGCAACTTATATCTTTCTTGAGTTTAATGCTGCAATCATTCTCTCAATTTAGCTAGATCTTTAACGAAATATGAAGCATAGATAGGACATCCAAGAAACCTTACTAATTGCTTCCTATCTTCAATCTTTCCGGGAAAACTTTCTATTTTTACTAGATTATGCTTTTGTAGGATGATTTGTCCAACTTTTGTCTCTAGACCTAAAAACTTAACTTATTGTTCAACATAAATGCACTTTTTCTTACCAAGAATAATACCATGATCAATGCATCTTTGACTGACAGTTAAGATATCATCTTTGTGCTGTTGTATGGTCTTGAAAAAGATAAGGATATCATCGATGTAAACTAAACAACAGTGATTAAGATTCTTGAAGATGTTATCCATTCTTCTTTGAAGTATTTGGGGTGTATTTTTATGACCAAATGACATTACTATCCAATTATAATGTTCCTTGAGGGGCACTAAAAGTAGTCAAAGGAATGCTCTTTTATCCAATTTTATTTGCCAATATCCACCTCTGCAATCCATTTTTGAGAACCAAGAGGCTTCTCAAATTCTATTGAAAAGAGTCATTTTGTTAGGAATATAATAACCATTAAAGACAGTATTATTGTTAAGCTTTCTGTACCTTTTTCTTTTTTCTCTTTGGCATGATTTCTTACCACAAAACGGGATTAGTATAAGGACTCTTACTATTCTTGATTAATCATTTATCCAAAAGTTTCTTGATTTGCATGTCAAATTCCTGGATATCCTAGTGTGTGTACACCATTTGTTTTACTTGGATAATAATGTTAGGATTTAACAAAGTGATTTTTGCATGTCATATCTTTATCCCAAAATTTTAGAGGATTATCAGAGTAGAGTTTTTTGCATAATTGTTCTTATTATTTAGCAATTTACTCGTTGATGGATAGCTCTAGTAGTGAGATTGTTAGTGCTATCTCATATTGTGTAGGTGGCTGTGTGTACATTCAATCTTCTGATGAGTGTAAGTTTTTTTTTTTAATTTATCAATGGGAACTTAGTAATCATTTATTATGAATATTATTTGGTTTATGGTCTATGTGCGTGGAGAATATAACCTCTAAAGATTATTTCCAATAATCATATCATGAGAGAGTTGATTAGTCGCACATAGAACTAGCATAATATATTGGACGCTTCCTGTTTCCATGGATAATCCTTCTATGGCTTTGTTATGGATCATTATGCTATTATCAGCTATAATAGCCCAACCTAGATCATGTTAATTAATCTGGTTAATCCCTGTTTAAATTAATTAAGTTAAGTGTCACATTTCAACTTAACGTTCGATATGCTTGTGCAATTTCAGGTTAACACGATGAACTGGCCTCGAAATAAAATTTAATCATGCTCCATATTAAATAATTCAGGACTTGTAAATAAATAGAGGAGAGGAGAAATTTAGATTTTAGGGGAAGGTGTATTAAAATTAACCAAGAGCAATTAGCCAAATTCCCCCCCACTTCACCGACATCACCAGCCCCCCTTCTTTTTTTATTTTCATGTTCTCCCTCTTCCTTGCTTGCCCAGACATCCCCTATATGTTCTTCCACACGACGCACTACCCCCTTACCCTGACTGTAGCATAAGCCAGCCCAGCCACTATCGATGAATTATCGTCACCGGGCACCGCCATGACCGCCGTTGTTGTCGGCCGGGGTCCCACCGCCACGCCCCCACTTATCTCCCTCTTCACTTAGTGCTGTTGTGGGCATTTTGGAGGTGAGCCCTAAGTTCCCTCATTCAATTTTTTCCTTTTTATCTCGCAATTTAGTTAGTAAATAAGTTTTTGCAATTTAGGTGATTGATAACTCATGTTGAATTATTGTTATTAAGATCATTTTGAAGATGGGTATGGTTGGGAGTTTTTATGGGTGTCCACGGAAAAATGAGGTTGAATATGAGTTGTGAAATTGAGCCATACGAATTGATTGTGTTCAATTTTGTAGAATTTTTGTAGTATTTGAGTGGAATTAAAAGTTAATGAATTGGGAATTGGAGTATGGTAAAATGGGCACCAGTAAAAGCGAGACTTCCGCTCCCTTTAGAGATGCTGATCAATTAGTAGATAGATGTGTTGCTTACAACAATAAAAATGTGCAATTTTGCTAGAAAGTGATAGCGAATGAGAACTTCTTTTATCAAATATGAGTCTTAATGGACCTATTTCTTTGGCTGATATTAGTGGAAAGAACAGCCTTTTGCATTCAATAAATTATTTTCCATAAAACGTTTTGAATTTTGTTCAAGAAAAAGCTTCTTGTTCTGGATATTAATGGGCTCCTGGTAGTTGAATTTATCCTCCTTCAAGAGGCTACAACACTGATAGTAAAATTATAGGAAGAGCAGTCACCAGTTAACCATTCTGCTTCGATTTCTTGAGCTTCTATCTTGAGAGATTTAATGTTGCCATCTGGTTATCAAGATTAAGATAATCTTCAATCTTCAGGAAAAGTATTGACAAACTTATTAGCTACTTGATGGGAGGAAAATTACCTTATAACAACAAAAATGTGCAATTTTGCTAGAAAGTGATAGCGAATGAGAACTTCCATTATCAAATATGAGCCTTAATGGACCTATTTCTTTGGCTGATATTAGTGGGAAGAACAACCTTTTGCGTTCAATAAATTATTTTCCACAAAACGTTTCTAATTTTGTTCAAGAAGAAGCTTCTTATTCTAGATATTAACGGGATCCTGGCAGTTGAATTTAGCCTCCTCCAAGAGGCTACAACACTGATACTAAAATTGTAGGAAGAGCAGTCATCACTCAACCATTCTACTCTGATTTCTTGAGCTTCTATCTTGAGAGATTTAATGTTGCCATCTGCTCATCAAGATTAAGATAATCTTCAATCTGTAGGAAAATTATTGACAAACTGATTAGCTACTTAATGAGAGGAAAATGTAATTTTGGGGTGAATTTTTAAAATGTGTGCGTAACGTGAATTTAGGGACTAATTTAGGAAACCGACATAGGGTTAACTATGTAAATTTGGAGTATAATATAATTAGGCAATTGTGAAGAGTGATTCTTGTAGTTTGATCGTAGTGATGAGATTAACAAGTTAGAATTCGTATGGGAGAATTATTCAAGTATTCTTGGGACTAAAAAGGCGGATGAAAATTAACTTATATTAAGGGAGTTGAGAATGATACAACTCTTGTGGTCCAAACCAATTAAATAGTAACCAATGTTTATTTAAAGCAACAAAGAAGCGAATAGTTTTTGACTGGGTCCCGAAATTATGTACTTGATATGCGGAATGAACTTAGTATAGTAAACCGAACTAGTTAGCCCAAATCCTTTTATGGATAAAACCACTATCCCTAATAACAATATTACTTCTAAGAATAAATATAATGACGATAATAACAATATCAATATTAATGAAAACAATAGTATTAATATTTAAAAAAATAAAGATGACATCATTAAGACCCATGATAGCAGTAAAAACATCAATACCATTATATTAGGAATAATGGCAATAATAAAAAGAGGGCATAATTTAAATGGCAGCAAAATTGATTTGTGTGCCTAAATAAATAGTCGTAAGTACATTGATAATTAAGGAAAAAAATAATGACATAATTTATTTAAGTTATAACTAATAAAAATTGTGTGAAACCTAACTAACCATCAAAATGTATATTTGGAGTAGAAACGAGACAATTTCCATTGTTCTCAAGCTAAGAATAACTATTTTATCAAAGGAGAGAGATTTTTAAAATTTCAAGTGTGTTTACTGCATGTATCTTTCGAAAATTCACATATTTTCATACATATCAAATTCTCAAGATATGCAATTATTTAATGAATAATTTTCAAGTTTTGTGTTGCCACACTTTCAATTGGACCCACCACTTATTAGTTATAGAGGCTTATGCCATTTAGCACACTTGCGTGGCCTTAGGTCAGGCTTCTCGATCGGCTTGTCTAGTGTGCACCTATTTAATGATTGCATTATGCTCACGAGCTCATCAGTTTGGCTTCCACTTTTAGATAATAACAGGCAAATTGGTTTTATTTTTTTTTTCCCACTCTCTATTGTTTTCAAACTAAAATGAATAGAAAAGCAGGGCCTAACTAAATTATTCTTGGAGTTTATTTACCGTATGGGGATAAGCGTACGGGGCTTTGGCTCATGTTTTGACATATCTTTTGTGTTTTCTATTTTAGGTAAGAAATAAGTGCACAAACCTGGCCCTAACAAGTTGAATGAAGTAAGAAGTAGAAGAAAGGCTCGTGAGCTTTGCAAATTTGATGCCATTGGATGCTCATAGTGAATTATGGTATAGGATGAAGACTTGGCAGAGCCTGAAGATCCTGTTAGGCCATATTATGAAAGCATGCATAAAGTGGAGTGTTAGGAAAAAAAAACTCAATCTATTTATATTCTAGTTTTGTTGAGATTTATATTGTAGTATGAAGTTGACTTGCATGGTTAAGCTTAATGGGATTTGCAAATGTGAATGTTTTTCGGTCAAAGTTGCATAGTTACCATATGGCTTGTCCAACTTAATGGCAGGAATGCCACCAGCTGTTAAGACTTCCATTGGGATTGCGATATTAAATAATCATATTAAACTAATTATGTATTTAGGTAATTAGGGATTGGGGGCGTTACATCAGCTATCCTTACTTGTAAAGGATTCTTGACTTTTTTTCACATAAATTCTAAAAATAAATATCTTTTTCTAAAACAGACAGAACAACCACTATTGATGTAGGCACACAATTTATATCCATTATATCCCTCTAAACATACATTTATTGGGATGTAGATGTTGTTAGGGTTTATATTAGTGACTTCATAGCATATTTCATAGTCATATTTTAAACTAATTCAGTTTTATAGACTAGCTCACTAACAGTTCTTGTTTTGTACCTAATGACTTTTCTATCTTGTTAACTTAGTCTTTGGATCCACAGTATTATCTAATTTGTAAATTATTTTCAAAAATATTGTTTGTGGGTCACCTCTTCTTTTTATATCTATTCCAACTGTTTTTATCTTAACGGATAAGAAGTTTTTAACAAATTTATCTTTTAGGCTCACATAATATCTAGGTCGGCAATTACTGATCCATTATATGAACTGGTCTTAATTCCTTTGATAATTTGATTATTAAATTTGATATGCCTGATATCACAGAGCAAAGCATAAATATTAATATCTTTACCATAATGCTATAGTGGAGTAATTTGCACTTGGACACTTCCAATATTAATATATATTTTCTCAATTAATGAGATTAACTTATCCAATATCATGCTCACAGCCTTTTATTTCTAGGTCTACTTCCATCATTTTGCAAATGCACTTAGTTTTTATTTGAAAGATGAATTTTTTTATAGATCATGTCTTTCTAAATTATGTGAAGAGCCCAATTTCCTTTGCCTTCTTCGTTCTCGTTATCTACAACAAATTCTTCTCCTTGAAGATCACCAAGGCTAATTGAACAACTTTTTACCATGTGACTAGTTTTTTCATATTCATCCTTGAGTATAATCTCAATAATTCCCTTGTTGTTTTTCAGGGCTAGATCTAGTGCTTTTTCCTCGCTAACTTCTTCCTTGCTAAGCTGAAAATAATCTAGACTTCCCAAAGCTTTTATAAGCTCATTGTTCTTCCTATTTTTACATTCGTTTGCATAATGACCCACTTCTCCGCATGCTCAACACTCAACAATTGTTTTTCCTGGCGTGACAGTAAGTGACTTTTCCAAAAAAATTTTGTTTTTTAGGGCTTGATTTACTATAAGATTTTCTTTTATATTTCTCTCCCCTTTGCTTATTAAAGCTCTTTTTCTTATAATTTTGTTTTTCTACTCCTCTCAGTTTCCCTTCTCTATTGGCGCGGATTATGCTAATAATTTAGAAATTGTTTCTTCATTTTCTTTTGTTTTTGGAGATCAACATACTGATTATTGATCTATTTTCTTAAATAAGAGATTCTTGTACCGACAGTATCAATGACATCTGCTTTTTCAAGCTGCTTAATGTATTTTTCATTGATTGTAGAATTGATTGGATATGTTAATTTGTCATAAAACTTACCAAAATTGGTTTCATTATGCCCAATCTTATAATAATATGGACTAATTTAGCAATATAATTCTCCAGATATCTCATATCTCACAACTCTATATTGTTGAGCTTTCTTTTCCATTCTCTAGCTTTTTTTCCGGAATTAAGTTTAGAATCCAAAATTCTTTTCAATTTTCATACATAAATTTTTTTGGCATTGTAGCTGGTGTCTCCATCATTCTTAATGCATTTTTACCTTCGTCATTTAATGAATCACAACAGTCAACTATAGTGCCTGAAAAGCTATGTTCGATATAGTTTAGGGAATTTCCCAAAGTCCATGTAGCATTCAAGTTTAGGACACTATTCATATACCTTTTCCAATGCTTACATACTTGCTCTCTATTATGAGCTCCATTGACATTTAAGATATATCCGGTTTGGCTGATTAGGACAAGGCCAATTTGTTCAAAGGATGTGGTTTTCTATGGGATAAACACAAAGAAAAAGTTAGTTGTACGTGCTGCTGGAACGTGTCTAGGTCTCATAAAATTGGTATTTCTCTTAGATGGTTCACCAAATTCTTCATGTTTAAGAACAACATCATTAACTAGATTGGATTTGATTTCATATGTATTGAGTTCTTCTCTAATCTTATTAGGATCCTTGACTCACTACCATTCAAGTTTAGATTGGATTAGCTATATGCACTGCCATTTACCATATTTTTTATCTAGTTTTTCTTAATTTCTTCAAGAGGAACAACATTAAACTCATCTAGTTTAATTAGGTTCATACGCGGATATATTTCTTGTTCTAACTAGACATTATTTGTCTCTTCATGATCATCGGATAATGCATATTGTTTTTCAAATATTACGCTCATAATTTTGTTTAATTCCTCTGGGTTTTGTTCTTTATCAAACATATTCTGTAATTCCTTAAGATTATCCTACTTAGACTCCATCATTTTCTTCTTTCTCTGTCTTTTCAGTTGATTTTTCTCCTACTTGTTTTTGAATTTTTATATCATGCAAAGGAAATGGATTTTTATTTTTTAGGTTTTGGAAAGAATACTTACACTGAAATGAAGTAATAATACATAAATCAGATTTTCACTACGTCTAATCTCGTTGATTAAAGAAAGATGAATGACGAACAATCATTTCTTTGTCTCATTAACTTTAATCTTAATTTTAGCTAGTTCTACCTTTAATTCGAAAACTATATCAGTGACATAGTTTAATTGTGTTGCTATTGAAGTGGTGTCTAGTGGAGTGTGCACAATATATGAATAATTTGGAGTAGGACAAGTAGATGACAATTCAAGTGTTAAACACAATTGATTAGCTTAATTAATAATTAATTAATCTTAATTATCTTAATTATTTTTGTTCATGTGGCTTTGATACCATTTAAAAGTGGGCGTCGAGTTGTACTTGTGAGAAGAATATCACAGGCACAAATTTAAGACTTCAAAAGTAAGTTTTAAAAAATTGGGGATAAAAATGCAAATTTCAAAAACTTAAGATACTGTGTATAACTTAAAAAGTTAGGTTGGTCAAGTTTTGCTCCAAAAATTATTTGCTCCAAAGTTGGATGGATCGGAAAATTATCTTTGAAGCTATGGGTGCAGAAAATTATTTACCTTAACCTTGAAGTTCAAAATAGAATTTATCCTGATACAGGACTGTCAAGTTGCGTCTCTTCCCCTAATAGTTAATACATTAGTAAATGCTCCATTACATTGAAAAAGCTTGGAGCAAATATCATTTCTAACTTTGCAAAAGTAATGAGAATATTTCAATGGATTTTCTCAAGCACATCCTCTTGCAGTGTTGTTGAGCACAAGTCCTTAAAGAACTGACTTGCCTCAGAGAGGTTTCAATACATCCTAGGGGAGAGCACCAAATGCCATAGGTAAAAGAGTCTCACAAACATATAACAATTATGACTTTTTATGTTGTTAAATTCTACATTATTAGAGCCCACAATATTCTTTAAACTGGAGCAATATCCATCCTACCTTTGAAGTCCCTTAAACCATTCTCACAACTATCTTCTTTTATCTACAGGAAGAATGAACTTTGCTTTTGCACTACAAGAAAATCTAGTTTTTGTAGCATTTGGTTTTGCCACAATATGTTCAAATATTGCTATAATAACCTTTTGTGACAATTTGAAAATATGCTACAAAGTTGCCACAGATACTGCGTTACAAAAGGCTATTGTGGCAAATTGTCGTTTACCACTAAATATAAAGCTTTTGTGGCAAAATTTAATATGCCACAACTATCAAATTGCTACAATAGGTCATGCTTTATAGCAAGTTAAATATTGCTACAAAAATATATTTGCTACAAAAATATGGTATTTGTGGTAATATAGTTAGCTACAAATTGGTCTTTTGGTGTCTAAGTTGAACACATTTAGTGGCAATCCCATTATGCCACTACAATTGTATAAGTGTTCTATTATACAACTTTCTGTATTTGAAATTCATTTTAAATTTTACGGATATATGTTGTGATATAATTGACTATTACAATTGGTACTGGAACAGAATAATTAACTTTTGCAATTGGTAATGAAGTTAAGTATTGTACATAAACATACCTAACAAATAAAAATAAATAAAGGAAGCTGAAGACAAAACTAAAAAATGAAAATTCATTTCATATATCAGAAGTGGAATCACATAGCATTATTCTTCATAAGTGTACTTTGTTTAGAATTTCTAATAAATGAAGAAATGATAAATTCCATTAATACTCGAATTCGGTAAACGTAGATTGTGCTAACTAATTAAGAAAACAAATAGAAAAATTATACGAGGACTTCATCATCACCATCTCGTCCTCTTCACCTCGTATGATCGTCCAACATCATTCTTGGAATGGGATGCCTGTATAAAAGACTAAGTAAATAAAGAAATAAGCATTAGCACCGGTTCATATTTACATATAAAAAATAACAATGTCCGTTGATATGATTCCCAAGCAAATATGAAAACGAATGGACAACCTAGGGTTAGGAGTGTTAGTATTTTCTTAATTTCCGGGGCAAAATGGATAGAATTTTCCCTAAAAACTAACCATTTCCTAGTCTTAAAGCCTTACATTAAATCCCCTGCACTGAATAAAAATACAAACGAATATCAAACAAGCTCAACGGCTACACGCCGGAGACCACAACTCTACGGGCCACATGCCCGGAGTAAACCATTCAATGAAGTTCTCAACACCCAACCACATAATCAGCTAATTGAACGAGTAAACCTAAAACCAAGCATCAGTTTAACACCGTTTCATAAGCCTTACATTATACAAGCAATTCTACACATTCTAAACCAGACAATCAGCTTTGTAAGCTTTGTTGTGTTTTGCTAAAAAAAAGCATGCTTTTCTGCTGCATTTTCTTCGTTCACATGCTTATTTGCTTGTGCAATTCTTTCTGCCGCTTATTTCAACTAATTTTTGTTTTGCTACTGATCAGTTGTTAATTCTATTGAATTATGATATTCCAAATGAGGGAATCAAAATAAACATACCTCTCACTTTGTCCACTACGACTACGCTCCATGGAAGAAGAAGAAAGATGCGGGGATGATCCACTTGATTGCACCTATAGGCCAAGGTGATCAACTCAATTAGTTATCTTTAAAGTACAATGATTACTTTCCAAAAAAATAAGAATGTCTACAATGTTGTTGACACTAACCTGTGCATTTGAAGGACCTAGTCTTTCCTCTAGAGCACGAAGGCGTGCTTCATAAGACTCGTGAATTTGAGCAACTTGCCTATTAACTTCAGTTTCAATCCTCTCTTGGATATCAATTTCAGGTATGGCCTTCTTTTGGTAAGTAGAAAACGATAACACCCCTTAACCCATGCCTCTTTGGTGATGTGATCCTTTGCGATGCTCTAGGACACGACTAAAGGCCTCTTGGGGAGTGAGGTTGTCCACTCCATGCTCATCTAGTTGTTTTTGATGTAATTCTTGAAGATCCTTGTACGCCTTCTTTGCTAGCTCATCTGATCAAGTCCCATTTTTCTTCTTTCGTTGAATCTTCCATAATTGTAAATAATATGGTTCTTCCTCTTCAATTTGTAGTTGAGACTCTGCATTTGAATCATTACACACAGCCATTGGTTTCTGCAACTGAATTCATGTAAGAAAAGTCGTATGTTAAGCTACAAACACAATTAATATTCAATAGTACTAGTATCAAACAACAACAAACATTAGTTACATCTCATAGAAAGTACTAGCAATTAATTTGGTCCCAACTTTTGCTAACATTTTCTGAGATTTCTGACTTTTAGTATTTCTCTCACTGCGGTGCTAGGATTACCAACAAAAATAGAAAAAAATAAGTAAACAATCATAGTTGGTATATGTTCAAATAACAATAATACAACATGATCCAATGATTTGTGAGGTAGTAAAAAATAGAGCATGCAACTTACCCTAAACTTCTCACTATCCCAATAATTGACTAACCATTTCCGTTGCTCTGGATCAACTTCCTTGGGTGGATTTAGACACCTATCAGCAATAGTAGCATAGTCATTGTATGCTTTTTGCTTTAAGTCATAGCGCCATTTCTTATACCAAACCTTGCAACGTCGCTCAATTGCCCTTTCCCCATGACAACCTTCAGGCAATTTAAACATATCCTACATATATAGTAAAAAATGTTAATAACAAAAAAAAGGGGTGGGGGTTAACGATGGATAATGTTAGACTTAGGGTGAAAACCTTTAGCTTCATCAAGAATTTTCTTTTCTTATCTGCATGTATATGACCCTATTTCTCAACATCTAATGGCATGCATTGTTTCATCAAGTAGCTAGCCTCACTAATGAATTGAGTGCTATTGTAACCGACAACACGTATAAGCTCTGGTGGGATTTCAATATCCACTGGTCTTTGATCTGCCTCCCTTTTCCTTCTTCATTTTTGACATTTTGTTTTCCCACGTCTAGGTGAGGGAGCTGGAATACAAATAACATAAATATAGTGAAATAAGACCGTATATATCACTGCAGATAAAAACATGACAAACCTTTATGCTCAGATGAGTTAATTTGGGTATCATCCTCAGTGTTGTGATGTGTAATGTTGTCCAAAAATGTACCTACATTTGTAATTCAAACTCTAAGATTATATAAATGTATGAGATTTAGGAATCTATAGGTGTGCGTGAAAGAAAGAGAGTTTGCTTCCTCACCTCTATCATGGGAGTAATTCGAATCATTTTCCCTATGTAAATAAGATAATCTTGTCCTGGGCCCTTGGCTCTCTAATACAGGGGTGTGAAAATTGGTACCTTGATTGCTCCCTTGGTCATTCAGCATGCACTATTTCGCCTATCATACAAAATTACAAAGGTCAAATAATATTTTATTTCATAAACACATAAGCATATCATATGTAACCTATATTTAACAGTTTACCCGAAGAAAGTATCACTTGATTATCATATCCAGAACTTGATCTTGCAGGTCTACTCATGTCACCTAATATAGAGAATTTATAGAGAATAGCAAAATGGGCACACACTATTAAAATGACACAAATAGCTAGGATTTGTCTCTACTAAGCTCACTATTGAATTACCTGATCTAATCCTAGTAACCTGTCTTTCCAATGAAGTAGTACGCACAGTAGTTCTTTGAGTGTCAAAAGGAACATCATCGCATTCTGCCTGCACTCTTTCATCGTCTATCGGACGATACTCATTGTCTTCCTCACAATTTTGCTCACCACATAGTTGGATACTTCCATTGGCTCTTCTTGGTGCTTGCATCGTCCTTTGTATTCCAAGTTCCAGAAGTTTTCGATTGTTTTGCTGAATATTCAACTCCTATTGCCTTTCATATTCATTAACGTTGTCCTTCCATTGCATTTCATACTCGTTGAAGTTGTCCTTGCGGGAAATGCCAGTGGGTGCACTTGTGATCGTTTTAGGTCTTACCATATTTCGCAAGTTCTCAAGAGTGATATACATGGTTGCCTATAATCACAATACAATTACAAAGTGTAAGAAAAAACTAAGAACCAGGAAAAAAAAAACTGTAACTGTACTTAACCTCAGTAAAGCAATGATAAATATCTGATAACTAAATGGATAGATAAGAAATGCTAGTGTTACCAAAATCTGGCACCTAAATGATAAATATCACAGTACAATTAGGCTATACAAAAAGTGACCGAAACAAATACAAAAATACTTATTAGACATGTCTTTCCTTATACATGCGTTTGTCACCAAAGAAAGGTTCCATTATAATACTAATGACAAGTTTAATTGAACTCATTGTCCAATTGATCAGCAAACAATAGCATGTCATCTTCATCACTTGACTCAGATTCACTCCTAGCATCAACAACTGCCATTTTGCCCTTCTTGTTATGCCGCTGCAGCTCTTGTGCCAAATAGTAGCATCGACCACATCTGGGTTTAAATCATTCCCGACCAAAGAAGTTGTTCCATCATTTGCTAGTGGCATATATGCTTCTTGAACAGCATCATCACCATCCACAATTGATTTAGCTTCTTCATCTTCATCTTCAGAAGGAATGTCATAGAAATTACGAGGATTTGTTTTCACAAACTTACTAATTTTGATGCATGTGATCTCTGACATAGTATACTTGCTCAACTTGAGAAGCTAAAACAAATGGCTCATTCGTTTTCAGAAAACGTTTCACATTGACTGAAGTAATGCCATATTCTTCTCTTTTGATTCCTATGTTGTCAGTATATACATCAAACCAGTCACACTTGAATAGAACAACTTTATGTTTACTATCGTACTCCAGTTCAACAACCTCTTGTAACATACCGAAGTACTCGTTTTCTCCACTGAGCACATCACCTTTCACCACAACACCACAATTTTAGGTGCTAAGATTTTTCGCTCGTGCTTTCATATGAAATCAACATCCATTCACAACATATCCATCATAACAAAGGACTCTCTTCATAGGACACTGTGCCAAAACCAATAGTTCATAATTTGCTCTTTCATCACACTGTTTCCACAATTGGGTAATCTAACCAAAAACAAAACAAAAGGTTAACACCCAGGCTAATTAGTTATGCAAGGTAGATGTACAGTTACCATATTTACTTACCCGATCTTCAAACCATTGGTTAAAATTGCATCTATAGGATGCATCAATACTTTCATATTCCCTAAAATGCAAAAACACAATTAATATTTTCAAAAACAAATATTATAAAAAGTTAGAATATCTACTCGTAGGATACATTTCTTACTCAATAAAAGGTTATACTTCCTCGCAATTTCGTAACACATAAAGGTGAGCACAATTCCAATCAGCATGGGAAAGGACTTTGATATTTGCCTGACCTAATGGCTTTCCTGACTGCATGAAAACCTATAGTCCTTGATGTTGGCTATCCCTCCCGTCTTCATTCCTTTCAAGACGGTTAAACCTAGTCTCTGCTCTATGCAAATACCTTGAACAAAAGGTTAAATACTCATCTACGATATATACTTCTGCGATTGACCCTTCAGGATAAGCTTTATTACGCACAAACTCTTTTAAAATGTGCATGAGCCTAACCACAGGCCAAGAGTTGTGAATCATAAGTGATATAATCCCAAATAATATTTTCATTCATCAAAATCAAAAGAAATAAAAATATCTTCACCTTTCAAATGGGTACATCTAGCGATATTGAACTGGTCCAGCAAGTTTAGCTTCAGTAGCTAAATAGACAGTCAAGTGTACCATAATGTCAAAAAATAAGGAAATGAAGACATGCTCTAATTTGCAAAGAGTAATAGCAATGCTCTTCTCTAATCTCTCCAATACCTCTAGCTTCAATGCCTTTAAGCATAACTGCTTGAAGAATAAAGATAACTCCACCAGAGCATCATACACAACCTTATCTAACTTCCCACGAATAGCTGGGGCTAGTAAATCTTGCATAAAAATTTGACAATCATGACTCTTTAATGTCCCTGTTATTTTGCCCTCATTAACATTTACACATCGACCTATGTTCGATGAGTATCCATCCGGCACTTTTAAGTCAGCTAAAAATCGACAAACATCCTTCCTTTCATTCAAACTTAACTCAAATGTTGCTTTTGGAATTTCATATTTGTCACCAACGTTCTTAGGGTGCAAGCTCTTTCTAATTCCCATTTCAACCAAATCCAAACGAGATTTCAAGTTATCCTTTGTTTTCCCTGGTATATTCATAACCGTACCCAATATGCTTTCACAAATATTCTTCTCAATATGCATAACATCTAAATTATGACGCACAAGATTTTTGCTCCAATATGGTAATTCAAAGAAGATACTTTTCTTTTCCTAATTATAGACCAATTTTGGTTTTGTTCTCTTCCACTTGTCATCAACCTTCCCAAACTTGATATTTTCAAACTTGCCAATTTGATCAACGACTTCCTCTCCAGATAGATACTTAGGAGGAGGATCCATTTCTGACGTGTTGTCAAAAGATTTCTTGTCATGCCTCCACTTATGATTAAGCTCCAAAAACCTACGACGACCCATGTAACATTGTTTGTTCCAATGAGGCAAGTACCTCGACCATGTATCTTTATTACAAACAGGACAGGCTAGACGTCCTTTAACACTCCACCCAGAGAGATTACCATAGGTAGGAAAATCATTGATTGTCCACAACAAAGCAGCATACAACGTAAAATATTCAGCTTTGAAAGTATCATAAGTATTTACGCCAACATCCCATAACAATTTCAACTCATCAATCAATGGTTGTAAGTACACATCAATATCAGTCCCTGGAGCAGTTTTTCCAGGAATGATCATATTTAACATTGTGTATGACTTTTTCATACACATCCAAGGTGGCAAGTTATAAGGAACCAAAAACACAGGCCAAATGCTATAAGTAGAGTTTATGTTTGCATATGGGGTAAAGCCATCACTACATAAACCCAATCCCACATTGCAAGCATCTGTAGCAAAATTTGGAAAAGATTCATCAAATGACTTCCAAGCCTTTGCATCTGCTGGATGTCTCAAAATCCTATCATCAAGACGTTTATCCTTATGCTATCGCATGTGGGATGCTGTTTTGGCAGATATAAATAAGCTCTGTAATCTTGGTATAAGAGGAAAATAACATAATACCTTATAGGGAATATTCCTCCCCTTTCCCTTCTTTCTTCTCACTTTCGTCATCACTGTCATCACCCTCCTCCCTCTTATCCTTCCACCTAGGATGAGCACATTTAGGACATTTTTCTGCATGTTCATACTCCTTCCAATAAAGTATACAATCATTCTTACAAGCCTCAATCTTCACATAACTCAATCCCAACTCTCGAGTGTATTTTCTGGCTTCATAAGCATTCTTTGGAAAAGTATCATCAAAATCAAATGCCTTTTTCAAAAGCTCAAGTATCATCGTGAGTGATTTGTCACTCCACCCACAAAGGCATTTTATGTGAAGAAGATGCACCATAAACTCCAACTTGGAAAATTTCTCACAACCAGGAAATAGCTCTTTCTCAGCATCTCTAACTAGCCTACCAAATTTCGCAAGCAGTTCAGGTGAATCAGTAATGCTAGGACCACGTAACCTTTGAAATTCACCCATTATATTAAAAGCCCTAGTATTTGTCACGTTATGTACCATGGCAAAAGTCTCATCTATATCATCTGCGACTCCTGGCTCTATTGGATCAATAAACCCATCTGTATCATTATTATCCTCATCACTTTCATGATTATGCTCTTCAACACCACATTTTTCCCCATAAAATTCCCATGGATTATAGTTTCTTAAGATTCCATCATTCATCAAATGAAACAAAACTGTCTTTCTATTTAGAAGATTATAATTGTCATAATTAACACAAGGACATCCAATTTTCCCCTCCTTAGCCACATTAGCAAATGCAAAGTTAAGAAATTCATTGACCCCTTTGATATATTCTCTCTTTTGCCTACATTTATAAGTCTTCCAATTCATCCAACCTCGATCTCTATTCATCTTGTACCTTAAGATATAAAATGATTACTCACCTACATAAAACAAAATTAATGCATTGAAAATTAAAATTCAAAGCGTAGGATTTTAGAATCATATATTAGTTTCATTCATCAAACCTTTACAGAAAAGCACATTTTATACAATCACAAGCCATACAAAACTAAATGAAAAAAAAAAAGTATATGGAATGTCATTCTGATTGTTTACATTCATGATAGAATTGTTAAATAATTTTTTTTGTTGTGCTCACTTAATTTTTGGACAATGTAAGTAAGTTTTATTCTTCTTTCATTATACATGGATTACTTTTATGATGGGATGATAATGCATTAGTTAATGTTTTTCTGGATTGTGATTTGACTTTTTTTAGCACTTACTTAAGGTACTTGTATTGGCCTCATAAACAAATTATAGGGATTCAAATTAAGTAATTCATATGCTTTTTGATTATGGTATTTTTGAATTCAGTTCCTTAATAACTAAGAGTGTAATTACCTTAACTCTGGCATATTAGGCATAAATAAATACCTTAACTCTGACATTTTTCTACATTTTCATAGTCCTATGCTAAGACCCTCTATTGCCAAGTAAGTTCAGCTATACTCATTGACTATACACTTTAATTTGTAAGGGACTGATGAGCCATACTAAGACAGATACAACCTTTGCAATAACCACAGTGAAAACATTAACCTAATTCCCAACAAATCCCATAAATAATTTACTGTTTTATCTAAGTGATGATAACCTGAGTGAGTTTTTGTTGACTTAAGCTATTTTATTTTGAAGGATTATTTAGAAACTAACTATTCAACCTTACCTTTTTATCAGAGAACCCTCAAAGAAGTGAGCAAATCCAAAGTGGGCCAACAGATCGTCGGATGTGGACATATAAACACCCTAAACCACCCCCACCTCGAAGAAAACAATCCAAAACAAGACAAAGACAACAGCCCCAGCCCCTCCCCCCTCCCCCCAAAAAAAAGAAAACAAGAGGGACCAGGGGAAGAAGAATTGAAGAAACAAGCAAACTATGAACCCTCAAACCTCAAACACTAAACCACGTTTATTGTTGTCATTGTTATATTCTTTTAGCCTTCTAATTGTTCAGGCACGTCTTCTCCAAACCCCCCCCAAAAAAAGAACATGCGAGAGAGAGAGAGAAGAGAGAGAGAAAGGGGAAACGTTAGATACAATATTATAGTCACTGGCCTAAATTGGATACGCACAGCTCACTGCTCATATGCAAAATCGGAGGTCATCATCCACCGCCATGTCATGCCTCCCCTGAGCCCCAGCGTCTCCCCCCCAACCCCTCCCAAATTGGTACAAACTCCAAATTAATCAGCACCTTCCTGAAATTCCCCCATCCCACTAAGATCTTCCTAAGCAATGCACATCACAGGCAATTGTCAAGCTCATCATTAGAAATCCAAATGCTCATCACAAATAACTGCAATGCTCATCAATTATCACTTAATTGCTCAGAATTAGAAATGAAGAAATCACGTTGTTCATCAATCTTTACAACATTGTTCATCATAATACCAAATAACACTCATCATAGGAAAAATAGATGCATAACTCTAAACGATGGTCATCAATCTTCACAATATTAATCATCATAACATCAAATAATGCTCATCACAAGAAGAGCACACAAATAACTTTGAACGTCAACAATGGTAGGCAAAAACCATTCACTTTTGAGTGAATCAGAAATGCTCAAAACGAAATTGCAGTCTGGGGTTGGGGGTTCTGAAATCAAAATACACAACCTTGAAAACTAGAAATTGAAGAACATGATATCAAACCCACCAGAATTAACACCGAATCGAGATCTCAAAGCAGAAGATAAACACCTAATCACTCAAAGGAGAAGCATAAACGGCAAAACAATAGAAATCTGGAGAGATACTTACCGGAGCACCGACGAGCGGATGATCGAGACAGAAGACTGGCACCGACGACAGCAGACTGGCACCGACGACAGTGCAAGAGCGAGAGAGAGAGAGAGTGGAAGCACGAGAGAGGGAGAAAGGGTGAAGCGCGACAGATGCTTAGGTGAACAGAACCGGTTTCGTGAAGCAGAGATGTCTCGGCCCTTCGCACAGCTAGCATTCATATTTTTTTTTTCTTTTTTTTCCTTTCCTATGTAAATAAGTAATATTTGATAAGAGGGAAGTATTTATTTTCTACAAAATTATAGCAAAAAGAAAGGGGGGAATTCTTTTCAATAGATAAAAATTTCCCACCAAAATTGACCTCTTTTTGTGAAAAACATAAATACTTTTTGTGGCAATTTTGCCTAATTGCCACAACATACTCAACCTTTTGTAGCAATATTAGATATGCTACAATTATTTTATTAATTTTAGATTATTGTAGCAAATTGAAATTTGCTACAACTAAATTGCTACAAAAAACCAAATTTCTTGTAGTGTTGGTTTAACCATTTTACTACTATGTAGTGTGATGAATACCAAGCCTCAAGCCAATTCTTGGTTGCACCCTCATCTACACCAAAGTCCAAGCCAACTTTCCTTGGCCAAGATAGTCAACGCTCCAACATTGCACTTGGTTTGACTTAGCTTCTCACCAACCAATTGATGTCCCATCAGGGTTATGTAAGAAAATCTCAAGTTAGGTTGTATTTTGTTTCCCTAAAGTTATTGAAACCCCAACTCATGCAGTGCTGGTTTTTGTTAAAAAACTTATTGAATTTGAACTAAGTTAAAAATCCTACCTAAGAAAGCATAAACAAAGTGAGCCTAAGTTTGTATTATTCCCTAAGATGCCTATTTTAGCTCATGAGCTAAAATTTGGTATTTGGTTCAAATATTAGGGGAAGAAGCCCAAATATGTGGAGTGTGCACAAAATTTCAGTTTTAGAACAACTTGACTTTAATTGAGGAGGATACAACTATTATATTTAAGATTCCTTAGATGGGATAATTCAATACATACCAAGGATGATTTTTCAAGTGGTGGGCCCCCATTGGAGCTGTAGAGCCTTCTACAAAGAGGGAAAGAATCTTAAAAAATAGAGCTCACCTTAGTTATGATTATCTTAATAATTTGATTTATTTTTCTAAAATAAGTTGTAATCCCCCAATTGGTACACTTGTCATAGTATGATAACAACTAATTCCCTTCATTTTGGGTATTTATAGGCCCCATTACCTCTGTATAAACTCAGCTTGAGTTGAATTATGAATTGAAGGCAAATGATCACTTTTTCTCACTGAAACCTCTACATCTTTATCTCTTTAATCAAAAGTGGTAATTAGAACCTTTTTTTTAAGAATTGCTCTTTGGTGGCTCAATGCCTTTAATAGAGGAATTTGATGGAAAGTGATTAAACTATCATTGGTATCTTACCTCAGGCATAAACTTCACAATCTTATCGAGTGATTGAGATTCAAACTAAGAGAAGCACCCTTTGATGTGATTGTTTTCCTTATTATATTGATCTTGAGAGTGCGAAGATTCATTCTCATCAAGTTAGTATCAGAGCTAGAGCTTCTTTTAGGTGGTTATTGAATCAAAAACTTCATCAATTCAATCACCTCACTACCTTTTCATTTTTCACCCAAAAATTCACACTTTGGCTCTTCATAATTTTCCATCAGTTACATGCCTTATCAACCCTCATTGGTTCGCAAAGAACCCCAAATTATATCTCAAACACAATTCCAAACCCAAACACATCCCTTAAATTCTACAAAAAGCATTCACAAAAAGTCCATCCAAAAATCACCCAAGTAGAAATTTGACACGACCTGCCCGTGCCGCTTGGCAAGACCGCGCCACCTTTCTGCACACAAAATTTTTTTTAGAGATTCGGAAAAGCCACCCCATGCCCCAGAGTATGAATGTCCACCCCCCTTTTTTCACTGTTTTTACCCGTGCCACCCTCGCACGTTCGTGTCTCCCCTGTTTCCATTCTTTATCTCCTTTTTTCACCTACAAACTACTTCCAACCATGACCAATGAAGGAGATACTTCTCACTCTAAGGGCATTCCTTTTGAACAAACCCATGAGATGAGGAGAGATAGGGTCATTATTGAGCTTTAAGAGCTAGCAAGGAAGCTCATTAAAGAGCTTGATCAAGTGTAGGAATCCGCACAACAGAACCCTTACTGTCAAGGTTATGATGTTAATCCTATTAACATTGCATAGTCTTCCTCTCATGAAGCCTTTGATGATGACGAAGGAGGCCCTAGAAGAAGAAAGCATCTAAGGGATGACCTTAGGGATCTCAAAGTGGAGGCTTTGGAATTTGATGGTAATCTTAACCTAAAGAACTATCTTGATTGGGTATGAGCCCTTGAAAGGATAATTGAAATCAAAGACTATAATGATGAACAGTCCTTCAAGTTGGCTATCCTCAAATTAAAAGGGTATGCCTCTCTTTGCTATGAGCATTTGAAAAGTAGGGCTAGAGAAGCCAAATCCAAAATCAAAACTTGCTCTAAGGTCAAAAAGCATATGGACAAGAGATTCCTGCCCCCTTTTTACAAACAAGAACTTACCTCAGGATCACCTCTCTCAACTGAGAGAATCTAAAGGTAGAAGAGTACATCAAGGAGTTTGAACAACTCTAAATAAGGGTTGGCTTGGATGAAGAACCCGAGCTCAAAATTGTTAGGTTCATTAAAGGATTATTTTCTAGCATTGCTAACAAGGTGGTGTAACACCCCCAGCCTCTAGGCCAGAAGCGTTACGTTTTTCTAACTTCTTACTTAAATTCTGGGATGAAACGGGCAAAGTTTCCCCTGAAAACTGACCGTTTCCAGGCTAAAACGCCTTACAATAACTCCCTGTAGATTAACGGAAGCATAAACATATAAAACATAGCTCAACGGCCACACGCCGGAGTTCATAACTCAACGAGCCACTCGCTCGGAGTACACCAACCAGATTGATTCATGAATAAAGAAGAAATGGAAGATACAACTCAATGGTTAACAAAACCGGAGTATTAAGATTTACATCCCAAAACATAACTAAATTAAACCAAGAAGACATCTAACTAACCTGATGGTTGGCTCAGGCGGCCATACAGAGCGACCTTTATACCAAATGCATTACATGAACTAGAATAATCGTTTACATACCTTTATTAACTAAGAGTACATTACACGACTTCATTAAACACATAAGATCCCTTCAAATGAGCACATACGACGTCTAGTAAGCAACGATAGGTTCCTTCTGGACTTATCTGACTCAACTTCTTCCTATCAGAAAGAAAACCTGGGGAAAAGGGAAAAGAGTAATGGGATGAGCAACCACACGCTCAGTGAGTGTCCCCCAACCCTCTTAAAACCAAAACCGTTGCAGGTAATACTATCTTTACTAGTCACATATCACATTTCCATACTCTACTATCATAATAAATATTCATAGAACCTTTATGGGAGGATCACTAAACATAAACTTCACTTCGACCACTCAGTCATATTTCTAGGTTCCTCAACGACGGAATTCTTTACTAGCAAGCAGATAGGCACGTGAGTAAGCGTCGAAGGCTAAGTATAAGAATCTTTTCTTTTCATAACATAACTTCCTAACACTCCATTTAAACTTACACGTGAACCCTCAATCACATGATGTGTATATAAGGTTATCCCTTTTCATAATTACACTTTTCTTGGCATTTCATTCATATAATCTACATATCACACACATAAACACATATCAAGCATTTAAATACCTTTAAACATCATATTAAGCTATATGACACCCTCGCATACTATTCACATATCAACGTTCATTCTTTTAGGAAGAGACGCCTTCATTCATGGAATTTTTAACGTGCTATAACTTTCTTTCTCATCTCATACACTTTAAATCAGACAGGTTTGCTATGGATAAGAATGATACCACATAAGATTAGAATCCACGTTCAACTATGCTTAAGAATCATTCATAAAGCATCCATTGAAAGCTTTCCTTTAATACATAGGCTAAGAATCCACATTCAAACATGCTTGAGGATCATTTCATAACTCATTCATTGAAAGCTTTCTTTCTTTCGTTGAAAACGTTTTCTTAGTCTTCAAAGGAAGTTTCATTTCGTTTGGTCGTGTAACGACCCTTATAAGCTTTTCATACATCATTCCATATGGCCTTTTGGGCCCATAAAAAGAACTTCCTTTCCTTTTTAATCGTTTAAAAATGGCAAAGGGCCAATTGCTTTTCTTAACTTAGTACGAAAGTACTTCTGGCATAAGATCATTACAGGGTGCTGATTGGGTGAGAACTATTCTCGACCCCATAGTGAGACCTAACGCTCACGCTTAAGCTCTTACTCCCGGGATGGCTACATATAACATATCGGACCATTACATTAGCCCTCGTCAGAGCCTCTAGGGTTTATCCGGACTTATCCCCTAGGTTAGCATTACATCATATCATATTGCCCGCAGCACATTATCTTAGCCACTTAAAGCGTATCGGCCATAACGGCTAGTAATTTTCCGTTTCAAACAATAAAATCAATGAACGTATAATTCCCATCTCCCTTTTTGTTAAAAACGTTTTGGGGATTCCTCCCAAACACTAATTGAATAGCTAAAATAGGCCATAGCTCGTTACCAGACATGGCTATTATTCATTTAAAACACATGAAAAGTCATTTGCTAAAACATCATCCTTCCACACACATGTTACATTTTAAACATACAAGAAAAAGGGAATACACATATCACATTTAAACACTTCGTAATCATTTCAACACAATGAGCCACACATGGCTTCGCAATCCACACGATTGCGGTCAATTCACAACCCGAACTCCCTCCTCACAAGCACCGTACCACAGGACCTCGAACGCTCATAATTCTTTCCTCAAACCATCCAACTACCAACTCGATTCATCGATTTATTAATCACAACATATTATCATATTAGCTTATAAAAAAGGGGGTGAGGTTTAGGCTCTTACCTGAGCAACCAGCACCATTCAGCGGTGCGTTACAACAAGCGTACATATAGCCACATTTATCCATAAATTGACAACTCTTCATTCAATAAACCAAACATAATTTGATTCTAAACATATACGATACATTTCGAAGCAACTTACCTAAGCATGAATGTACTAAAAAGAGTTCGAATTTATTTCGTTTACACACATAATACATTAGGTAGTTCAATTCGAATGGGAGCCAAACACGTTAAACTAACTTCGTTTTTAATCCCTTTTCATATATCAGCTAAATAACTTGAATCGATGCTAAACATATCAAACTAACTTCGTTTCTAATTCCCTTTCAAACAATAACTCTTTAACTCGAATCGAAGCTAAATATGTTAAATTAACTCCGATTTTAATTCCGTTTTAAACAATAACTCTTTAACTCGAATCGAAGCTAAATACGTTAAATTAACTACGATTTTAATTCTTTTTCATACATTAACTCACTAACTTGAATCGATGCTAAACGCACATAATTTGCATTCATTTACAATCTCAGGCAGTCATTAACTACATGCATTCGAATTAACGCTAAACGCATATAATTCACTTCGAATCATAATTTCAAGCATAAATTGACTACACGAATCGAACTTAAGCAGGTATAGCTCACTTCTTGACATTTCTACGCATTTTAGCAAACCCTAACTTGACATGCAACATCAATCTGCTGAAGACATTTTCGAAATTAGTAATAACTTAGGAGGCGAGAACACCCACCTCGAATTCCATGCTAGAGGACCCGATTTAGCTTGAATTGAGGCCAAAATCGAACACTAACACCCAGATACTCCTCTGCTCTTCGCGCATGACTCGACCTACCCCAAACCCAAAAACCTAACTTGCGATTTCTGAGGAATTTAGGCACAATTGAGATGGAATTAGGGGGAGAATTCAATTTATAGGAGAGAAGAGGTTCGAAACTCACCTTGCATGCTCCAAATCTGCTGGGTGTTCGGCCGGATTTCGGCGTGTTTCCGCCGCCCACGCTAACCACTACGGGGTTGGGTGGCGGTGCTCGCTGCGCACAGGGACCGTCGTGGGGCTCGCCGGCGACGCGTGGGTGTGAGGAGGGAGGAGGTGGCCAGCGTTCATGGTGGCTAGAAGAGGAGGAGAAGACGCAGAGCAGTGAGAGAGAGAGAGTGTGTTCGGGGGGGGTCGCGTGAAGGGGGGGAGGAAAAAGCCTCACGCCTCATTACCAAAATACCCCTCCCCTTTTATGTTCTTTTTATTTCAAGCCAATTAACGACAAGCACCGCTAGTTTAGTTCGTATCCTGAACTCTAAACCCGAATCACTAATACGGCCTTCTATTGACTATTCGTTCCCAAATATGTCAAGGTTCGATGTTCATAAACCTCGAAACTAATTCTAAGGTTGAAAACCTAATCGTTTCCAGGAAACGACTAAATAAATCGAATAACGACTAAATTGAATTATCGATACAATTTAAAGGCATAAATGGCACAAATTGACTTTGAAATCAATAATAGCAATAATAATATCCTTTTTAATAAAAGTATAGCTCCCAAAAGCACATCGATTAATAATTTAACTCATACGGTTACTAAAAATACGATTTTAGAACGTAAAAAGGACATTTAATTAGGTTAACGGAAAACGAAAATGCGGGGTGTTACAGGTGGATTTACATCCTTACTTATCCTGTGATGATGCATGCTACCTAGCTATCAAAGTTGAAAAGTAACTTAAGGGTAGGAAGTCCTTTTACACCTCGCTAAATAAAAGCTCCTTCACTCACATTGAAGTTGAAACCCCACCCCCACAAATCAAATTTCTTGACAATGGTAAGGGAATTGATAGTGAACCACCTAAAAGGTTGGCAGGAAGGATATATTTTAAGCATCATGGTTTTGGATATTTTTAAATCAATGATCCCAATGGAGAAGCCCTTACCATCAAGGAGGTAGAAGAGATTTGAGCCATTAAGGAAGAATCAAGTGAAGAAGATGACGAAAATGATGGTTCCACCTTAGTGATCCCCAATGTTGGAGAATTTTTGTTGATCAAAAGGGCACTCTAAATCACAAGGGTTCCTTGTGCCAAAAACCAAAGGGAACAAATCTTCAACTCAGGGTGCACCACTGGAAGCAAGGTTTATAGCTTAATCTTAGATGGTGATAGTCGCACTAACGTGGCCTCTAAGGCAGTTATCAACAAGCTATAAATCCCCACTAAGGAGCATCCTATTCTATACTCTCTTTAATATTTAGGACCAAACAATGAGGTAACTGCTTCGAGACAAGCTCTTGTTTCATTCTCAATTGATCCTTATTATGATGAAGTATTGTGTGATGTCCTTCCTATGGATGCATATTATTTGTTGGTTGGTAAACCATATTTATATGATAATCATGTGATTTATAATGGGCATGTTAATCCTTATTCACCCAGGGGCAATGGCAAAAGCCTTATATTGGACCTTTTAACTCCACCCAAACCTCATAAAGCTAAACCAGAGAAGGGAAGTAAGATATAAAAGTGAAACACAGGAAGAATGTACTAGTAGTAAGAGCAAGCCTCAAATTACCTTATTAATGGTGAAGCCGAACACAAGTAAAGGAGTGGAGCCTTTATCCTTATACATTGGCAAGTGCTTGATGATGAAATCCCAGGAAAAACCATCCCTAAGGTCCCATTGCTCATCAAAATGGTGTTGGAAGAAAGTCCCTATCAAGCCACAAGTGACATCCCTCTTGAGTATGATGAGTTTGAGTTATCTTATAATGAGTATATTGAGATCTTTAATGAGCTCATGAGGCCTAGGAGAGCTACTCATTGCTTTGATGTTCTCACAAAGATCTTCAACAACTCTTATACATTCAAGGAGATAGGAGTCCTTAGCACCCAAGAGTGGTAAAAAGCATGGAAGGTTGATGTCAATGAATTTTAATCCTAGGGAATTAAGAGAAAATCCTTCTCAAAAGAGGGAGGTTGATGCGTACCATGCCCAAAACTAACTCTTGGTTACACCCTTATCCACACCAAAGTCCAAGCCAACTTTTCTTAGTTAAGATGGTCACCGTTCCAGTATTTCACTCAATTTCAACTTGGCTTCTCACCAACCAATCGATGTATAATTGGGGCGACCTATGGTTCATTGGAAATCTAAGGGAGCTAAATTTTGGTATATGTAGTAAAATCCCAAGTTAGTTGCATTTTGATGCCCTAAAGTACTAGAAACCCCAACTCATGCAGTGCTGGTTTTTGTCAAACAATTTGCTGAATTTGGGCCAAGTTAAAATCCTACCTAATGAATCCCAAACAAAGAAAGCCTAAGTTTTTGTTATTCCCTAAGAGGTTCATTTTATCGTCATGAGCTAAAATTTGGCGTTGGTCTCAAATATTAGGAGGAATAGCCCAAATATCTAGCGTGTGCACAAAATTTTAGATTTGAAGCAATCTTGAATTTGGCCTTAGTCGAGGGGGATACAGCTATTATCTTTATGATCACTTAACATGAGGTGATTCTACACATACCAAAGAAGATGTTCTAAGTGGTAAGGCCCCCATTGGATGTGTAGAGCCTTCTAGAAGGAGAGGGAAGAATCCTAGAAAAATACAGTCTATTTTGGTTATAATTATCTTAGTAATTTGATTTATTTTCTTAAGATAATCTGTAATCCCTCTATTAGTACACTTGCTCCACCATAGTAATAGCAAATTCCCCCATTTTGGGTATTTGTACATCTACTACCTCTATGTGAACTCAGCTTGAGTTGAATTATGAATTCAAAGGCAAGTAACCATTTTCTTCACCAAAACCTCTTTATCTCTTTAATCAAGTGGTTATTAAAGTCTTTCTATAAATTCTTCTTTGGTGGCTAGCAGCCTTTAGGAGAGGAATTTTGTTAAAAGTAATTAAACTATCATTAGTATCTTACCTCGGACACAAACCTCAGAATCTTATTAATTAATTGAGATCCAAACTAAGAGGAACATCCTTTGGTGTGATTGTTTTCTTGTTATAACGATCTTGGTAGTTTTAGGATCCATTCTCATCATAATGGCTACAAATGCAGTTCTTTTTTGCCACATATATCTAGAACATCTATCTTTAATTTGACATTATCCCTTTTTTTTCATGAACATCCATAATAGTGTTAATAACATTTTCGAAAAAGTCTTTTCTATATGCCTCACATCTAAGTTGTGGTAGAGTAACCAGTCTTTCTAGTGGGGCAACTCCCAAAATATGCTATTTTTTAATCCAATTACGCTTATTTTCTTTAAATCTTGAAATTTAAAAGCCACCATCTGTGGTTACGATTAGGTAGTACTTTATCTCAGCATAAATTTGGTCCCCAAATAAGCAGCGAGGAGGACACCTCGTAACAAGTCTACCTTTTCAAAATACATTTCTATTTATTCTAAATAAATGATTCCATAACAAGAAACATTGGTGGCAGTTAAACCATGAGAATTTACACATCCATTCTTCAGTATCAAAACCATTTGTTGTTTCATAGTTATTAGATATGTCAATGGACTATTATTACTCCAATAGTATTCTAGATGTCGGGAAATCATTAATGGTCCACATAAGTGCAACCTTTAATTGAAAAGTCTTACCTATAGAAATTTCATATGTCTTCATTCCAAAGCCCACAGTTCCTTTAACTCATCAATAAGAGGCAATAAATATACATTTGTTTTTGTTCTTTGGATTTTTTAGGGCTGAGGATTGCACAAGCAAGGAACATAAATGGGGTGTTCATATACAGTTCCAGGGGAAGGTTGTAAGGTGTGACCACTACTCGCCAAATGCAATAAGATCTTGGAGGTAAATTATAATGATTAATTCCATCAATATATAAGCCAAGCCTAATATTTCAAGGCTCTATAATAAAATTAGGGTACTTGTTATTGAAATATTTTCATACTGTCCCATCTAATGGATGAGATAAAAAACTATCTCCATGTCGATGTTCATGATGTCATCTCATGTGTTTTGTAGTGTTTCTCAAAGCATACAATCTCTAAAGCCACGGTTTCATTGACAAATAATGCATCCTTACATATGGTAATACATTTTGATTTTTTTGTCGTGACCTTTGCCTCTTCCATCTTGAACATTCACAAAACTTGCTAGCATTGTGGTTTGAGTCATCATTGAAGCAAAGCATGCAACCTTTATGCCAGCATTACTGTGTATCACATCATTGCCAAGATCTTTAACAACCTTCTTCGTCTGGCCATAGTTGCTTGGCACGCAGCTATTAAAAGACACATCTCTTTCATTAGTTGAACAACTTCATTGAATAATTTTATGGCACGTTATTATCAGGCTTGATACTCAATAGCCTAACAGTAACAAAAAACTCACTGTTGGCATAACATTTATCATATAAAAGGTAGCTGAGTAGCTTGGTAGCTGAGTAGCTTGAACCATATTTAGAATGGTTCTCGACAAATATTTTATTTTTAATCTCTCATATTTTGATTTGCTAATACAAAATCATTCTAATGTACTACATAAAATCTACATGGGATTCATTGCAGCCATCATTAATATGACTTGAACTACCACCTTGGGGTATTTCACTAGTACAATACCCAAGATTATATTGGTGAGTCTATACTTCCCTATGACTTGTCCAATAGCAATACCCTTTCACGAAACCCTTACAGATAAGGTGCAATGTCACTTAATTGGGTGTTAAGTACACTCTTTGTTTGCCATTTAGCAAATGGACATCTATACTTCTCCCAACTTTGAAACTCTGGTTGCCTACACACATATTCATCAAATTGATTAACTCCATTTCGAAATTCTTGTGCATAGCCATTACGATTATGTAATAATCTATTATACATCCAACAATGATATGGAGTGTCATTCATGTTCCCCTCAAACAACATGTAAAACCCCTCATCCCAAGGAGGTGTCACATTGCCAGGACTTCTAGAAAAAACCCTTAAGGCTATTAAGGTCGAACTTAAATTTTAGCATGTGATTAGGCATTCTGGGACAAAACTACAAGAGTTTCACCTATATTTGCAACATTTTATAGCTTAGCTTAAGCTAAAGGTACCTGTAGCATGACAATAAGATAAAATAAATTGCTAGGTGACATGAGTCACTGCCATGGGTCACATAACCGGATTACTGAAATTCAAACTAGTTAATAACAAGTGCTATAGCAATATATGCATATGGTCAGAGTCGTCTACATGCTTACATAATCGATGCTTAATTACAAAAATGGCAATACATTCATCACTTTATCGCAACCAATCAAGTGAAACTATCAAAATGGCTACTAGCACGTCATCACCAATATAACTTCTATACCTGATTAATCTGAACCTAAAAAGGAAAATAAGGATCGAGTGAGCTACCACACGCTCAGTGAGTGTATCTCAACTCCATAAAACAAAATAGTTGTAAGCAATATCGATAAATAGCAAGTATATCACATTTATAGTAATATTATCGTATTAGGCAAGCAGAACTTCAAAAGAAAACCTTATCCTCCAATATAATAAATTCCATGAGACTAAAGGCCACACTTTACATCTACACCTCACTAAAGAACATCATTCAAACTTATAGCCAAACGAGTGACTTAACAATGGTTGAAGAACGGAACGAAATCCACATTGATACATTTAAAACATAATTCAACCACGTTGCCTTAAAACGAGTAATTTACATTCAAATTTGGCCCATTTAGGGATTTATGCTCTTTTCTAAATTCCTGCATTATGAAAGTAAGAACTTAAATAATTACTTACATAATAGGAAGATAAGATCATTTCTTCTAGCATAAGGTTTCATAACGTGCTAATCTGGTGAGATCTACACTCGCCCTATGCGATATCTAAACTCACAAATCGCATTATGCATAATATAACATCGGACCTTAGCTCATCTTGGTCTTCTAAGATTCGAACTTCTAGGTCTATCTCCCTAGGTATTAGGATCCCCACAAATCGGGCTTGTTCCTTAATCATGGCCACTCAGTAAGGGCATATCTTAGCTATTTTTAGTTAAAATAAGTCATTTTAGTTATGCAAACTCCTAAGTCGAGCAATAAAGTCTTTTTTTCCAACCGTCAAGTAGGTCATGAGCCTTTTCATTTCAATAATTTGTTTCACAAAATCGTATTCACGCTTATTAAGCCAAAATAAATTTCATTATTGTATCATCAACTTATAAATATTTATCTTAAAGAGGGCAAGCCATTTAAGGTCATTTTCAGTTCACTAACTCAAAATCTTACTGTTTAAACAACTGATTAAAATAAGTAAATTGTAACTTGATTTAGCGACTAAACATTTTAGTCATTTTTAAATTTGTTTCAAACTTTTATAAATAAAGAGAGAAATTTAAAAGAAGCTCATGTTCTTAGATAAGCACCCTGCCCAGTTTGAGTTCTCATTTTAATCATTTAGTATGTCAACCATTCAGCTCAACCATTCAGCTGAATCATACTGCAGTTTAAAAATCATTCTACGAGTGATTCAGCAGAATCGACTTATAGTTACACTTTTGGGCTCAATTCGCAATATTGTAAACTATTCAACATCTTATGCTCCCTCCTCACAGCACCTCCCACAAAAATTCCTCAATTTCACTAAATGTTTCACCCCAAATTCATCAACTACTTGACTTGATTTCGATTCAACATCATCAGCCCTCAATTCTCATAATCAAATAACTTAAGAATCACCAAACTTACATATAATAATAATTATAATGCATGATTAACAACCAGAATAAAATCAAGGTAGAAACTAACTCGATTATGCAACATAGCACCATTTAAATCCACAAACAAATTCGATTCAATATTATTATCACCCCATTCTCATAATCAGGCCATTCGGGAATCATCAAACTAACATGCAACCACCATATCTATGCACCATAAAAATCAGTATGTGGCCAAGGCAAATTTGGTTCAATTTCCACAACATAATACCTCCTAAATCCAGAAATGATTACATGCAATCTACTGACATAAACACCACTTAATGTCTTAACTAAAAAAGTTACAAAACTTTGTGAAACTACTATTAATTTGAGGAAATTAAGAACACATACCTCTTTTCCAAGGTTAGGACCCGATTTAAGGGTTTTGGGTGTGGTTTCCGATGTGCTAGAGCTCGAAAATTCACCTCCTAATTTACAACCCGACTCAAACCCTGAATCAGCCTTTTTCAAGCTCCGTTCTACTGCTGTTTGTGCTGATTTTGGGCTGCTATTTTTCCCTTCTTTCTAGTGCTCTTTGCTACAATGTTCTATTCAATTTATAGGAGATTGATGATGGGTGTAAAGCAGAGGGATGGAGCTGGCTTTGGGCACGCATTTGGTGCCTCAATTCATGGTAGAATGGACCACAAGCATGGTTGATTCTGCCTGCTTCGTCCTAAATTTATAATAGAACGTTTGGTGTAATTTTAGAGGAGGTTGAGTATGGTGAATGAAGCTAGGTAAGAGAGAGAGAGACACACACACACACACACACAGAGAGAGAGAGAGAGAGAGAGAGAGAGAGAGAGAGCGCGTCAGATTTTTCTAGGGAAGGAAGAAGGTAATTGCAGCTTTCGCATTTGAAAGAAAGAAGAAGAAGAAGAAGGGAGGTTGAAGTAAGTGGGACCAGGTTCTATTGTGGTTCTGGGTAAAATAGCCTGTCCCCCTTTCCCCTTTTTCTGGTTCTAGTTTGTCTAATCGTCTAACATTACTCAACCTGATTTCGTACCTCTCTAACATAAATTCAAGCTATTAATGCTAATGCTCGTCAATCTATTCGTTCCCGTGAATAACGCTCGGTTTAATATTTGACGAAATAAATTCTAATGTTTGTCAACCCAATCACACTCGGGAATGTACTTGATTTAGTAATTGGTAACAATTCGTATTAATGCTTATTAAGATCCTCATAAAATTTCAAAACTAATAGTAATAATAATTCTTATTTCAATAAAACTATCATTTAAGCAGGCATATCGATATTAATTTAACTTAACTAAATCGTAAAATATGATTTTGTAATATCATAAAGTAGGATAGTTAGCTTAAACTAAAAATAAAGAACACGGGTATCACACTCTCCCCCTTTAAAAGAATTTTGTCCTTGAAATTGCTTAGCTAGCGGGAATGATGTTTGGGACTTGTCTCGCATTTCTCTTTCCGCTTGTAGGTCGCTTCGGCTATCTTATGATGCTTCCAAAGCACTTTAACATAAGGGACGCTTCTATTCGCGAGCTTTTTCTCCATTCTTTCCAATATTCGAATGGGTTTTTCCACACATGTGAGGTTCTCCTTAATCTGCAAGGGTTCATACTGTATAACATATTCTGGATCTGAAATATACTTTCAGAGACTGGATACGCAGAATATGTCATGTATGCCTTGCAGCAAGGGCAGTAGGGCCAGTCGGTAGCAACCGAGCCCACTTTTTGTAGAATCTCAAAGGGTCCAATGAATCTTGGGCTCGGTGTCCCTTTCTAACCAAGCCTTAGGCTTCCCTTGAGTGAAGAGACCTTCAGAAATATAGGGTCCCTAACATTAAATTCTAAGGGCCTCCTCCTGATATCTGCGTAGCTCTTTTGCTTATTATGGGGGCAGCTTGCAGTTTCTTAAGTACATTTTTGATCACCTTGATTGTTTGGTCGATTAGTTCTCCCTTTCTCCTACTTTGTCCCAACAAATAAGAGTTCTACAACGTCAGTCGTACAATGCTTCAAAGGGAGCCATGTCGATACTTGCGTGGTAGCTATTATTGTACATAAACTTGACCTAAGGTACATTGTGAGCCCAAGTCCCTGCTTATTCCAATACACAGGCTCTCAGCATATCTTCTAGGATTTGAATAGTTCGTCTAATTGCCCATCTGATTGGGGATGGAAGGCTATACTTAGGCATAGTTCTGTTCCCATCGCCGCTTGAAATCTATGCCAGAACCTGGATATAAACTTAGTACCTCGATCTGACACTATGTTGAGAGGTACTCCATGCAATCCGACTATTTCTTTGATATATAAATTCACTTGTTACTCAGAGGTAAAAGTGACTTTCATGGCTAGAAAGTGTGCGCCTTGGTCAATCTGTCAATAATCACCTAGATACTATCATACTGCTTGTCGGTTTTTGGTAATCTAGTGACAAAATCCATGATGATGTGCTCCTATTTCCATACTGGAATAAGTAAGGGCTGAAGCAGTCCCCCATGTTTTTGATGCTCAATTTTCACCCTTTGATAGGTGAGGCATCGAGCTACAAAGTCTGCAATGTCTCTTTTCATTCCTACCCACCAGAAATGGATTTTCAAATCATGGCATATTTTGGTGCTTCCCGGATGAGTGATAAGGGTTGAATTATGTGCTTCTTTCAACAGTTCCTTCTTGAGGTCTAGTATGTTAGGAACACATAACCTAGCCAAAGTACATCATTTTGGATTAGAAATTCCTTAATCCTTCCTTCGGCTCCCTTTTTAATCTTCAAAATCTCATGGTCTTCCTGCTGATGCTGCTTGATTTGTTTTATTAGTGCAGAAATAATATGGAGTACTACTAGGTAGCTTTGATTCCCTGGCAGCACTACTTCTATCTAGAGTGCGTTATGTTCCCTTAGAAGCCTCCCTTCCCGTGTAAGTAGACAGGCTACAGAACTAGTAGATTTTATGCTCAAAGCATCTGCCACTAGATTCGCCTTACTAGGATGATACTTGACCTCCATGTCATAATCTTTCAAAAGTTCTAGCCACCTTCTCTATCTCATGTTTAACTCTTTCTGCATGAAAATGTATTTCAAACTCTTATGATCAGTGTATATCTCACATCCTACTCCTAAAGGTAGTGTCGCCAAATCTTCAATGTAAATATGACAACAGCCAATTCAAGTCATCCATTGTAATTTTCTCCATATGGCTTCAATTGACGAGAGGCATAGGTGATAAATCTACCTTTTTGCATTAGAACATATCCCGATCCTTTCTTGGATGCATCATTGTAGACCACAAATCCCTCATTGCCCTTAGGTATTGCTAACACTGGTGTAAGCACTGGCTACTTCTTTAGCTCCTAGAAGCTGTTTTCATATTCTTATTCTTCTGTCCATTCAAACTTATTGCTTTTCTGAAGGAACTTGGTGATTGGTAATGCTAGCTTAGAAAATCCTTCTATGAATCTTCTATAATAAGCAGCCATACCTAGGAAGCTTCGCACCTTAGAGACATTCGTGGGTCTCAGCCAATCCACAATCGTCTCTACTTGTGGAGGTTCCACTAAAATGTCTTCTTGAGACGCCAAATGTCCCAGAAAGTGTACCTTCTCAAGCTAAAACTCACACTTTTTAAGCTTAGCATACAACTTGTGTTCTTCTAGAGTTTTTAACAACATTCATAAGTGATCTGTATGTTCCTCGTTGGGTTTAAAATATACTAAGATATCATTAATGAAAACCACCATGAATTTATCGGGAAAGAGCTTGAATACTCTATTCATTAAGTCCATGAAGAAAGCTAGGGCATTACTTAGCCCAAATGGTAGCACTAGGAACTTATAGTGCCCGTATCGGGTTTGAAATGCGATTTTAGGCACATCCTCCCTCTTAAGTTTCAACTGATGTTACCCTGATCTCAAATTAATCTTAGAGAATACCATAAAGCCTACTAGTTGGTCAAGCAAGTCATCAATCCTAAGGAGAGGATATTTGTTTGCTGGTCACCTTATTTAACTCCCGATAATTGATACACAATCTTAAACTGCAACCTTTCTTCTTTACAAAAAGCACTGGGGCTCCACACGGTGAGACACTAGGTTGAATCAACCTTTTATCCAATAATTCCTTAAGCTAGGTCTTCAACTCAGCAAGTTCAGCAGGTGCCATATGATAGGGAGTCATATATTGGAGCGGTACCCGACACCAGCTTTATAGTTTACTTGATTCTAGATTAGGTGGTAATCCTGGTATTTCCTGAAATTCACTGAGGAATTCTCTTAACACTGAGATGTTATTTATATGAGGTTCTTTGGGTTCTACCACCTTAATTGCGCATAGATAACCTCGACGCCCTTTTCTCGGCATTTTGAAGGCTTGCATGGAGGATATGATTGGAATGGTTTTCTGACAGCCATTTCCTTTAAATTTCATCCTTTCTCCTTTAAGGATCAAGAAAGTGATTAGTGTCTTTTCACAATCTACGGTCACCTTATATTTAGCTAGCCAATTTATCCCCAAAATAATATCCTATCCTTATATCTCTAATTTTATCAACTCAGTAGAGAGGACTCTCCCACCCACATTAATAGCATAATTCTCAAAAATGATGTCGGTATGATAAACATATCCTGGAGAGTTGTTACATATAGTTGTGTATCCATCTCGTCAGGCTTACTAGCGAATTTCTTTGGAAATTCAGGGTTTACAAATGAGTGAGTAGCACCAGAGTCAAAATGAGATTAACCACTTTGTCCAACTTGAGAAGGAGCCCTCTTGGAAGTGTTTTGAACGGTTTAAGCACTAGCTTGCTCAGTGTCCACACCATGGTTTCGAAAGGTAGTGTTTATGCCAAATTATTTACGAGGGCCTTAACCAAGCCACTAGGACCATGGTGGAGTCTATGTGTCAAGGAGGGCTTTTAAACCAGAGCGAGACCGAAGCTTCGGATTTCCTAGAGAAGTTAGCCGAAAAGACCTTACAATAGGAAACTACTAGCGATGGGAGTATATGTGCTAGGATTAACAGCTAGAAGGGAGGAATGCATGTGGTAGCAGATAGCACAAACATTTATACTAGATTTGCCACCCTTAAAAACATATTAAAGGGTCTTGTGTAGTCCCAAACTCCAACCAACTTTCCCCCTCCCCAAATGGTCACATGCTCTCAAATGTCAATGGACTAATTAGTCCATTAGTGCATGCCCCTTGTTTGCTCAACAGTTGGCTACTAGCCAGGAGCAAGGTCATGTGAATGTGGCCTTCCAAAGGCTAAAATTTGATCCGTAATCATCTACTATGATCTGGGGAGGGCTAAGCACCCCAATTTTTCATGGATTGGGCCTAATGCCTTGATGCCCACCAATCAAGGTGGGATCCTCAAGGGAACTCCTCATCTTCGGCTTATCAAAAGCCATGCTTCCAAGGGGTATACAATGCTCCTAGGGTCCCTTCCCTTCCTCAACCACATATGGCTCAATCATATCCCCCTCCCGGTTATAATGAGCTTGATAAAATGAATAAGAAAGTCAATGACGTGGAAAGGATGATTAGAGAACTTTAGGAATCAAATAAGAGAATGATGAAGACAATGAGTGAATAATTTACTCAATTAGCAATGTTTAGTAGGGAAAAAGGGAGTTTTCTTAGTGAACCAAAGGTGAACCCAAGAGGAGGCTCTTCCCCTTCAATTAATCTCAATGATGGTCAGACAGTTAATGTCCTCATTTCTTTACATCGGGTAAGAAGGTTGACACCCATGTGGGTGAGCAAGATATGAATGATCCGCTTTCCCCATCATCTTTTCTTCCTTCCCCTCAAGATAATGATATGTTTCCTTCCTCAATGATCCAAATCCATCTAAGGATGTAGATGGACCTAAGGAGAGCAAGTTAATTCATGATTCCACCTCTCCTAAGGGTTCTCCTAATCCTTCTACTGGTGTTACTCAACCCCCACCTCATTTCCCTAACCAATTGAAAAAGAAAAAGGTGCAATCTCATGTTGACAAGATTAGGGAGACTTTCTCCCAAGTCAAGGTCAACATTCCGTTGCTTGATGTGATACAAACAATGCCCCCTATGCTTACTTCCTTAAAGACTTGTGCACCACTAAGAGAGCCACTAATTTTCCTAAGAGAGCATTTTTTACTCTAATTTGAGTTCCATCATTTCAAATCAAGTGCCTATAAAACGTAAGGACCCGGGGTCCCCAACAATCTCAATTGTGATTGATCATCACAATATTCACTGGACCCTTCTTAACTTAGGTGCCAGTGTTAACCTCCTACCCTTCACGATGTATACGAGGTTAGGTTTAGGGGAGCTTAAGCCTACAAAAATAGTGCTTCGGTTGGCTAATCATTCCACTAAGCTTTCTAGAGGGATGGTTGAAGATGTGTTGATTAAAGTGGGAGAATTCATATTCTAGTGGATTTTATAGTTCTAGAGACCAAGGTTATGATGAGTACTGAAAATGAAATACAACTCATCCTTAGTTGATCATTCCTAACTACCTCAAGCTCTTATAAATTGTAGGGATGGGAAATTAAAATTGACATTTGAAAATATGACCATAAAATTGAATGTGTTTAATGTTCAAAAGCAATCAATGAGTTTTGATGATGTTGACCACCAATCCCTTAATTAGGTGGGCGACCTTGCAATGAGGGAAGTAGAGGTTGATTATGAAGAAGAGTTAATGTCATGTGTGTATGAGTCATTTTGTATGGAGTATGAACCCAAATATGATACAATTGCATTTGAGGATCAATGCAACGACTCATTACATGCATCCATTCTTGCATCCTCTCTTCTATTTCCCCCCATCTCATGAGCCACCTCCTAGTGTGCCGCCATCTTCCTCTCTTAAACTGAAACCCCTTCCCAATACATTCAAATGTGCATTCTTAGGTCCGAATGAGATTTTTCTTATGCTAATGACTTGAATGAGGACTAAGAAATTCAAGTCCTGGACTTGTTAAGGGAATTAGAGTGAACCTTAGGAGACATTCGTGGCATTAGTCCAACCATAGTATAACACTTCATACACCTAGGAGACAATGCAAAACCTTATCGACATAGACAAAGAAGATTAAAGCCCACCCTTGGACAAGTGGTAAAGAAAGAAATCCTTAAGTAGTTGGATCATCACATTATTTACCCTATCTCAGATGATGAGTGGGTGAGTCCCGTCCAAGTCGTTCCTAAAAAGACCGGTATAACTGTGGTCAAAAACCATAAGGGTGAGCTTATTCCCATAAGAACTTAATCCGTGTGAAGGGTATGCATTGATTATTGGAAGTTAAACTCCGCCATTAGGAAGGATCATTTTCCCTTGCCCTTCTAGCACCAATTATTAGAGAGGTTAGCTGAATGAGCCTTCTATTGCTTCCTTGATAGGTATTCCAGCTATACTCAAATTCCTATGACCCCCGAAGACCAAGAAAAGACCACATTTACATGCCCTTTTAGCACTTATGCCTTTAGGAAGATGCCTTTTGGTCTTTGCAATGCCCCCACCACTTTCCAAAGATGTATGATCTCGATATTTTTTCGGTTTAGTTTAGCAATACCCTGAGACTTTTTTGGATGACTTCTCCTTGTATGGAGACTCTTTTGAGGATTACTTAGCTAACTTGGGAAAAGTGTTGAGAAGGTGTCTGGAAAAAAAAAAATTGACTCTTAATTGGGAAAAATGTCATTTCATGGTGAAGAAGGGGATTGCCTTGGGTCATATTATCTCTAACGAGGGTATAGAGGTAGACAAAGTGAAAGTGAATTTGATTGCAAACCTCCCCCTCTCTACTTGTGTAAAGGACATATGATCCTTTCTTAGGCATGCTGGTTCTTATCGGAGATTCATCAAGGACTTTAGCAAGATTGCTAAGTCTTTATCTTCCCTCCTAGCTAAAGGGACAACGTTCCACTGCTTCGAGGAGTGTAAAGTGGCATTTGAAAGCTTAAGGAGGCACTCACTACTGTACCTATCTTGCATCCTCCCATCTGATGAGAATCTTTTGAACTCATATGTGATGCGGGTAGTTCTAGGACAAAGAATTGATAACAAGTCCCACATAATTTACTATGCGAGTTATACTTTAAATGAGGTGCAAGTGAATTACATCGTGACTGAAAAAGAATTCTTGGTGGTAGTTTTTGCATTTGAAAAGTTTAGATGTTACCTCATAGGGTCTCATGTGATTATTTTGACTAACAATGTAGCCTTGAAACATCTCATGGAAAAGAAGTATGCAAAGTCTAGGCTAATTAGGTGGATTATGCCTTTGTAAGAATTTCATTGTGAGATCAAAGATAGAAAACCAGGTAGCAGATCACCTATCTAGGCTAGTGATGAATGATGCACGTGAATCTCCTACCTTTGATTGTTTTCCTGATGAACAATTATTTAGGGCTCAAGTGAAGTCATGGTTTGCTGACATGGTGAACTATCTAGTGACTGGGAAAATGCCTGGGGGTGGAACAAAGATGATAGGGATTGCTTTCTATCCATAGTCTGATTCTTTGTATTAGACGATCCTTACTTGTTTAAATATTGCCCGAACCAAATCATTAGAAGAAGTGTCCCTGATGAGCACTTTCAAAATGTCCTCTCCTTTTTCTATGTTCAGTCTTGTGGAGGACACTTCAATGGTTAAAAGACCGCTGCAAAGGTTCTTTAAAGCGGATTCTATTGGCCCACCTTAATTAGAGGTGCCCATGAGTATTGTAAACAATGCTTACATTGTCAACAAATGGGCAAGATAAGTAGGAAAGGCATGATGCCACTCACCCCTATTATTGTTGTGGATATATTTGACGTATGGGGTATTGATTTTATAGGTCCATTCCCGAATTTATTTGGAAATGAGTATATTATCTTGTGTGTGGATTATGTGTCAAAATGAGTAGATGTCATTCCTATAAGGACGAATGAGTCCAAGGTGGTTGTGAGATTTCTATGAAAAAACACTTTTTTAGGTATGGGATGCCGAGGGCCATCATTAGTGATCAAGGGACCCATTTTGATAATAGGTCCTTTGATGCAGTCCTTAAGAGGTACTCAATCTTCCATCGCATGGCAATCCCATACCGTCCACAAACTAATGGTCAAGTAGAGGTTTCAAATAGGCAAGTCAAGCACATTTTCAAGACTGTGAATAGGAATAGGAAGGACTGAGCGGATAAGCTAATTGATACACTTTGAGCCTACTGGACAGCTTTCAAAATTCCTTGGGGCATGTCGCCCTATAGGGTGGTCTTTGGGCATCTTTGCCACCTTCTTATTGAGCTCGAATATCGAGCTCATTGGGCAATTCGAACCCTAAACTTTGACTTGACAGCCGCAGGTAAAGAGTGAAATCTTAGCTTGAAAGAGTTGGAAGAAAGTAGGTAGGAAGCATATAATAACACTCTCTTGAGCAAGCAGCGCACCAAATTATTTCATGGTAAGCTCATCCATAGAAAACAGTTTTCCCCCGGCCAGAAAGTGCTATTATATGATTCTCGCCTTCATTTGTTTCCAGGGAACTTACGGTTTGGGTGGGTTGGTCCTTATATTATGGTTAAAGTGTTTCCCCATAAAGCGGTCGAAATTAGGGGCCCCACCAAGGACCAAGTGTTCAAGGTGAACGGGTATAAATTCAAGCCCATGCTGGAACTATCGGGCAAAGATGACGTGGAGTGTATCTTCCTCCACGAACCTCTTCCCTCCAAGTAGTCATGTTTGAAGTCATTGTACAAATATGCATAGTGTGCATAAGTGTGTAGTTGTGGAAAGAAAAAAAAGAAGAAAATAAAAAAGTGAAAAAGCCAAGAAAAAAAGTGTGAAAAACAAATTTGAAAACTTTGAAAAAAAGAGATGAGAAAAAAAAGTAAAGAAAGGAATAAAATAAGTGAAAGAAAGAAGAGAAAGAGAGGTTCAAAAATGAAGAAGAAAAAAAGGGAAAGAGGAAAAAAAGAGAGAAGATTATAGTGAAAAAAAGAAGAACGATTTGGAAGTAAGGAAAAGAGAAAGAAGAAAAGGTTGGGCAGAGAATTGGCACGGTGCCAACATGTCGGTGGCACGCTCATGCCAAAATTAGGTGAAAAAAAAGACACCCGGAAATTTGGCAGGGGTGCCTCGTGCCAGGGGGCATGCGCGTGCCATGACCAGCTAGAAAAAAGGGAACCAGAGATTTGGCACAGGTGCCCCGTGCCAAGGGGCACGACTATGCCACCTCCAGTTTGCCCGAAACTGATCATTTCTCTTCTTCTTCTTCATTTCTCCACCTTTTTCCTCTATATTTTCCCTCTCTTCTCGGTACCTTTTCCTTCTCTAACCCTCACTCTCCTTCTTATTACTCACTCAAATCTCACCCAAATTCTTCAAATTTTTCACAAACTTCACCATTTCTGACCTTAATCTCCCCATTTCCAACACCAATTCTCTCAAATTCACCTCCTTTCAGTCCCAACTTGCTTATTTTCTATCTAAAACCCTAACCTCCATTGTTGAGGTTGAAGGTTATAGAGAAGGAAAGTTTGTTCTTTCCTTCCATTGTTGCACTTCAAGGGCTTGAATCTTCAGTTTATTGGCAAAATGGGTAAGAAACAAGTGGGCAAATCATCTAAGGGCTTCTCCCTACCCAAGAAGTCATCCAAAGCATCTTCATCCCAAGTTCCCTCATGTACGAAAGGTACTAAAGATGCTTACCCATTGATATTACCTCCTAGTACTAGAGGTTTAATTTTTATGAATGATGAGCAATAGATTAAGTACGAAACCCTTAGTACTAGGAAAACAAGTGAGCAAAAGTTTTAGCATTCAAATTCTTTGAGGCAATTAGGAATGTTAGATGATGTTGTGACATTGTTAACAAACTTGGGTTGGATGGAATTCATAGAGATAAAATGTGTGTCTTATGACAGGCTGATTAGTAAGTTATTGAGTTCGTTGAATGTGGATTGGGTCAGTTCATATAGAGGGTAGAAAGTCCCTATTACCTTCCGTATATTCAATTCGGACCATAGGTTGAGTTTAAGAAAATTTAATTGATTGCTTCACCTACCAGCGTATTCGGACTCTTTTTGGGATGTGCCGAGCTGATGGTGCCCTGATCCTATCCGGTTGAGTATCACCAACTACAAAAGAAAATGTCATACAAATAGGTTTCGGGGGTCCCGCATGTACAACCCTAGGTAGGGCAAGGCCACAGATATTTGTAATATAAACATCTGTTATTTACAACATTTGATGGATAATATTAACTTTGGGCATAATGATAGCTCGAACATTTGTAAGAAAGTGAAGTTATTTTTACTTTACTATACCTTAACCGAGACCCATGCTGATACTGGGACTTTCATCATCCGTCACCCAGTAGAGGTGGCCAAGACTACCTAAGAAAATGTAATTGGTGTGAGGGGTACGATAATTGTGATTGCCCAAGCTTTAAGGCATGGGGGGAAGTTGGGTAACCTGTAGCCTAACTTTTTAGGTAGGAGTTTGGATATAGCCATTCTAGCCCATATGACTATCATTGATACAAAGCGTGACATTAACAAGTACCCCCCACCACAAACAAGTCCTTTTCACATTTTCTGATATGGCCCGCACCACCATTTCCAACAAGCATAATTGGAACTGTGATCAAGTGATAGTGAGAGAGGTAGTGATGCCACGCAAGGGTGATGAAGGTGAAAAGGGGGACAAAGAGGGTAATGAGGATGATGACAAAGAGGGTAAAGAAGAACGGCATAAGGCCTAGCAACATGGGGAACCTCAAGAGGACCATGACCTCGCACCTCAACCGCAACCACAAACCCAACACCCATATGTTAAGATAGGGGGCTTTTCCTCCATACCTCAAATGTCTTTTGATGTGAGCTTTCTCTAATCTTTTTCTAACCTCTAAGTGGAGATAACCGGACTTCGAGAGGGGTACAATGAGATGTGTTACAATTCATAGGATGTCCGGGCATATGGAGTCAATTAAGGAGGGAGTGACTTACTTTAGGTGGCATATAGAGCAACAAGAGAGAGACAAATTGGGCATATTCGGCGTGAGAAGGGGCGAGCTATGAAATTGGCCCAAGAGTACGAGGAGAGGAGGCAGATGAATGAGCTTATTTGGCAGCAATCCGAGGTCATCCGCCAATTAAAGCAGTAATTCCACCCTTTTCCGAGTGATCAAGGGAGTTTATCGATGTTCACACCGTCTCCTCCACACATTTAACCGACACGTAAGCCCGGTGAGGCCCAGTGACTATGAGTTGTGTACCCCACCCCTTCCTTACTCTTTATCATTGATTACATTTTGATGGGGTTTATTACATAGTATTATTTACATTAGGGATGACATCTTAATTCTTCTAGGTGGTCACATGTTGATTATTTGTCTCTTCCTATCCCTCCTTGTTGTGGTGTACTGTGGTTTTGATGGTTGTTTGAGGAGAAATTTCACTGTTTTGGCCATATGATGGAAATGATGGGTGAATGTTGTGATTTATGTTATTCGCGTGTAATGAATTCGACTATGGTGTAATAGGTTCTTAGGAGTACAGACAATGTATATAGTTACATTTAGTGTAGTCATGTATGCGCATTGCATATATAACTCCATGTTTACCATGTTGATATTTTCTTCTTTCTTCTTTTCTTCTCTATGTTTGCCCCATCTCAAGGTAGTCTTCTTCCCTTTCCTCGTCGATATTCCTCCTTTTCTTCTTCCCCCCCCCTTTCATTTCTCCCCTGTTAGAGTGTCTTAGTCTCATAATGAGGACATTGTGCATATTAAGTGTAGGGGTGGGGAAGCTCTTCTATCATTTTTTGAAAAAAAAAGAGAGAAAAGTTTTTCAAAAATTCAAAAAGATTTTCTATTTTTCATTGTAAATAGAGTTTTGGGGGAAAATGCGTGAATTTTATTGGCAAGATATCTGATTGCTTAGGACTCAAATAACACATAATTAGGATGCATGAGATGGAGAGCAAGTCCAAGTTTTTAAAAATTCATGTCTAGTTGGACATAATAGATGAGGGTAGGCATAGTAGGTGAACCTGTAAGGGTTTTGAGCCTTATGTGATCACTTCTTCACTTACGGTCATCTTGTCCATTTCATGAGGGGCTCGCCCAGATTTGTTATTATTTAGAATTTGCATTAACTCTCTTTGAAACCACAAATTGCATTTGCATTATTGATGAAAGCGAAGGAGCATTCTTTGTGCAGAATTAGAGCTATATTAGCCAACAGCCTCCCATGGTACATAATTTACATCCCTTGTTCCCCCTTTGAGCCTTAATTGTCAATGTTTTTGTGTGACCCACATGATTAATCTTTGGCCTCAAACACTACATCCACCTAAGCTAAGGCCAATGAGTATCACTATAATGAGGGGGTTTGGGAATAATGTGCTTGAATGTATACTTGGTGTGGTTTATAGAAAAAAGAGAGGAATGTGGGTTTGCCTTCCTTAAATCCTCACGAGATCGTACTCGTCCACTTGGGAGATCAAGAGGTTTAAAGGGTTTGTTGCATACACTAAATGCAACCATACCACTTACAGAAAGGTGATTTTCTCATGTTTTAGTTGAGGACTAGTGAAATCTAGGTGTGGGGGTATTTGTTCAGTTCTGAAACGGCCAAAGCTTTTGACCCTCATTATTGGATTTTAGCTCACAAATAATCTTTAAATCAGTTAATTAATTAGATTTTTATGTTTTATAGGGTTAAATAGAAGAGGATCGCTACTAGAAGCCAAGTCCAACCCATTTGGAAGGAAAAGTCGAGAGACATGCTAAAGTTCAGGAGGGCGTGCCATAAGGTCAGCGGCGGCGTGCCACAAGCAGAATAGTAAAAATCACTAACAGAGATTTAGCCCAGTTGCCCCATGCTAAGGGGCACTACTGTGCCAAACCATGTAATTTTGTCTTAGTTTAATTACTCAATGATGTAAGGAAAAAATGCAATTTTTGATTTTTTTTAGGTCATCTTCATTTTTAGCAACTTTCTTACTCTAGCTCTAGCCTGGTTGAACTTTCTCTCTCCTCTATTAATGAATAGCAAAAAGTTAAAGTTTTAGATTAATTTCATGGCAAGTTTCTTATTCTCTCTCTTTATTATTGCTTAATCTTGCTTTCTCTCTCCTAAATCTCTTCAAAGGCTTCACCTTTGAACAACATCAATTTTCCCCAAACATGGTTTGATGTTTTGGGGGTTATGGGAAGATTTGGGTTTTGATCTTAATGGATTGGAAGTCTAAATCTATCTCTCAAAACTCAATCATCTCTCTAGTTGATTTTTCCTTTTTCTACATTCACTCATCCACACTACTAGGCTAGCTTGAGATAGTGCAACTTGAAGCTTCACTGGTAAATAGATCATTCCAGGCTTAATGATGATGGTATCGCTTAATCTTAATCAAGAATGATTGTGAACTCATTGGTAACTTATCTCCCTTATCTTTTTATTGCATCTGTTAGGATTAGGTATAGTTTAGTTTAGAAATTATATTTTGAGGACTGTTGGTTGTGTTGATTGGCCAAGTCGAGCCAAGGGCCATGTCGAGCTGATCCCCTATTTTCTCTATCCTATACATTTTTTTAGGTGCTAGTGATCATTAGTTAGATTAGGGTAGTGTTTATTTTCTTAGGAGATTCATTTTAGAAGAGTTTATTAGGTTCAAATGGTAGGCTTGCTTAATTAAGTTAAAAATTAAAATCGCCCATACGGTTAAGTCGATCTTAAGTTAATCACCATTCATCCCAAAGGATGACTTGTAACCCTTACTCACCATAGAAAAATGTTACCAACACTGGGCCTGAAAGGTAATGAATTGTTGTCTCCTTAGGGGTTTGATTGAACGGTTTTGAAATACTACCAAGACTTTCACTTTCTCCGGTGGGAGATGGTGACCCCCTCAAGATTTCTGCATGCTAACTGGTGTTCTTTCAGGACAAGCCCACTAAAGTGCGACATGGACTTTAGGCTAGAGAGGCAAAGGAATGTGGAGTTGTTTGGGTGTTTAGCCAAGAGATAACCTCTCAAATCTAACTCCTTCTAGTACTCCATAATCAAGGAGAGCTTAAAGAGGTCCTTGGATAAGCCCTCTTAGTAGATCTTTTGCCTTTTCACGGCATATTGGCTTAGCGACATCACTTTTACCGACAAGGGCAACCAGTGCCATGTTCACTAGGTAGACAACTTAGAGGACGTTGTCGTGGTGCGCAAGTTAGATTGGGGCAGTGAAACATTTTCCACCCTACTCAGATACATAAAGGTAGCTTGTCTGTGGGATGGGAGAAGCACCTCATGGTGATTTAGGTGCTTTTGAAGGTGCACGCGGTAAGCCCTGCTTGCTTTGTTTTTTCCCCCCTAATGCATTGAAGTGTTTTAGTTGCCATTTTAACATTCGTTTTTTCTTTTGCAGCCTTAGTTTCTTCTTTAACATATCTCCTAGTACTTGATATGCCAAGAGCATGCCTCTTAAAGTATGGTGGACTCAGGACAACCACATGAGTGAAATTCTTTCCTTGAAGGACATCAATAGTTTTAGGGTGGTCTTAAATGGTCAAAACATTAATGACATAAGTATGCTTCCTTTGTTTTGGTCTCTTAAATGTCTTTTCTTTCGAATCCTTGAAGTAAGAACTCTCTATTTTGCTTCAGGTGACCTGGGCTCCTTGGTGGATGCTAAGAGTGCTCCTCTTCTATTAACTTGGCTTAGGCTCTCTTTCATTAGAAAGTCCTTATTGAGGGTCCTTTTGGGTACGTTTGACACCTTGGCATGTTGGTGAACCGCTAGGCGATTTCCAACTTAGTGGTACCTCAGAAGCCGAAGTCTCCTTATCTAAATACCAGGTTTACATCCTTCCTTACGCTAAAGCAAATTGCTAAGTACTTTGGCATGGAGGATTCTGTCCACTGCTTGGAGCAGGGCAACTATGGAGAGTTCATTTGAGAGCATATGATGCCTCTGATTGCTCTCACTGTAAGCATCTAGTGTATTTATTTTCATTTGTCTTGATTGCTTTTCTTTATTATTATTTTATGGTGATTTGCATTTTGTAGTACCCTAAGGGTGTCCTGATGATGAGCGCTAAAATGAGGTATGTCGATGCCTTCAGATTACAACATCAACTCAATTGACTTCCCATAAGAGCTCTTAAGTAATCACCTTAATTGACTTCTTATAAGAGCTCTGTCAGCTGCAGCATCAACTAATATCCACACTGAATGGTTGAACTCATTATCGAATGTCTGGACTAGAAGTCAATTAGGAGTGGTGGAGGCATTTCCGCTGAAGCTCCTCAAATCTTCCCATGCCTCATCAAGGGACTCCCCATCACTACGAGTGTAAGAGGTGATCTCCTCCCTCAAATTTACAGTATTTCCCTCAAATTTACAGTTTTACCTTGAGGGAAATACTTAATTAGTTAAAGACTGCATCCTAAGTGGAGTAAAGATTCGGCTCCTCATTTAATAACATGTCTTTAGCCTTATCCTTCAAGAAGAAAGGAAAAATCCTAAGCCGAATGGCATTGTTGGAGACCAAGCTAAATTTGATAGTGCCACATTTTTCTAGAAAATTGAAAATATACACATTGGGATTCTCCAAGGAGACCACTAAACTAATCTTGAACTACAATGTTAATGAGGGTTGGCCTCTGCTCAAGTTTATTCACCTTCACCGTCAACTTTATGGCAAAAACGATTGCCCCAATCGCATTTAGCATAGCAAAGTCCTACATTATTCTATTATCGCTCATTCCTGCCATCTTTGGCCTTTGTTCTTCTTTCTCGCTTGCATGTAGTTGCTTTGATTTTAGGATCAAAAGAAATAAGGTTTGGTGCCCGTGACTTCTCTTATGCATACAAAACAACCACCGCACTGAGCATAAGGATGTTCAAGCAAGAATAAAAGAAGGTTGTAATTTGTAAAAAGGAAAGAAAAACCTAGTCTAGAGTACTCTAATCAGCATTAATATTGAAAGAAACAAGTCTGTTCGGATTAGTGAGTCAGAGCTGAATGTTTATAAAATGTGAAAGGATCTGTCAAAGTCCAATTAAAGTGGCCACATGGGATATGCAAAGCCACTAAAATTGTAGTTAGTTGTACATCTGATAGAGATCATCATAATAATTCACTTAGAATGAACAACTCTAAGTAATGTCATCAAAACAAATCTCTACGAATTGACGAGTATATTTTTTTGTTTGTGAGAATATGCGCTCCATCACTAAAGGTAAGTTTCTCAAAGGTCATTATAAATATTGACCATTGAAATATTCCTCTAATGAAAGAAGCCCTTTAAAAATCCACAGGCAATATTAATCTCAACTTGAAAGAAATTTATCAATGAAAAACATTTAACTTTATTAAATCTTTTCTTGCATAGGATATGTTCTTTTCGACTTACGAGAAGTATTTATTTGTGTTTATTACTTAAATATGCTGAAACATGATGAATTATACTGAAATATGCTGAATAATTAAAAAAAAATATAACTAACTATTTTCAATAAGTATTTAGCAGTGTTGAATTATACTGAATGATGCTAAATTATGCTAAATTGTGCCGAAAGTTGCTAAATGCTTATAACTACTTATGATAAGTTGAAAAGAGCATGCACCACATTCTTGATGATTACTCACATAACCTATCTTGATCATCTGAGGGAGTGGTTTAGATCAAGACAATGAAGCAAAGCAACATTAGCCTCTAAGCAAGTTGATTTTCAGAACTACCAGAGAAACAATTAGCTGTTAGCATCAAGCATTTAGTGTTACCAGGACACTTTTCCGTTAGCTTACCTGATTAACCTCATCACAGCGGATCAGCTAAGAAATTAAGGCACAACGGCTACATCAATGGCTATTTTTTATGAGAAAGTCAATAGCAAGCCACTCTTCTTCATGGAAAAAGTATAAAGCAATAACCACAAAGATTGCTCACAAAGGGAAGGTTTAGATTTCCTAAGACTACCATCAATATCATTTTCGCAAACATCAAATGAACGGTTGATATCGAAAGCTGCTACAGTGACTATATCATCTACATCTAATGTTTCAAACACCATCAAGAAGATTTATAAATAGAAGATTTATTTGAAGACAGAAGGTTATAATACTTTAATATAAAATGGACACATTGTACCCAACTTATAACCTAAACATTCATCTCATTCAATTCTCTATATTCTTAGTGTAATTGAAGTGAGTGAGTGACACTACTTATGTATGAGAGTGTTGTCCTCATAAGAGTGTCTATGAACCCCAGGAGCAAGGCTAGTCAGAGTTCCTTGAGAAAATGTTGTCTGCTGGCAAAGAGCAAGGATGCTCTTGCTAAATTGTTTCCAAGCCATTACAAAGTGCTTAGGGAAAACTCTGTAGACATTAAGCAGTACCAAGGATTTTGCTAGTCAATGTTCTTTTGAGAGTTAGATAACTCTAAAAGTTCGGCTTGTCAAAGTTCCTTGAGAAAACTTCGGTTGTAGGTAAAGAGTCAGAGGATTCTTACTAAACTATCATTGGTGATGATAAATTAATTGACTCCTAAGGTCAAGGAAGGACCCTAGGCAGGGACGTAACCCAAGGTTGATTTGGGTGAACCTCGTAAAAATTCTTGTGTCTTTGTCTCTACTTTGACTCTCTACTCTCTAACTTTGCTTCATTAACAAGATTTTAGCTTGAACTTATCTTGATTGAATTGTTTCAATCTTTTTAGGACTACATTAATATGTCATTTTTTGATTAGATCTAGTTATTTTAAAAAAAGTACTGCTATCATATTACTCATCTACCTACCCCCTCTCTAGGCTAATTTGCTTATTCAAAAGAGAAAAATTGGTATCAGGGCCTATCTTACTTGCAAATGATCTAACGATCAAAGTGAGAAAAGATCATAGTTGCTTTTGGTACTTCAAGTTAGATAAAGGAAGATCATACACAAGACCTCCCGTGTTTAAAGAAACTAATTTTGCTTACTGAAAAAAAAATTATGAGGATAAAGAGTTGGAAATCTTGAACATAGTCAGCAAATGAGACTATATACCCATGAAAATCAAGAAAAGTGATAAAGGTGAAGAGATGGTTCCAAAAAATGAAGATGAATGGAGAGAGGGAAAAAAGCCAGAAACTAGAAGAATCATAGGGGCTCTGAACATACTCATGTGTGTAATAGATCCAAGTGAGTTTAACAAAGTCTCAACATGTGAGATAGTCCAGGAGATATAGAATACACTGGTTATCACATATAAAGGAAAAATTTAAGTTAGGGAAACTAAGATAAGCATCTATGTTCATCAATATGGACTTTTCAAGATGCTACCCAATGAATCTATTAAAGAGATGCACACAAATTTTATAGAGATTGTAAAAAAATCCACATGGAAGAACCTACTCAGATGAAGAAACGATTAAAAAAATTCTGAGATGTCTTCCTAAGTTCAAGTGGTAACGGCCATTAAAGAAGCCAAAAATACCAAGAAATAATAATTTGATCATTTGCTTAGGAGGCTATTCGCCCATGGTTCATCTTTAAGAAGAATAAGAGGATCCACTAAGAAGATGAGTAGCCCTATAATCCACTAAGGATGACTCTGGCAACCAAGATCAAAACTCTAAAGATGAAGATTAAATAATGGCTATGATTGCCGGGCGGTTTTAGAAGTTTCTTAAGAAACAAAACTTTGACCGTGAGAAGTTCACAAAAGTAAGCTCATGCAGACTGAAAATACCAAACCTCTACTTCAAAACTCTGACAATCACATAACACGCTTAGGGCATGGATAGTCATGGTACATGATGAAAGATTGTTCAATGGGGGACTTAAGCTCTGGTGAAAATGAGAGAGCCAAAGAGAGTGCTAAAAAACCAAAAAAGGTGATATGGAACTACGCATACAAAAATTTGAGCCATCACCCTTCGAACAGGCATAATTTTAACTTTAATCTCTTTCTAAAGAAGATCTTATTGAACTGGTTGTCCACGGGATGAATACTGAAGTCTTGCACTAAGCCTAAATCAAGTCCTTTCATGACAAAATTGAATCTTTTAAAAACAAGAAGGAAGTTTTGAAAATTCAAAAACTTCATAGACTAGAAGTCCATGAAGAATTTGCAACAAAACTCAGATTCTCTAAGATTAAGGTTGATGATCTGAAAAAATACAAAGAAACTGCCCTAAAGGAATACCAATTTTTCTATGGTCTCTGTGAACATTTCATAAAAAGGTTTATATTATTGAAAATGACGAGAATGTTTAAAGAAAGAAAATGAGAAAATTTTAAGGACTTTTTCAAAATTCATAACGAGGCAAGAAAATTTGGAAAGGCTTCTTGGTTCATAACATATCTCCTTCAACAAAAAAGATCAGCATTTGACCCTTTGAAGGAAAAAGGTGTTTACAAAGGGAAGTACACCTGTGAATGATCAGGACAGACTTGAGAGTTTAAGAGCTAATAAGCTAAGAGCCTCAAGTAGCCATCATAGAGAATAAAGAAACTTTATTAGAAGAGAACAAAGGAATCCTAACTATCTTAACAGACATTAGAGAGATGCTAGCTTTAAAAGAAGCTAGGGACACTCCAGAAACCTCGAAAGAGACCATGGACATCTCAAGTTTGAAAGGAGTAATAGAGGCTCCAGGTATCATTAAGGTAATAATACAGGATCCAGCTGCAAGGGAAGTCACCACCACTATGAAGATCCACACATATTTCATAAACACTCAAGCTCTAATGATAGATCCAAACTTTAAGATCACTTTAACTTTAAACAAACAAAGTAATCTAGACACTTTTGACAAAATAAGATGAGAAAAATTAACTTGGAGAGCCAGGGAAGGTAGATGTTGAAAATTCACTCTTTACTCAAGGACCTAATCATGAGCAAGAGGTTATAAAAAGGTTTGAATTCTTTTTTGTAGGTACATCTAAAGACTAACGGTCTATTTGGATGGGGAGTAGATGAGAGTAGGGAGGAATAAGGAGGAGTAGGTACTCCTCCTTTCCCTTGTTTGGGAGTAATAAGAGGAGAGTAAAGAGGGGTAAGGAGGAGTAACTCTTACTCTACCTTACTCCTTAGTTACCCCCATTTCCTTACTCTCTAATTTGTAAGGAAGAGTAAGTAAGGAGTAAGGAGGGTCATTTTACTTATTTTCCCTCATAAGTCTAACTATAATATTTTGATCTATTTTATAAGGGCAAATGTGCGAATTCATTCATTTACTCTTATTTACTCTTCTATTGTTTCAAACAAGGGTAAGTGCTTACTTTCTTTAAACTCCCAAACAAGGATAAGCAACTTACTTTTATTTACTCACCCTTACTCCTACTCCTCCTTACTCTTATTTACTCTTACTCCTCTGACTTTCTCCCCTCCGAAACGGACCCTAAAGAAGATATTTGGTATCTGAATAATAGATGCTTAAAGCACATGACCAGGAATTCATCACTCTTCAGTAAAATCAAAATAAAAGATAATGAAAAATTCACCTTTTGGAGACAAAGGGAAAGAAAAAATCAAAGCACGAGGGAAAGTTTGCATCAAAGGGAATGACTGTGACATCAATCAAAAGCAATCATGGAAGTGAGTTGGATTAAGAGGACTTGATTGACTATTATGAGAAATGTGGCATATCTCACTACTTCTCAACACCAAGAACTTCTTGTCAAAATGGAATGGTTGAAAGGAAAAACAGAAGTCTTTACGACATGGCCCAAACCATGGTTTGTAATAATGATAAAGTACTTTTGGATAGAGGTTGTTAACATAGTCAATCACCTCCTCTAAAGCTACTAAGACCGATCCTAAAGAAAACTACATATGAGTTGTTCAATGGAAAAGTACCAAAGTATATCTTACCTCAATGCATTTCAGATCAAATGCTACACTTGCAACAATTATAACAATCTTGGCAAATTTGATGCCAAGGGGGCAGAAGGTATATTTGTGGGATATTCTTTCCATGGTAAAGCTTACAGAGTTTACATAAGAGTACTGAAGTTATTAAAGAAAGCATTCATGCTATCATTGATGAAGACAACCATGGATTTATTAGCTTATCCTCTTTTCAAGAACTATAGCTAAGCAAGAACTCTGATGATGATGAAAAGGAGGACATCCAGCATGTGGCAGACAAGCATTTAAGCTAGAGCCAACCATGAGAATAGGATCTAAGGCCAGAGTCTTTGACTCTCTAACAACTCTGAGAGAAAAACTATCAGAACAAAACAAAGTATTCAAGTATCAATCAGCTCATTCAATTGAAAACATAATATCTAACATTCATAGTAGGACAAGAACTCGATCATCACTCAAAAATTTATATGCTTTTTGTTGATTTAGAGAGTACACAACCACAAGAGGGGGGGTGAATTGTGGTGTCTGATTTTCGCAAGTTGCTGGCAAACAGTCTTAGACCTTGTTCGCACAGGTTGTTCCTGAGATAAGCAGAAGCGAAAATCCAACAAAATTGAATGCGGAAATAATGGACACAGGATTTTTACGTGGAAAACACCTCTAGCCCAACTGAGGTGAAAAACCACGACCTACCTCGTGTAGAATTTAAACACTTCACTAAACGGGCTAATCACGTTAATAGTAACACACCTTATTACAAATTGCAACCCACGTAACCGTCTTCCTTAAGACAGGTTACCCCACGTCCAAAATCCCCTTAATTTGGACACACACGCAACTCACTTTTGTGAAAGAAGAGTATAAAGAAAAACACCCTATTACAATGCTTCTCAACTAAGCTAATATAGGGTACAATGAAGTCCTAGTATGCCAACTTTGAAAGCTCAAATAACTCACTCACTAGACACGGCTTTCTTTTCAAACTTTTTAAGCTCATGAACACTGAATTTTTCTTTTTGAAAACCGATGCTTCTATCGTTCTAAGAAGCGACTTTATATAGTGCTTGGAAAAACAATTCCTCAAATTTTTGGAAACTAAAATCCCTAAAGAATATAGAATTCTTTAGCCACAAGGGATGAGGAAACATGAGCTGGAAACACTTCCTAAACCGTGTGCATAAGGCGGTGATTCTCAGCAACTAGCCCATGTTTTTCTCAACAACCTTATCCACTTGCCAAAAATTGGATATTCTTTTTATTCAAAAAGATTTTGCAAATCCCCTTAGATTTTAATAACCGTTTTTAGGATAAGGGGTAAGATACTCCATAAAAAATCTTTCTTGCAAATCTTTGAAGAAGCTGCTCAAAATCCAAAAGATAAAAATCGTGCAAAACAGTTTTTCGCAGCTTATTCTGGAAACACCCTGATCACCCTGTTTCCAGGATTGTTCTGAAGGGTGATTCGAAATATTTACCAAAAGAAAACAAAACCGTTTCAAGTAAGTGGTAAGTTAAGAGTTTCTGATTGGCATATTAACAAGAGTCTAAAAATATAAAACCAAATTAAATCAAGACATCTTGTTGTAACCACTAGTCATCTTGTAGAGAGACGAATCTGCTGCAAACACTTCATAGGACCTGTTTCTCACGGCTGCACTTATATCCTATGCTTCAAACACTTCACAGGACATGTTTCAAACACCTTACAGAGCCTGTTCCTCATGGTTGTTCTTACATCGCTGACTTGAGTACCTGTTCTTGATAAACCATTAGTCAAGCAGTTTTAATATATTGAAAAACAGCAGTAAGGCCCTGTTGGTAAAGCCTGTTTGGAACAACAACTACTACTACAACACTTGGATTTGTTATCATCAAAACCTTATACATTCTAACACTTTTCATTCGTTCGTATCCTATATTAAACCTAAGAGTCCCTTAGAAGCTCTTAAGAAGCTTGACTAGACCATAGATGTGCAAGAGGAGCTAAACTAGTTTAAAAGAAACAAAGTTTAGGCCCTGACCACTAGATCTAAGGACTACTTAGTTTTAGGAACAAAATAGATATTTAAGAGCAAGTTATCTAAGGTGGAATAGCTTTTAGGAGTAAAACTAGGCTTATCGCCAAGGGTTACAATCAAGAGGAAGAAATAGATTATGATCATACTTTAGCTTTCGTAGCTATGCTAGAGGCTATTAGACTTCTACTTGCATTTGCATCATTCACGAATCTTAAATTGCGTCAAATGGATGTAAAAAATGAGCATTTATTAATAGGTACCTACAAGGAAAGGAATATGTTGAACAACTTTTGGGCTTTAAAGACTCAGAAAAGCCTGATCATGTATACAAATTATACGAAGCTCTATATGGCCTTAAACAAGGCCCCAGAGCTTAGTATGAAAGACTAAGCTAAATCTTACTTAATAATGGATTTGGGATAAGAAACGTTGGAAATACTTGTTTATAAAAGGTAAAGGTAAAGATTTCTTATCTTTACAACTCTACATTGATTACATTATATTTGGATGCCCTAATCATTTGCTATGCAAGAAATTCTCTAACTTTATGAGGAAAGAGTTTAAAATGAGTCTAGTGGAAGAATTAAACTTCTTCATTGGACTACAAACCAAACAATGTGAAGAATCGCTCTTCATAAACAAGTTCAAATACACTAAGTATCTATTCAAGAAGCTCAAAATGAAAAATAGAAAGCTAGTCAAAACTCCAATCTCAACCACTTACAAGCTTAACAAAGATTAGAGTGGAAAAGCAGTCTCCGAGAAAATGTACAGATACATGATTAGACCACTTCTATAACTGACATTAAGCAAACAAAACCTCATGTTCAATGTATGCCTGTGCACCAGCTTTCAATTGGGCCCTAAAGAATCTTAGCTTAGTATAGTAAGGGATTATTATCCATCTATCAAGGACTATGGTATCCAAAAGGAGATAACTTTGAACTAGTAGGGTACTTTAATCCTGATTATACACATTACAAACTAAACAGAAAAAGCACATCAGGAGCATGTCATTTTTAGGACGATCATTTGTTTCATGGCACTCAAAGAAACAAAATTCAGTGCCTGTGTCAATTACAGAGGCAAATACATTGTAGCAGGAATTTATTGTGCTCAACTAATGTGGATGACTCAACAACTCAGAAACCTTGGTGTCAATTACAAAATTGTCCCACTCAGATGTAATAACATGTGCTCCATCTACGTGATGAAGAATCTTGTACGTCAGTCAAGGACAAAACGCATTAAGGTAAGACATCAATTCATTAGAGACAATGTTGGAATAGGTGGTGTCTCTTTGGAATTTGATCCCAGTGTGAAACAAGTTCCTAATATATTCACTAAACCATTAAGTGAAGAACAATTCAACTTCATAAGAAATAAATTAGGAATGATAATGCCTGAAAGCATAGATTGAAGGGGAGCCATCCTCCTTACACACCGTGTTGCTAAGAAGTTTATTGAAGTGTGATGTAGGAACAGTGATTAAAGAAATGGCCAAGGGCATGAACCAAACTTTCACACTTCTCCTGTTAAAGGTAAAAAGTTGAAACTAATAACCTCTATACTCTTGGTTAAGTACATAAAAATCTAGGGCATTTTCACCTAAGATTCCAATTAATTAATGATTACCAGTTATGGGTGAAGGATCTTTAGTTCCCTCAATTAGATTTCAAATTCTTTAAAATTAAATTGAAATGGTTTACTTTGTAAAATGGGTTTCATATAACACTAAATGTCAGAGAGTTATCACACGTGATCCTATTGGCTTGTTCCCACAACTGTCCTAATAGACCTACTCCATATATTCCTGTCTTATCATTCTTACCTTTTTCCTACTCACCGCCTCCTTCTCTGAAAAGCTCTCTCTAAACTAAAAGCAAACCCGAACCGCTCTACCGTTCTCTCTCTCTTTCAACCCATTTTGCCAGAATGGATAAGAAATAAAGTGTCTCCAAGTGACCAACCCCAAGAGAAGCCTCCAATCCAGGACAAAAAAGAACAAGGAGGCCAGAGCTTACCGTGAGTCCCGGCTTGAAAAAATGATTTGACATATTATAAATCTACATCTCTGTCGATTCTTATAATAAAGATGAGGGAGCAAAAGGCAAGGAGAACTATCCCTACACCCTACAAAGTACCAACCATCGTGGTTCACAAAGTATTGGGTAGGTAGATATTCCTCCTTTGAAAATCACAAATTTGTAGTAAGTAATAACCTTAACTTAGACTTCCTTAAAAATAGTGGTTTGAGCTTTTGGCCAAACAAGAGTTTTTTGGCCATGAGAAAATCTTTCAATCAGGAGAAGAAATTTATTGTGAGTATGTCAATAATAAGAAAGAATTCTCTAAAGAGAGTGCCTACTGCTCCTCTTTGGACAATGAGGACATAGTTGAGTCTAGTATAGATGAATTCAGGGAATGGTTAAGAGTCAACAGTCACAAAACATCCAATCTCTACACTCTATCTGAGTCTGAAGCCTCCACAAAATTTTTGAAAAAGTATAGTAGAATCAAAAAGAAGGAAAAAGGGTTTATCCTACACTATCTTTCAATGTGAGGCTGGGATCCTTGAGTACATCGTACTTCCTTACTTCTCCAAAAATTCTCAAGAGAAAACCTTAAGGATCAAGTCTTCACTCTTCTATATCAAATCTGTCATCCTTACAAAGTAAATCGTCCTGATATGATTATGTCATACATAGAGACCATAACTAATGATTAATACAAAAGGGGCTCTCATCTGCCTTATGCCAACCTCCTCACTCTCATCTTTAAGTGGTTCAATGTTCATCTCTTTGAGCAGAAACTTATTAGATAGCCACTCACTATCATCGATGAAACCACTTTGGTTAACCTAAAGTATGAGAACACTAGGGACAAGTGGATCTGTCCTACTAATCTGTCTCGCTAGGGGAGAACCACTGGCTCAGTGAATTAGATCTCATATTTGGGATATCACACTAGTAATGAGATGTCAGGCACTCTAATTGCTCCACTCCAAAGAGAAATCTCAAGATTCACTGCACTAGTAAATAGGATGGAGTCAGAGGTGTCAAGATTCAATGATGTCAGTGCAGGACTTCAAGCACATATAATTGATTTGGAAGAAAAGGTGAAAGCACTTACCATTGTGCATGAAGAGGAATCTCTTAAAGGATCACATGATAATAAGTTATCTTTGCAGGGAAGACTAAAGAAATTAAGGATCAACAACCAGAGCCTCTTATAAGCCCTATCATTGCTGTCAATGACTCTATCAAGAAGCATACAATTTATTATTGTAACACTTGAGGGTGTCGTTTCAAGAAGATGGCTTACTAAATTATACCACTAGTAGCGTGAATTATCACCCATTTAAACTGTAAGACAAGTTTTATGACCCAAATTAGTGTACATGTCCAAATTATTAATTTAAACAAAAATAAAAATGCTAACTAACGGCAACAATATTTGACTACCATTAAATTAATAACTAAGTGAAAAAAATCGGTGATCTCACTTTTAATTTATGTTACATAAAATAGGAATTTGCCAACTTAGAATTTCTTTATTAATTGAATGTGAGATTAGAACTTGTAATAATCTACTGAGACCTAGGCTTAACTTCCTCAATGAAAGAAATTAAAGTTAAGTTACCCTCGGTGTTGAATCTCATGAACCAAATCCATATTTTCAAATTCTTGTTTCATTTGAACTTGAACCCATATCACAAACAAAACCTAAAACCTGAATTCATCAAGTTCATACAAAATTTCGATAGAATCTCCATTAATGATGGAGTTCAAACAACAAGAACTCCCAAATTGTAGAATTGGGATTGAACCAAAATAGGGGAACACAATCTAACTAGGAATCTTAACCCAAAATTCGAACCCAAACAAGGGAAGAATTCTAAGCCAATAGCGCTCAATTTTAGAATTAAATGGTTGGTTTTCAATCCAATCACCAACTCGATATTTGATTACAATAAATCCAACATCTAAACCTAAATCTCAAATTGGAAAATCAAAGATTAGAAAAAAAATCAAACTGGAAAATAAAATTCTACTCTATGCTCTCTGCCTTGACCTTGCTATTACCCTTTCTTTTTAAGACTGAAGCTTACTCCTAGCTTTTCAGTGCTTCCATTAAATCCCGAATTAAAGTCTTGCCCAAGATTTGTAACCGCCGAAATGATGATCATAGGAATTGAGGTGATGGCTAGGATTAATGGTGCTGATAAAAGAGGAAAGAGAAATTAAAAGGAGCGTCAGTTATGACTGGATGGTAGGTGGAGAAGAAAGAGAAAGAGAAGATAAAGTGCAAGAGGTGGTGTGTCTCAAGCTTTACTAGAGATAGGGGAGGAACCAAAAATAAATAAGAAAGGGGAAGGAGTGTTGCGGCACACATGACCCGCGCAGGGGGGTGGTTTAAGTGAGGTTGTCTGGGACTGGGCAAGCGAATGGGAGCATCTAGGTCGAAAATTAGCCCTTTCTAGAGGGGGGGGAAAAAAAGAGCTAACAAGAGGAGCGACACAGGGCTCTAGGTTGTTACGGGCCACGGGTATGGAGGAACAAACAAGCCCACGCTGAATAAGTGCTGAAGAGCTGGGGGGAAATGCAGGATCACATGCTTGCACATGATGGTGGATGGAGAAGAAGGGTGAACTGGCAGTGTTTCTGTGCCTAGGCCGCATACTATGCTGGTTATTTTTTGTGTTTTTTTCTTCTTTCTTGATCCAACACCCTTTGTTAAAGTGTTTTCTTTTTCTTTAAGAAATTTATTGATCCCATCCAATTTCCTAAATTCCTGCAAAACAAACAAAAATATATTAAAATTCTAATTTAATTATTTATTTTCAGCACATATTAGATAATAAAGAGATATAAAATGACATGATTTTAGGTTGAACATTCTTGTTCTCGAAGATTTTCTTATCAATTCCATTAAATCACTTTACTTAGACCACTATCTCTTAAGCATGCAGCAGCTCCTCTTAACTATAGTTACTTTGTTTTTTTTCCATTTGGTATTAAGTTAGATCCTAGTACCCCTTGCGGTTTTTTTTAAGATTGAATTGGGCGAGTTTATGTGAATGAACATCGTGAATTCATGCATGGATTCGAAGGTTAGTCTACAATGACCGAAATTCATAGATTAAACTATTTTATGTACTAGACCAAAAACGGTAAAGACATGCAGGCATGTAGACCTGGGAGTCTATTTTCATAGGAATTTTAAAGCACTAATTTTGGGCTTAAAGTGAGTAAGAAATAAATTTTCTCCCGAGACTGCGTAATCCTGACCGAAAACTTGCAAGGTGTAAAGACGTGCATTTTTTAGGTAGTTTTTGTGGTTTTTAAGAAATGGTCTTAAAACAAAAGTTCCATCAGACAAAAATGCCTTTTCAGATTATACTTAAACACCTCCATATGAGTTTTATAGTTGAATATAGCTTATGTAAGTTAGAATAGAATCTTGACCTAGAACTGCCCTAAAGTCCTAATAGGTTCAAGTTTCATTATTTGTTTTTTTTAAGTATTTGAGCTTTCAAAAGTGGCATGAGTTAAAATCAATATTTAGGGGTGCTAGTCTTACTCAAGTGGTCCTAGTGGCATGTTGACTTTTTGATTGAAAAAGATTAGTTTTGGTTGTAAGAACTCACTTGAGTTAGTCCATATTGTGACGCTTTAATTTTATCATTAAGACCCAATAGTGAACTCAAGCTAGGTAGCTTACACTATTTTGAGATAATCTTTATGCCCTAACTCCCCTTGGTTACTCTTGTAAAATATGTTGGATGTTTATAAGTTGTTTTTGTGATCTTATATGCCAAGGGGACCTTATGTGTAAATCGTGAACTGCAACTTGAGATTCTTTTTATGATTTTTGAATGAGTAATATGCCATATGATTGAATACTCTGCTCAAAAGTTTTGAAAGAAATGGGTTGGGCTCATGGGAAACCAAACAAACGTATTTATAAGAAATTAAATCCTAAAGTGAAAGACTGTGCTGAGTCTGCAGGAGGGTGTCTCTTAAAATTATGGTAGGTTTACTCTAATATGAAGATCAATTAGTCTCCCCGAGTTATTGCATGCATTTTTGGGTACATGCCATCACAGATGGACATATGCCAAGATGGGTTCTGGTAACCCATGAAGTTGTTCGACGGAAGGCCATGAGACCCTCTGGTGGGGTCACTCACTAATGAAATTGACTTGTCTTAGATTTTGGATAATGGCTAATGTGTGAAGTTTGAATATCTTGAACTGGTTGGGAATCAGTCTTTTCAAACCGTTTGAATATTTTCTTCTCACCTTAAATGTTTAAAATGAATTTAAGTGTTTCATATTTAAGGGTAGGCATGATTGAGCTCTTTCTTACCGTTTAAGCTGTTTTGATTTTAGGTACCAGTGTGCTACATGGGGATGGGTTGGGAGCAAGGCCTCATAGATGTTTAGTTAAAATTTTATTTGCATCGAATAATATCAGACTTGTAGTTGATTGAATTGACTCTTGATTTTGACCTTTAATTTTGGTTTAAACTTTTGTTTATTTCAATTAATTACCTTTTGTCATGTATTGCATTGTGAAATATGGCAGTGGTGCCCACTAGGTTACTTCTGCTACATTAAATAGACTAAACATTAGCATAAAAATGTAATAGAATTTCTAGGGTGTCACACTAGGTAGCCTTTCATCATATGCCTTGGTTGACCATAACCAAAGCTAATGCTGGAGTGAACATTAAGGGTTTGAAATGAATACATGTTATCTTTTAGAAGTTGACCCTTTACAAAACTCATTGATGTGAAAGTTTTACTTTCTAAACATCATTTGGAAGCCTCTATCCAGCATTGTGATTCCATTCCTAGGGTTTTCTTCATTGAAGTTATCTTCATGATTTTCAGGTTCTTTTTTTGTTAATTTTGGGGCTACCCTTTTGTTGGATGGATTTTAATGTTGTAGGTTACAAATTTTCCTATCAGATCCTCTAGCTTTGAAGTATTTAGATTTTAAGTCTCTTCAATGGTAGTGACTTTGGATCTCCATTTGTTTCTTAGTAGACTTGTAAGCAACTTCCTCCCATCTCACTGTTAGGGAGACTTTTCTGAGAGTTTTGAGGTTGTCAATGACATCAATGAACATAATACCCATGTCTTCGACACCTTCATTTTGAGAGCATTTTGAATAGCTCATATAGATACACGTAAGTGCTAATGTTTGATTCTTTTTCTTGGCTCGTTCCTTCACAAGGGGTTGGTAAGGTGTTCCACACATTATTAGCTATTTCACAAGTAGAGACACAGTTAACTTCATTATCATCTAAAGCATAATAAAATACGTTCAAGACCATGTGATTCTTGGAAGTCCATGAATATTCTTATGGAGTGCACTCATCAAGGAGCTTTTTCTAACTTTGTCATTCCAATTATGTGGAAGACGTCGACTGGCTCACTTGATAAGATACTCTATAACTCATAGTCTTGATCCATGAAAAAGATCCACATTAATATTTTCTAATCAGCAAACTGATTGCCACAAAATAAGGGAGGCACAAAAATGGATCTACCTTGATGAAGATTGACCATTGTTGTAGAAATTATTAATCTTTACTCACTATGATAGTTAATTCAAAAGGCAAGACTAATTTTGGTGTCAATCGTTGGTTCCAAAGTAGTGGTATTCACCCTAGAATGGTGAATAGAGTGATAGAGACATATTAAAACTTCGACACATAACAAATTATAAGATTGTATATGAAGGAATCTGAAGTAAATAAGTTAAGGGCTCTAAATAGAATAGCAAGAGCAGAAAATGAAGCTTGTGGAATTTGGTAATGAAGTTCTCTCATTGGGCTAGTCTCCGTATAAGGGCTCACTGAGATTTGAACTACCCTAAGATTACAACTATTCGAGTCCTCTCTATCACCCGATAGCACTCATCCAAATTACCCCTTAGACATATTTCACCCAAAGTGCTTCTTAAGTAGGACTATCCACTGATTGTCCCTCTTGCTTAAAAGAGAGCACTCCTAACTCTCTTAGCTCGCAAGAAATACAACATGTACAATGATTACAATCAATTTTGTATTATAATTGCTCAAGAGTAGAATGATGAATACTTATAATATTTCTTGAAGTTCTTGTGTTGAGTCTCGTACTCTTCCCCTTCGGCGATTTCATTTTTATTTAAAGTCATCACATCTTTGGGGTTATTGAAGCTAAGGATTCACCACTAGGATGAAAAGAATATTCTTTTGATGCTTCCTTCTAACGGCTCCAAGCAAGCTCAAGGTTATTGACTGTTGATTATTTCGCGTGATTTGTTTTTTATCTTAGAAATAATACCTTCAGGTTTTGGCTTCTTCTTATTTTTGGACGAAGGAATTCAAGGATCATTAAATATTGTGACTAATGATTTCTTTTTTAGCTAAGGAAAATGAAACTCTTTCAAGGTATTGACATTAACAACTTCCTTCCAAAGGACCTTTGATCTGCAGGTACCTTTTCAGAAAAGCTAAACCTGACTTTTACTTATGGTATGCCTTTGAATTGGATTTCTTTGTTTCCACAAAATACTAGCTTGTATTTTTGTGATTGGCAAAAAATAATCATGCATGGGAATAAATAATCAAGTAATGATATTATGAGACAGTTAATCATTTAAAATAAACTTAATTGAATTGTTTAATCATGTTAAGTAATCATTAAGATTCTTGGACTAATATTATAGACATTAATTTTGTAAGGACAAATTTAACCATATTTATGTATTGTACCATGGCAACAAGAAAATACATAATTCTTTATAATTTGCGATTATGCATAGTTATGCAGCTTTTGCGTTCAAATAACTTGAAATTTACACCACACGAATCAATCAATGCATTTTTCAAGTATTCAACTTTTTACATTATCGATGATGAGAGTTCCTTGCCAGGCAATAATTTGGGAAGCTCATATGCTAGACACCTGGATTTATTTCAGAATGCAAGCAAACTTATGTAAGTAGTCATATTCAAGCAAATGTGTCTTGAATTCGAAACATCCTTGTACATTAAAAGCACTTTAATATATTGTATTAAGAGAAATTTCTCAAAAGAATAGGTACTTGCAACTCGTTCACTACATATAAATGAACCTTGACACTATAGCCCAAGCGAGGCTTGGTATATCCATGTGAATTATACCCCATATCTCTATAAATATGAAGGTTTTGTTGGACTATCTATAAATGAACCTTAACTCTATAGCTCAAGCGAAACTAGTTATCAATGTGAATTATAACATTGATAAGAAATGGTTTTACGATAATAATGGATGTTAATAAGTACGTGACTAACCAACTGAAAAACCTAAAACTATCACATCAAAAGAGCTCGAGCTTTCATGATCCTAGCTAGTTTACTAATTCAATTAATCACATAAAAAATACCATAAAGTTTCACAATTTTTCACGTTTGGTTTAACTCATTGACCAAAACAAATTTAGTGCCCAAGTTTTTATAATGTTATGCTCTTTGGTCGATATTCAGTATTAATATAGATCTTATTTGAATTATTTTAGCTCAATAATTTTTCTCTCTCATATGAAGCTTTAATTGCTTTAAATATTCAAAAAAAGCATATGCACAATAATATATATATATGTATATATGTATGTATGTATACATATATATATGTATATATGTATGTATGTATGTATGTATGTATGTATATATATATATATATATATATATATATATATATATATATATATATATATATATATATATATATATATATATATGGTCACTAACTCTAGAAGATACATAAATTAATCATCAAATTGATTATACTATGTAGATTGTTCAATCATAAATTTTGAGACCATGAAAATGGAATGAAAAATTAGTGAATTTTTATATAAATAAATTAAACCTCAATTCAAGAAGACATGGGTTATCTTTTGAATTTTCAATTTAACTATCCTGTTTTGTGTTTTTTATAAAACCCCTTGCATTAGTGGAAGTTTATAATTATAGATTGAAGTTTGAACTGACAAAAGCATGCCCTCCTTAGTTGAATGAAAACACATAAGGGTTTCAAACCTTTATATATGTGCATATTATTTTATTATCAAGTGTCACCTTTTTACCTTTTTTTTTTCAAATAGGATTTTGTATATCCTTATGTAATTGACCATTTTGTAGACACTTGTCAAATGCAATGGAGCATTTTCTAGATTAGGAATGGTCAAATGCAACTGATCATACCTATTCTTCAATGTGTGACACACTCATGTGCATACACTCCTATAAGCACACCTACACATGTATAAACGCCTATAACAAGAGCAATTTATCTAATTATATGAAGAAAATGTGCTTTAGAGACTTTTCACATTTCATATGCATTATCTCCCCCCCCCCCCAAAAAAAGGAACCACTTTATGTAAATATCAAAGACCAAATTTTAGACCTTCTATTAGAACTTTAGAATTCTTTAAAAAGAGTGTTATAATTTCTCTATAAATGTTAAAAATCATCTATAAAATTTTAAACTAATAAGTTTCAACACTCATCTATAAACTTTGAAAATTTTTCTAAAAGTTTGAAATCTTAATTTACAAATTTTAAAGTTTCTTATTGTTGGTAATATAGAGTTTACCTCTGTACGGAAGCTTGTCGGATCTTTTGCACCTACTTGAAAACTACGAATGAATGGATGACTACTAGAGTTACCGAGAGCTTCACGCTTAAAATGCGAACCCATTGAGATGGCTAGGTTTATGTGAGGGAGAGGACAGGGAGTATTAGATCTGGGGAAAACGTTTTCTGCTTAGATGAATAATCCAACCCCTAATCCATACTCAATTTATAATGACACATAGCCTTGAGTATAATTTCATTACTAATGGCAGATTAATATATAATTAACTCCATTTGTAACTGTTGTATTAATGCGTAATTATGGGATTTTAATTTTGTGACCGTTACTGGTCAACAGCTCCCCCTCGGTTACAAAGACCATGAATCTTATATTTCTCTGCCAACAAAAATGCTCACGCTTTATACAAATGCATCAGTGTTATATCAAGTCATTATCTAACTAACGTAACTTCACGAAACATCAACACCCCAAGTCATTTAAATGCATCACTAATGGCATACACTGTCCCTTTATGCCTAATATATCAATTCATTATATACTGAATATAATCATCCAGGCGTGATATGGTGATGGAGAAATGATTCTTCCTTAGACAATTAAAATAATCCATCTTAGCATAACTACTTTCCTAATGTGCCCCACTAGACTGCATGCATCTTGACCCTTAGATAACACGTTAAGCTGCCAACATCAAGCTTTGACTTCACATTATAACTTTAAGTCAAGGAGTATTGCCAATGAGGCTCACACAATGATAAGGAAAGGGAACTCACTTATCACTCATCAAATAGGTTGATTTTTAGTGCACACAGTATGAAAGTGTATTATGACATAGCTTCCATCAAACTAAGCATGTCACTCTTCTATGCCATGCGAATCATAAGTTTGGCTTTTACCTAAAAACCAGCATGAGCTACTAGATCAACATACCCAATGTTAACCTCAGCACTCAAGATTCAGCTATAAGGCCTCAATATGAAAACTTATTTCATATTTAACTCCCCCGAGTCTCATCTTAGTCTTACTAAGGTGACTATATTTTTCATTCATATACTCTTTGTATGAGTAGTCAATATGCATGCCCAATGCTAATATGATTTAGTTTCATCCTGCCCACTACTCAAGCATCAAGGCGATTGCCTATGTGACTAGGCCAATCAGAAGCCTGGTGATATTACAATATGCCTTATAATGTACGTTTATATTTATGAACATTTAAAAAGAAACATCATTCTTTATTTCATAAATACTCAATACAAGGATAAACATGCCCATTATACACTTAGATATATCCCAAAAATATGTCCTATGTAGACTTAAGCTAACCACATGAGCTTTAAAAATATCTCTAGGAATAGGCTTAGTTAAAGGGTCTGCTATCATCCTACTTGTAGATATATACTTAATGGCAAACCCTTTCTCTTTTATAGCGTTTCAAACAAAATAATAAAGACTCTTAATATGCTTGGTCTTCCTCTAGAACTTTGGATCCTTAGCAAATTGGATAGCAGCAGTATTATCGCACAGCATCTTTATAGGATCATTAACTCTAGGAGTGAGATTGAGATCCTGGAGAAAACTCATAGCCATATTGCCTCTTGAGCGGGAAGACAGCAAGCAACAAACTCTGCTTCTATACTTAAAAGTGCTATACAGTCTCGTTTCTTACTGCAGAAGATATAGCTCCCCCGCCTAGGGTGAACCATATCCTGAGGTAGACTTGGATTCATCCATATCACCACCTTAATCAGCATCCGTATATCCTCTAAACTTAAGATCCCTACCTTGGTAGCAAAAGACCAAATCACTTGTACCACGTAGGTACCAAAAGATTCTCTTGACGGCTTACCAATGAGCAAGCCCTGGGTTGCTTTGGTAACGACTTACCAAACAAACCGCAAAGCAAATATCTGGCTATGTACACAACATGGCATGCATTAAGCTACCCACTGCATTTGCATAAGGAACATTGCTCATTCTCTCCTTCTCTTTGTCCGTTTTAGGGCACTGATTGAGACTTAAGGTTAGACCCTTTTCAACTGGAGTGTCCATGGATTTAGAACAATGCATTCGAAAACGTTCCAAGATTTTATTAATGTATGCTTCTTGACTTAAACCAAGAAGTCTGGTGGAACGGTTCCAAGTTATTTCTACGCCTAGGACATACTTAGCCTCACCCATGTCCTTTATCTCGAAGATGAAGGATAACCACTTCTTAGCGGTCTGGATCATCTCCATATTGTTTCCAGCCAATAGTATGTCGCCAATATACAAAGTAAGAAACATAATCCCCTTCGTAGTTTTCTTGACATATACACAGTGATCTTCAGATACCATGTTTAAACCAAAAGAGAGATAATGGCTTCATGGAATCTGAAATACCATACTCTGGAAGACTGCTTGAGGCCATAAATAGATCTTTTAAGATCAATGACAAACTTTGTCCTCTAGATCTTTTGATACAAAACCAATAGGTTGATCCATGTAGATCTCTTGCTCAAGATTTCCATTAAGGAAAGCAGTCTTCACGTGCATTTGGAATGGCTCTAAATCCAAATGGGCAATTAGGGCCAGAAGTAGGCAAATAGAGATCATTCTCACCACACGAGACAAAGCCTCTTCAGAGTCTACCCCCTCAATTTGGAAAAACCCCTTTGCCACTAAACGGGCCTTAAACTTGTTAATTGATCCATTAGCGTAACATTTTATCTTGAAAACCCACTTGTTTCCAATTAATTTATGATGGAGAGGAAGATAAACGAGTTTTCAAACCTTGTTTCTCACCATAAAGTCTATTCCATCCCTCATGTCTTCCATCCACTCTTTGTGGGTTGGCAAATGAATAGCCTTTTGAAAAGATATAGGCTCTTCTATTTTTAAAGAAGTGCATAGGAATATCTTCTCTTCAATTTGAAAATATCGTTGAGGTATTCTTCCATACTCACTCCTCCGGAGTAGAGGGCCTGTGCTGGTCTGACCAACTGAGGTATTCCTCCTCCTATCTCTAAGAGGTATAGAATCCTCAAACTGCAGAGAATCATTTCTACTATCCTAAATAAGTAGGCTATCCTCGTGTTCATGAACTGGAGATGGAGGACAAACCTTATTTTCAGGTTGATATCTTTTGGGTAGCCAACAACTCATCATCTCTTCCAAATAATCAAAGAGTACTATCCTCGATGACACGGTGAGTGTTTAAATCTTCCCCCTCATTGAGAGGTAGCTGATCATCTAGTGGTAACTCATACAACGCTATGTCCTATTTGATTTCACCAATACTTGAGAATTCATCCTCAAGAAACTCAACATTATGTGAATCTATTTCCATCATACCACAGTTAGGGTGTTCACCATACATAACATCTCCCTTAGAATGCTTTGGATAACGTATGAAGACCATTTTGGTGGCCCTTGGACTAAGTTTCTCATGTTTGTGAGTTGGATTGTGTACGAAACCAGCTGAACCCCATGGCCGTAAATGATCCAAGAAGGGCTTTCTACTATGCCATAACTCATATGGAGTAGTAGATACGCTCTTATTAGGCACACGATTAAGGATGTAAGATGCAGTAAGTAATGCATCCCCCCAAAAACTAATTGGGAGATTCGCGTGTGCCATCATTGACCTAACCATGTCAAGTAATGTTCAATTCCTATATTCTGCCATACCATTTTGCTGTGGTGCACTGGGAATCGTAAGTTGTCTTAGCATACCTTTTCCTCAGAAAAATTCTTTGAATATATGTGAGAGGTATTCACGACCATGATCAGTTTGAAGAGTCTTAACTCTCCATTCTAATTAGGTCTCAACCTCAACTACAAAGCATTTGAACACATCAAGTGCTTCATAGCAATGTGACAATAGGTACACATACTCATATCTAGAATAATCATCTATAAAAGTGAGGAAATAGAAAGCTGTATGATGTGCTTTCACATTCATGGGTTCACAAATGTCAGAGTGGATAAGCTCTAAAGGGCTTGACGCCCTTGAAGCCTTATAAAAAGGCTTCGCAGTCGCAATGCCAGCTGGACATGACTCACATTTAGGCAACTTAACCTTAGTGAGTTGGTCTAAAAGACCTTGTTTAGCTAGCCTACTCATTTTATCTTGGCCAATATGACCAAGTCTAGCTTGCCATTTAATAGATTCATAATCAGAATTAAAATATAAGACAAAGATAGAATGAGAATTATTATAACAATCATCCAAATCAAGTACAAGAAAATCATTCTTCAAAGTAGCGTGGCCAAATACATTGCCACAATACATAATCTTCAAACCATCATCACCAGAACTAAAACCAAAACTAGATTTCATTAAAGAAAGTAAAGACGAAAGGCAAACGTGCACCCCAGGTGCGTAGAGATTATCAAAAAGGACCAATTTATTCCCTCCTTGCAACGTGAGCTGGTACGTTCCAACACCTAAAACGTTTTCGTCACTGCTGTTTCCCATCATAATAGATTGTGAACTCACCGGTTAGCGGTGAAAGTCCACGAAGTCAGCTTTATCCCGAATTATATGTTTACCTACTCCCGTATCTACAATCCAATTAAGAAAGAAATTAGCAACTAATGCATGGGAACATACATATAATTCAAGAAAATAAGTGGAGAAAGGTATCTTCTAAGGCTCAGGACAATCCCGAACATAATGACCTTTCTTACCACAATTATAGCACTTCACACACGCTATGTTTTTCTCTCCATTGTCTTTGGCCTTTTGCTTCTTAGCAAACCCAGCCTTTGACCTACCTTTCTTGGGGGGGGGCATGAACCTTTCGTAGCCTACCGACCTCAATTGCCCTTATTGCCTCTAGGCCTATTTTCCTTGGCAACAAGAGCCACATTAGGAGTACCGAACATTTTCAGGCGCTCCTCCTCCATTTCGAGTGGCTTTGGATCTCAGCGAAGGTCTTTATATGATCTAAATGAGTCAAGACCATCTTCACATGATTCTAATGCTGAGATTCCTCAGGGAAAACCTGAATCACATTCAGGACTTGCACTGCCTTAGAAATTTCTTTACTAGCAGCCTTGAGATAACAAATATGCCACTTATAATTCGTAAAATGCTTAACCATAATACAACTAGAATCTATTTTGGACTGCATCTATTTCAGTTGTAGGGTACGAAGACTTGTTCCCGATGTTTGTCCAAAACAGATTTTGAGTTGGTCACACATGTCCTTACCTATGGGACACACCTCAAACTCTCCAATCAGGTCCATGCGGTACAACATAGTAAAGCATGCTCTTCGATCCTTCTTGGACCATTCTTGGTAGGCTTGCAAGCTTTCTTGATACTGCGCAGTAGAAGTATCAATAGGCTTGCCATCTTTGTCCTTGTCAGATGGCGGAAACTTATCTACCGTCAAGTGTCCGAACAGGCCTCTTTCGTTTAGAAGATACTGAATCTTCTGCTTCCACATATCATAGTTAGACCCACCTAACTTTCGGCTACTGGATAATTCACTAATCATTGCATTGTTAGTTGCCAGATTTACAAGTATTCATTAAAAGATAGACGTAAGGCACATATTTTTAAAGCAATTAAATTATTAAAAAACTTCATTGTTCACGTATATGATCGAAAATTTCGCTATACTCATAATCATCTCATGTAATCATAAACTAGAAATTTAAATAATTTAACTACAACAATATTTCCATAAAAAATGCATTTATATGGACAAAAAAAATTTTAAACAAATTATCATTTATTTGTAATATCACACAGATATTTATTGAAATCTATGTAAAACTAATTTATATATTAAAATATTGGAAATAATACACATATGTGAAACTAATTCATATTTCCATTATCATCAATCATTTAACATAATAATAAATTATTTGACATATAAAACGAATTTATATGGACTGAGCATTGATAATAAACATTTGAACATTAAGCATATTAATATTATAATTTCATGCATTCATAATCAAACTAATTTGAAATTATAATTCAACTCAAGAACTATAATATATACGAACTTGTCCATCTTTGCTATCAGAGTTATAACACACTCAAATAAAAAAATGTTAACCTTAATAAAATTTATATATACGAGCAACATAAAAAAAACAAAATAAAAAAAGAGAATCGGGTTACCTAAGCCCTAGCATGACCCGAGACTCCCTCCTTTTAATCCAGCCCTCACTTCATTTAAGTGAGGCACTCCACATTGCAGTCTCTGTCTTACCCTAGAAGGGTCGTGGGTTCTCTCTCTCTTTCTCGGCCCCATGGTGAAACTCTCTGGTTCTTTCCTCTCTCTGATTCTCGAAGACTCCCACTACCTTCAAGTTTTCACCTCACCCTCTCTCTGTCTCGACTTCGCCCTGGCCCTGATGGCTCCTCGACTCGAACTCAGTCCACAACTAAGACTCAATAAAACTAACTTTCGGCCCTCTGTTTTGGTCCACTTTTGAGATCTGGGTAGCCATGGCCGCCACGGGTAGCGGGTCGGAAAAGCGGCCACCACCAAACCCAGATGAGGAAACCGCCCTTATGTGCTGAGTTTTCTGGCCCCATGGGCTCTATCTACTCACTAAATTGCAAAATCACCACTGTGACGGTGTAAATCGGCTGCCGATGAAATGCCAGGGACCGTCCATACCCTCATCGTGCCACTTTTGTGGTGGCATGTGAGTATTGTTTTTGTGTGGTTTTTATGCCGGGGACGAGTAGATCGGTGAGTCCTTGGAAAATTAGGGAAAGAAAACAACCGAGGTTGTTTTCGTCGGCGACGCAGGTCTTACGCGTGTCATCCCTCTTGGCGGATCTGATCTATGCAGGCAAGCTTTTCATCGACTCCCTTTTTTATTATTGCTTTGGGACGGGGTTCGAGCCGAGGCAATAGTGGGTCGAGTCTTCAAGGGTTTTATTTTCTAGATCTGCGGGTTGAATGGCTTGGGGGGAGGTCTTGATTTTCTTGGTTGTATATTTAACCAAAAATCATGCGATTGAAATAAACATCAAATGAAATCATCAACAGACTAAAGTTTTGTTTTACATCTTTCAGTCAGAAATAGTCTCACATATTGATAGTGTCAGATTAGCATTATTTTTTTAATATGGTCTGACATTCCAAATTTCAAGAATATAAGTTCTGATCGAAGAGCATAGATTATGAATTTATCATAATCACACATAATAACACATAGTCATCAGTCTCAAAATCAAGTTCATATACTCGATGTGAATAAGCATGCTTAATCAGAATTATAATAGTTGGAGCTAGAATCAAAACAAGCATAGTTCTGATACCATTGTTAGTAATTTACAGTTTACCTCTATGCGGAAGCTTGCCAGATCTTTTGCACCTGCTTGAAAACTACGCATGAATGGATGACTAATAGAGTCACCGAGAGCTTCACGCTCAAAACCCAAACCCACTGAGATGGCTAGGTTTACGTGAGGGAGAGGACAGGGAGTATTAAATCTAGGGAAAATGTTTTCTGCTTAGATGAATAATCCAAGCCCTAATCCATACTCAATGTATAATGTCACACAACCTTGAGTATAATCTGGTTACTAGTGGTAGATTAATATATAGTTAACCCCATTTGTAACGGTTGTATCATTCACCATCCAATAAAAATGGGGGTGTCATCTTTAGACATGCTTCCCCATTCTCTTTCTCTCTCTCCCTAGTCCAAGGCGGCCCTATTTTTGCTTGTATGAGATTAGTACGAGGGAAAACAACTCAAATCAACGTTTCATTTCAATGCATCATTAATTCATCATCTGTCATCTATTGTGTTACATAGGATAATAGTAGATTCAACGCAAACATATCTTATTTTTTTAAAGACGGCTTTTTTTTGTGTGCATTCAGCTATTTAATTAATTAGAGTCAAATTACTATTAATTTATAAAATATATAGCGTTTCTATTACATTTTTTGCATTAGTAGAATTTATGTGTGTTTGTTAAAGCTGGAGCTTTTACTAAGAAAGTGACATACAAAAAATTGATTTATCATGCTTAATACGTTTTTCCTTTTTTGTATTCTATGTGTTCATAAGGATTTAGTTTTGAAAAATCAAGAATAAATACAATCGAATGATGAAAATTTAACCGAGCACAATTAAGATAAATATGACAAATTCAGATTTTAGTTTTAATCTTTAACATTTAGACAATTTTTGCCACACAATTCTTTTAAATTATCAATTACTACTAAATATATGGTCTAATGGTGTGTGAGTTGAACGCTCTATAGAGGACATGGAATCAATCAGAGCATTGATAGTGATATCCCTACATCCACAATAGTCAATTCTTTTTTTCTTTTTGTTTAGGCAGTATAATTGCTGAAATTCTTATTTGGAGTACATCAACTTATATCAAGTACTTATATTGTAGAACCAGTGACATGCGTGTAATTTAGATCAAGTATTTTTTTTTTGTTTTTGAAAATGAATCATGAAAATAGGGCTTGATTTTGAAAAAGGTAAAAAATTCTATATGTGATAACAGGGCCTATAGACCCGAGACTTCCTAATAATTTGTAAACTGGTACACTAGACTTGCATATACAGTAAAGTCACAATGCCAATTCACAAAAAAGCAACATATTATATGCTACATCCCTCTGTCTCTTATACATAAATAATGGCATGAAAGTCCCCCCCTTTTGAAAGCAAATGGCATGAAACTTAATGTAAGTTAAAATATTTATTCGATATCAGTTTTGAAAATTCAAAAAATTAAGTAATTAACAAAGAACTGTTGGAAAGATTTAAATGAGAACTTTGGTCTAACCAGCTATAATAACAGGTTGAAGTGAGAATTTATTTTAAAATTAATTGTGATTAGAGCAGTAGTTTATCAGACTTATATTATATATGATCCTGTGTTGTGTTCAATAAACATACGTAGAATCTTCTCATCAAGTTAGAAAGGGAGAATAAGTGAGAGCGTCTAGGACCACAAGCGCAGTAGGGAAGTTCTCTCAGTGTATCAGAAGAGGTTGAATCTATTGAGGATGAAGATTATGATGGAATGGATTTGGGGTCGCCTAGAGTTTCTGAGACGGGGTCATTGCCGAAGCCAGAATTGGAGGTGCAATTGGGATCTCCTATAGGGATACCCTCCAACACAATAATCCCAACCTAATGTTTGAGATAAGGAACAACCCAGTGTGGGAAAACAGTGACTACCAGTATGTTTCTGAAGACGATGAACCCTCGAAAGTTGACAACCCCACTTGTCCTACGATCTTGCTTACGGCAGCTGAGAAACGTATGTTGCATGAACCCTGGCGTAATGCATTGATCATTAAGATGTTTGATAGAGCTATAGGTTTCCTACAATTGAAAAGAAGACTAAGGATGAAATAGGCTCTGAAGGGAGATTTCTCTTTGATTAATATAGGTTGCGAATATTATGTTAATCGTTTCACCAATATAGAAGATTACGAGGATGTCATGACCAATGGACCATGGATGTTAGGCGACAACTACCTGGTTATATGAGAGTGGGTTCCAAACTTTGTCCATGAAGAGGATAATATTACGAGGCTAACTGCTTGGGTTCATATCCCCAAGCTGAGTGTCGAGTACTTTGATAAGAACTTCTTGCTAAATAAGATTGGGCAAAAGATAAGTAAGCCTTGAAGAGTTAACAATACCATGACTACTGTGGAATGGGGCCAATATACTCGGCTCAGTGTTGAGGTAGACTTGGCCAAACCTCTATTGTCCAAATTTAGGTTAAATGGGTGGGTCTGAAGAATTCAATATGAGGGCCTTAAGATGATTTGCTTCAAGTGTGAAAAGCAAGGCCACACCCCTCAGTCAACAAGAGGAAGGTCTAATCACAGTACAGCAAAACAATATGGTCCAAGCTTAGCTTGAGCAATGTAAATCAGAAGAAGAGCATACATATGGCAGCTGGATGTTGGTGAAGAAACCAGCTTGAAGTAGGAGCACCACGCAACAACCAAACCCCACTAAGCGGTCTGGGTCAGGACCAGTTCAAACCAACAAACGAAAGGGGTGGTTCAAGCAAACGAGCAGCTAGCTTTAGAAGTTGAACCCAATTAGGAAACCGGTAGAGGTGGATCTTCTGCTGCGAATCCGAACAGTGCTAAACAAGTTAATCCCAACCAAAATTAGGATCAGGAATCTCGTTTCCGTGCCCTAGCTAACCTCAACTTAAATATAGAAGTGGATAATTCCACTAATCTGGAAGATCAACATGATGATGCTGCTAATTGTCTAGTTGTCACTTCCACCTTGGAAACTGAGATACCTAGAGGACCAAACGTAGCGTAAAATATCTCGAGTGATATCGTGATTTCTATTGACAAGGAAAATATTCCCTAAGGAAATATTTACCATGTAAGTGTGCCCATTACAACAGCCACTGTCCATACCCAGAGGGGATTAGCTAGCCCAATCAACAATCGAAATCAAGGAAGCTCAACTCACTCTAGCCCACGCGTAGCGTATATGCCCCTTTTGATTAGAAATGTGACTAGCCCAAACATATTGAACATCATGATGCAAGCCAATAATTCGGCCCAGTCCTCGAACTCTCCCACACCAGGATTCAACCAACTTAATGTGAGAGCCCCAGTGAGGTTACAATCTGGTAGCGAGTAGGCCGGTCTCCATAGTGGCTCTCATCACCATGACCCACCAGATGGGGGCATACGTTCTGAGGGCAACAATGTCTCTAACGTTGGTATGGAGGTTGAAGGGAGGGTAAGTTCATCGGCTTCATCGAGATCAGGAGAGCCCTTGCATACGGATAATAATGTCCAAAATACATGTACGGATAAGACTCGAACTAATGTCAGACGCAATACCGCCAAAGCTCACCCTTCTCTTGGGGTGCCTTTTTCTTTTCCCTATGTTAATGAATCATAACACAAATCTCCCTATTGATGTTAGTCGGAGGACTGCATGTTTGTTTTCTTTACGTATCTTGGTTTGGAATGTACAAGGAGCTGGTAGTCAAGGGTTTCTGAGCATTCTTAAGGAGCACATTCGAGTTCAAGAGCCACAAATACTAGCTTTGCTCGAAACCCATGTCAGTGGATGGTGGACAGCTGAGGTTTGTGATGAAATAGGTTACTGAGGTCATTCTCGAGTTGAAGCGAGAAGCTTTCAGGGGAGCCTCTAGTTACTATAGAAAATGAAGGAGGTGCAAATAGACCTTGTTAGTTCTCATCAGCAGTACATCACAATGGAAGTCAGGCCAAGAGGAGCTGGGCCTTGGTTCTTCACAGCGGTCTATGCGAGCACCAGCCAACATTTGCGAGAGCTGCTTTGGAGAGAACTGTCCCAGTTTGCCACAAAAGTGTCAACACACCCTGGTTGCTCACTGGGGATTTCAACAAGACTATTAGCTTGGATGAGCATGACCTTGGTGGATCGGACATGGCCCGAATGTGCATTCGATTTAAAAATTAGGCTGATAATAACGGGTTGATCAACATGGGCTTCTCGGGCCCAAGATTCACCTGGAGTAGAGGGCTTTCTCTAACAACAAGAAAAAGTGCAAGATTGGATCGGGCTTTCTGTAATTCTCAATGTAGGACAAGATTCCAAGAAGGAGCAGTCCGACACTTGTTAAGAAATCGTTCGAATCATACTCACATTGATTATCAATACATATGGTTTTGCTTTGCTATCCCAGTCAACCAAACCATTAAGTTTCAGGGGGCTTGGACTTTGCATAATGAGTTTGATAACTTCCTAAGAAGTCAATGGAATGCTACTGCCCCTTTAGTGCCTATGTTGAGTCACCTAGCCTCTGAGCTATTCACATGGAACAGGGAGGCTTTTGGAAATCTGTTTAGGTGAAAGCGGAAGTTATAGGATAGACTGGAAGGTATTCATTTGAAGCTCTCTACAAGAGGCCTGAGATATCTTCTCAAGCAAGAGACCAAGCTTAAACAAGAACTGGATAAATTGCTGAGACAACTGGAGATATTTTGACGGTTGGAACCGCTCTGAGGTGGTCGTAATAAAAAAAATTTTCCACACAAGTACTATTATCAGAAGAAGAGTTAATAGGATTGGGACACTTTAGGGACCAGACAAAAGTTGGGTTACTGACCATAACCAAGTGAAAGAGGTGATATTGAATTACTTCTCTGACCTTTACACTGAGCCCCCTATGGAAGAACCACCTACTCCTATGCCTTCTAGTCTGTTCCCTCGTATCAGTGAGGAGTTAGGCATTCAGCTTGCGAAGCCTTATGTGTCACAAGAGGTGCTTGAGGCACTAAACCAAATGAATCCATACAAGGCCCCAGAGCCATACAGTTTTCATGCGTTTTTCCTTGAAAAGTATTCGAGTCTGGTGGGTTCCAGCGTGTGTAAAATGGTATTTGGAGTGCTCCATGGCCAACATCTTCTAGAAGGGTTAACGATACCTTTATTACTCTTGTTCTAAAGGTGGACCATCCTCAGTTGTTTTCTCACTTTAGACTAATTAGCTTATGCAATGTTGTTTACAAGTTGATAACAAAATGCATTGTGCAAAGGCTTAAGGCGGTGCTTCCTCAGGTGATTTCTCCAGTGCAAGCTAGTTTTGTACCAGGCCGCCAAATTGGGGACAATATTATTATTATGCAAGAGGTCCTTCACTCAATGCGGAAGAAAACTGGAGTCATGGGATACATAGCTATTAAATTAGACCTGGAGAAAGCTTATGACATGTTACAATGGTCCTTTATTAGGGAAACCCTATTAGATATGGGGCTCCCTCAAGGGATGGTTGGGGCCATCATGCTCTGCGTTACCTCCTGCTCATTCCATATCCTATAGAATGGAGATCCTACTGAAAGATTCCAACTAACTCGGGGTATTAGACAAGGCGATCCACTCTCCTCATACTTGTTTGTGGCATGTATCGTGCGGCTATCCCAGCTAATTGACAAGGAATGTCGCCTAGGAAACTAGAAGGCTTTTCCTACCAGTAGAATAGGACCAAAAAAATCCCTCATCTGCTTTTTGTGGATGATGTAGTCCTCTTCGCTGAATCTACAATTAAGCAAGCTGGCATTATCAGGAGGTGTCTTGATTCTTTCTATGCAGCTTCGGGGCAGAAGGTTAGTGCTCAGAAATCTAGTGTGTACTTATCCCCTAATACGGACTTGGCTGTGGCTAGAGATATCTATGATACTCTACGTATGGCTCAGACGGATGATCTGGCCAAGTATTTGGGGGTGCCAACCATAAAAGACAGAGCGACAAGGGCCACCTACCAAGGTGTATTGGACCGCATTGATTAAAAAAAACTTGTGAGTTGGAAGACGAGGTTGCTTTTTTTGGCAGGACGGGTAACACTGATCCAATCCTCTCTCAGCTCTATTCTGACATACACTATGCAAACAGCAAGAATGCCCAGAGCTACCTGTGACGATATTGATAGAAGAGTCAGAAAGTTTCTTTAGGGGGCACCTCCACTGAGCGGAAAATCCACCTCGTCTCGTGGGAAACTATAACTAAACTTAAGTGTTAGGCGGATTGGGCATCTAGGCTATGAGATAATTGAACACAGCATCTTTAATGAACGTCGGCTGGTGCATGATTTCTGAGCCACACAAGCTGTGGGCTAGGGTTCTGAGACGAAAATATTGCAAAAGGGGTGACCTTGACCTTATAAATTCCAAAAGCAGTTGCTCTAATGTTTGGAGAGGGGTCATAAAGAACTACAGCAATTTATATAAGGGGTAGCCTCGGCTGTAGGGGATGGGCATACAACTAAATTTTGGAGTCCGACATGGGCAACCGATGAGCAGCTTATGTATTGAGTCATGACTCCTCTTCTGACTCAAGAACAGGAGAAGTTAGTATGTGATTACTGGTCAGTTGAGTCCGGATGGGATTGGGATAGGCTTGCACCTTTTCTGTCTTATGATTCTCTATAAAGCATAGCCTCATTTGAACTAGCGGAGAAAGGAATTGAAGACCATTTCTTCTGGAAAGGCGAAGCTTCAGGTAAATTCTCCATCAAATCTCCGCTTTCTATTATAGGATCTAAGCCACTCTCTAAAGGTGTTAACCCCTGGGCATAGGTGTGGAGGACTCGTGTTCCCGAAAGAATTCATTTCTTTATTTGGCTAGCCCTGCACGACCGCCTTCTGACCAACGAACAGCGTGCCAAGAAGGGATTTATTGATTTAGAGAGTACACAACCACAAGAGGGGGGTGAATTGTGGTGTCCGATTTTCGCAATATGCTGGCAAACAGTCTTGAGACCCTGTTCGCACAGACTGTTTCTGAGTTGTGCAGAAGCGAAAATTCAACAAAATTAAGTGCGAAAATAATGGACATAGGATTTTTACGTGGAAACACCTCTATCCTAACTGAGGTGAAAAAAACCACGACCTACCTCCTGTAGGATTTACACACTTCACTAAACGGGCTAAACACGTTACAATAGTAACACACCTTGTTACAACTTATAACACACGTAACCGTCTTCCCTAAGATAAGTTACCCCACGTCCAAAATCCCTTTGATTTGGATACACACTCTACTCACTTTTGTGAAAGAAGAGTATAAAGAAAAACACCCTATTACAATGCTTCTCAACTAAGCTAATATAGGGTACAATGAAATCCTAGTATGCCAACTTTGAAAGCTCAAATAACTCACTCACTAGACACGGTTTTCTTTTGAAACTTTTAAGCTCATGAACACTGAATTTTTGCCTTTTGAAAACCGATGCTTCTATCGTTCTAAGAAGCGACTTTATATAGTGTTTGGAAAAACAATTCCTCAAATTTTTGGAAACTAAAATCCCTAAAGAATATAGAATTCTTTAGCCACAAGGGATGAGGAAACATGAGCTGGAAACACTTCCTAAATCGTGTGCATAAGGCGGTGATTCTCAGCAACTAGCCCATGTTTTTCTCAACAACCTTATCCACTTGCCAAAAATTGGATATTCTTTTTATTCAAAAATATTTTGCAAATCCCCTTAGATTTTAATAACCGTTTTTAGGGTAAGCGGTAAGATACTCCATAGAAAAATCTTTCTTGCAAATCTTGGAGAAGCTGCTCAAAATCCAAAAGATAAAAACGTGAAAAATTGTTTTTCGCAGCTTATTCTGGAAACACCCTGAGCGTCCTGTTTCCAGAATTGTTTCGAAGGGTGATCCGAAATATTTTCCAAAAAAGCAAAACCGTTTCAAGTAAGTGGTAAGTTAAGACTTTCTGATTGGCATATTAACAAGAGTCTAAAAATATAAAACCAAATTAAATCAAGACATCTTGTTGTAACCACTAGTCATCTTGTAGAAAGACGAATTTGCTGTAAACACTTCACAGAACCTGTTTCTCACGGCTGCACTTATATCCTGTGCTTCAAACACCTCATAGTACCTGTTCCTCACGGATGTTCTTACATCGCTGACTTGAGTATCTGTTCTCGATAAACCATTAGTCAAGCAGTTTTAATACATTGAGAACAGCAGTAAGATCTGTTTAGAAAGCCTGTTTGGCGCAACAACAACACTTGGATTTGTTATCATCAAAACCTTATACATTCTAACAAATTCCCCCTTTTTGATGATGACAAACCAAGTGACCATATTGACTTTCAAGGACAATTGAAGTGATTAGTGCCAATTTATCACATTCACATGAAGCAGTGAGTATCGAAAATGTAAGAAAATTAACACGTCCATGGCAAAACTAAAACAATATTGATCATCCTATCTCCCCCCTTTTGGCATCATTAAAAAGTAGGGGCGAACAGTCAAACATAGGGTGTTTGCTATCACCACCACTTGGGTAATGGAGGAAAGTCAACAGGCGATACACTCAAGTGTGTTGGTACGGTAATGAGATTGGCCATCCTAGTCACACACAAGCAATTCACAACAGAAAGCAAGTAAGGCAAAGCCAATCAAAAAACAAGATAACCTGTCATTCACCAAATGAGTGCAACAGAAAGTACAAACTAGCAAGAGAGGATAACTAAGAGAAGTGAGAACAGGCTATGAGAACAACAAATGGGGGGTGATCAGAGAGCAAGAGGAGAGAATTTTGCTGAGAGGGAAGAGAGAAAGGCGAGGATATCTTCATGGCGTTTTGCATTGAGAGCCTTTTCCTCGTCCAGGGCAGCCTTTACCGTAGTAAGCTCAACACTAAGTCAAGAGTTTTCTTCCAAAGCAGCCTCAAACTTGACTGAGGAACTACCAGGAACAGGAGGACGGGTTGTTCTGGTCCCCTGTTCTGAGGCAGACCCCTCAGTCAAAGCATATCCACACCCCATAAGGGTGTTACTCCCAATCTCATCGATGAACTGAGCTCCCACCTTCTTCTGTAGAGTCACCCCAAAGTGCTCAAAGACACTAGTCAGGAAGAAGCCGTACCCCAGGTCATGTTCCCTGGAGGTGTTTGCAATTCTTGCAATATGTCGAATCATGATGGCGGGAAGGTTGATTTGCTCTTCCCTGTCCATCAGATCCATCAAACACTGATCCATGGCATCAGCAAGATTGCGACCCTGGCCCCGAGGAATGACATTCTTGATAATAAACCAAAATATCAATTGATGGAGCGATGTCATGTCCCCTTTCTTTACTGACTTGGGTGTTTGCAGGCTTGGTTGCTGGCTAAATTTCTGGGAGAGCTTCAGCAGCCTGGCTGTCCCTAGAATAGTCTTGTCTTCCCTTACATATATATCAAAGCCCGTGGAGGGAATCCCCAGAATTTCCCCTAATGTCTTCGCATCAAAGTGAAGCTGCTTCCCACTAACAATACTTGTCACCACTCCTTCGGTGACAGTGCAGTTGGCATATAACTCTGCCAACTCATGTACAGAACACCCCAGCTGGGTGTTTGTAAACAGCTCATACCACCCCTGTGCACGCAGCTTGTGCAGAAACACCCCCAGACCCTGTTCCTCAAAATATTTTACCTTGATAATTTTGCCCCTGACTACCCGTCTCTGAAGCAGTTGGGTCAGTTTGGCTGAGATTGCGGACGGGGTAGACTTCTTGACTCTTTTAGGTTGGGGCTCAGTAGGAGGGTCTTGGGTGGAGGCGTGTTTGAGAGAGGCTTTTCTCTTGGGAGTTTTGAGGGGTGATGGTTTTGAGGGTAAAGTGGAGGTTGATTTTGGTGCAGGCAGAAGCTTATCCTTTGAGGACTCTGAGAACACGGGAGTGCCCTGTTTAAAGGAGGTGTTCTTAGTGTCGCTATCTGATGAAGGCTCAGAGGAGGAATCAATTTCCTCAACAACAGGGAATGTCTGTTTGGCAGGTTGAGGCGTGAATTGGAAAGCAATTCGGGCTGATTTTCGAGTTGGCCTGTTTGTGGGTTTGGCCGAAGAGGGGATTTGTGGTTTTGGTTTGACAGGAGTTTCATTTTTGGAGGGTTCTTCAGTCTGGCCGCTTTGAGGCCTTGATGGTGGTCGTGTTCTTGGCATTCTAGCACGCCTAGCCACAATTTTGTACCTTTTGCGTTTCTCAGCGGTTTGTGTTACCGATGTGGCTTGTGCAGGCTTGACAGGAGACTCCTCCATTTGACCACTACTTCCCCCTTCTTCTTTTGACAAATCCTCCCCTAGGTCATCCTTAAAAACCTCAGGCCCTGTTTCGACCCCTGTTTCCTGCTCTGGAAACAGCCCGAACGAATTGATATCATCTAGGCCATGGTCAAATAGAAAGAAGTCATCTAAAGCCCCAATTTCCCTTTCAGATGCCCCAATAGGTTCTTGGGTTTGACATGCGCCCAGTTCACCAAACAAAATCAAATCCCATCCAAATTTGTAGGAGATGTCTTCCAATTTTAGATCCACTGTTCTAAGGTCTATGCTCTTCAAAAACCCAAAAGGTTTATAGACAATGGGTCGAGGAGGTTCAGTAGTTTTACCTTCCATGAGAGCCGTTAGAAATTGTATAGGAGCAAACAGGGCTGTGGCTGTTTGCAAAGCTGTGCTTGCTGACCTATTGCCCTGGGTCACAGTCGAGGAGCTCTCAATGCTGATGGGGGACGCCATTTTTCCAGAGAGATGAGAGAGATTAGGGTTTCTTGAACAGGATTTCAGAGCACAAAGGATTGTGGTAGAAGTGAGAGATTTGAAGCAAGTTTGAAGAGAGATTTTAAAGAAAGAGAAGCGTGCAAAATCTTTTAAAGATTTTGCCCGTTTTGCTAAGGGCTTTAGCATTAAATTAGGCTGCGCACGCCTCGGGAAGATGTTAGGCAATTCTCAATTTGTTGCACACATTTGACAAACAAGGGGCGTACCTGTTTCTGGTGCTTATTCTTGAGGCTACTTGCTCGGTAACATGGGACAATAAGGGCAATCTCATTAGACCTCAATAAGTGTCAGCAGGTTGCAAACCTCACATATGCTAAACATAGCACAGAAGTTGATTGCAAACAAAAAATTTTAACATGTTGTACCCGTAACTTTTAAATTTTGCAAACAGGGTGAGAGAACAGGATGGTCAGGTTGTTCTAATTAAACCTAGTTCGAGTCTATTCCTTTCAAATTGTTCTCTACTCAATGCCTTGGTGAATATGTCAGCAATTTGATTTTCAGTGGCACAGAAATTCATTGAGATCACTCCTTTTTCAACATTGTCTCTTAAGAAATGATGACGAATGTCAATATGTTTTGTTCTTTTGTGTTGACATGGATTTTTGGCAATGTTAATTACACTTGTATTGTCACAATAAATAGGAATGCATCCTATGTTAACATAAAAGTCCTTGAATTGTTGTCTTATCCATAATAACTGAGCACAGCAAGATGCAGCTGCCACATATTCAGCTTCTGCTGTGGACAAGGCAACAGAGAGTTGTTTCTTGGTTGCCCAAGATACCAAACAAGGTCCAAGAAAGTGAGCCATACCTGAGGTGCTTTTCCTATCAACCAAGAAATTTTTGATGTCCATTTGATACAACTTGATCTCTATGTGGGCTGCAAAAGCTATCAAAATTCAAATGGCTTTCATCCTTGCAACAGGTGCAAAGGTCTCTTCATAATCAATTCCCTCTTTTTGGTTGTAGCCTTGAACCACCAGCCGGGCCTTGTTCCTAGTGACTGTTCCGCACTCATCTAGCTTGTTACGGAACACCCACTTGGTTCCAATGATTGTTCTATCCTCTGGCCGTGGCACAAGGTGCCATACCTTGTTCTTTCGAACTGATAGAGTTCTTCTTGCATGGCTGTGACCCAATCTGAATCTGCAAGAGCTTCATTAATATTCTTAGGCTCAATTTTTGAGAGAAAAGCATAGAAAGCACAGAAATTTTTAAGCCTAGATCTAGTTTGAACTCCTGCATTAATATCAGACAAAATTTGATCAAGAGGGTGTGAACTTTGGTATTTCCATGATCGTGGTGAAAGTGGGTTCACAGACTCGCTCTCTATCCTAGCTGGAATACTCGGTGAAACAGGTTCTGGACCTGTTCTCGAGCCTGTTTGGGAGCTTGTTCCTGAATGTATCCCTGAAGGGTTCGGCTGATGTTGTCCCGAACAGGGTTCCACCCTGTTCCCCCCTGTTTGGTTCACACCTTGCTTACCTTCCTGAAGAACAGCTTCAGGTCTTGATCCCTCAGGTTGATCCTTACCTTGATCATCTTGAAGTAGCACGTCTTTTCTAACAAGACCTAGTTCGACGTCTCTTCCTGTGCATCATTCTCACTTAGAGAGTTAGTTTCATCAAATTTCCCTAAGGCATCCTTTCCATTATTATGCACAAAACATTTACAACCAAATACTCTTAAATGCAAAATATTTGGTTTTCTTCCTTTGAGGAGCTCATAAGACGTTTTGTTAAGAATAGGTCTAATCATACATCTATTTACAATGTAACATGATGTGTTCAAAGTTTCAGCCCAGAAGTTTCTAGGAAGACCACTAGCAACAAGTATTGTTCTAGTCATGTCTTCTAGAGTGCGATTTTTGCATTCTACCACCCCGTTCTGTTAGGGTGTTCTTGGAGCTGAAAAATTATGATCAACACCATGCTCATTACAATAATCAGTAAAGCTTGAATTTTCAAATTCTGTCCCACAGTCAGACCTTAAGCATACCAAGGAATGTCCTACTCTCTTTTCAATCTTTTTAATGAAAGCAAGAAATTTTTCAAAGGTTTCATCTTTAGAAGCCAAAAACAAAGTCCAAGTGAAACGAGGGTAGTCATCCACTATCACAAGCACATACCTCTTGCCACCTCGGCTCATGATCCTCATTGGACCACATAGATCCATATGTATCAATTCAAGAGGTCGAGTAGTGCTTACACACTTTTTAGACTTAAATGAATTTTTGACTTGTTTACCTTTGGCACATGCATCACATGCCTTGTCATCATTGAATTTGATGGAAGGTAAGCCAACCACTAAATCTTTGGTTACAAGTTTGTTCAAAAGAGAGTGGCTTACATGACCTAGTCTTTTGTGCCAAAGCATAACATCATCATTTAAGGCACTCAAACAAGTCAAATTATTTTGGGGAAGAGTGGAGATACACACTTTATAAACATTCTTGTGTCACTTCCCCCTCAACACAACATCTCCTGTGTTCATATTCACAACCAAGCAACGTGTTGGTGAGAATACTACTAGGTTCTCTTTGTCGCACAGTTGGGACACACTTAGCAAGTTGCGTTTTAATCCATCCACAAAATAAACATTGTCAATTGAATGGGAGAGTGACTCACCTATCTTACCTATGCCGACAATTATCCCGGATTTGCCGTTTCCAAATGCCACACTCCCACCTTCTGAAGTTGTAAGTGAGATAAAATTGGATCTTTCACCGGTCATATGCCTCGAACACCCACTGTCAACATACCACAGCTGCTTGTTCCCTAGATTGTTCCCTGCACTGTTTGCTGGGTTGTTTGTTGGGATGTTTTCTCTCACTTCAGCATGCAAAACAAATCAAGGGTTAGTTTTAGGAACCCAAATCTACTTGGGTCCCATTCCTTTAGACGTACAAATCTCATCTTTCCTAACCCATATTTGTTTTACATGAACTGTGTTCCTTTCAATGGCATACTTTCTTATAGGACAAGTATATCGATAATGCCCCGTTTTACCACAATGAAAGCAAATAATATTTTCAGGTAATCCCACATATTTTTTATTCACTGGGTAGGTCATCTTAGGCACAAAACCTAGTCCTCTTCTATTTCGACTATGATGAGTGTTTAACCATTCAAACGCCCTTGAGGACCTGTTCCAGAGCTTGTTTGTGGCAAGGTCTGATTCCAAGTGTTTTATTTTCTCAAGAAAGTTTTTATTTTCTTCCAGCAAAGACTCGACCTTACCTTTTAAGTCAAGGGATTCTTTTTCTAGCTCAGTCAGTTTAGTGGAACAAGTCTCTTCTTTCATGAGTAGAGTTTCTTTAAGCACATTGATGTTTTCATGCAAGCCAAGAGTCTCTTTGTCAACTTCAAGTTTTTCCAATTTAAGGGTTTCATTTTCAAGTTCTAGATCTCGAACATCCCTTTTTAATTCAGCACATATATCTATTATAGTGTACACTAATTCCTCAAGAGTTGATTTATTTAGACCCCGTACCTTGTTCTTGAGTTGAGTCAGACTGTCTGTTGATCCATCATTTGAATCAGTGTCACTTCTTGCCATGAGTGCTACATTAGCTTCCCCAGCTTCAGACCCTTCCTCATCCTCGCTTGAATCTCCCCAGGCGCGAGCATAGCTTTTGAGAACCTTTTCGCTGAGCTGCTTACACCCTGTTTCCTCCCCTGTTTTCTAGGGTGTTCGGGTTCTTGTTCTTCCTTGTGCAGTGGGCAGTTTCTCACAATGTGGTCCAGTTTGCCACACTTGAAACACCCGGAGAACTGTTCCCGAGAGGTGTTCCTGGCCTTGCTGAAGTCCCTCCTTTTGCTATTTTCTTTGACTTTCTTGAAGAACTTCTTGAACTTTTGAGTGATCATGGCAATCTCCTCCTCATCAGAATCAGAATCATCTTCTAAGGCCTTTAGTGCAAGACCTCGATCTCTCTTTGTCTCATCTTTCTGTTGAGAATTTTTCCTAAGTTCATACGTTTGGAGGTTGCCAATCAGCTCATCTAGGGTGATTTGTTCATGTCCTTAGCTTCTTGGATGGCCGTTACTT
>JAKOGI010000718.1:180000-245000 GCA_029747015.1 Carnegiea gigantea
AAATTATAGGCGGGACCATACAGTATGCACTCCAATTTGTGGTATGAGCTTTGGCTATCAATCAATTAGAGGTCAAGCTTAGGGAAGCGTTGTCATAGGGCAGCCACTAGCCAGGGAGAACACTCTCCCACCCACACAGACACTCTCCCAGCCATGCAAAATTAGTTAGTCACGATCATGATACAAACGGCCTTATGTTTAACCATATTGATAAATCAAGAAAAAATATCTTTAAAATTAATAAATTAAATGAACAGTTCGTAGCGAATAATGATACGCTAGCTAGGTGATGATCTCAGATCAATAGATTATTGGAAAATTAAATTAAATATCCAGTAAGTATCGACGACCCAGGTGCACCATTGATAGGGATATCCCTACATCCACAATAGTCAATTCTTTTTTTATTTTTGTTTAGGCAGCATAATTGGTGAAATTCTTACTTGGAGTACATCAATTTCGATCAAGTACTTCTATTGTAGAATGAGACACTTCAGCGTGATTTTGACATAGTAATTTTTATTTTATTTGTATTTGAAAAGAGAAACATGAAAATAGCGCTTGAGCTTGGAAAAGGTAAAAGAAAATTATATATGATAGCAAAGCCTGTAGATCCAAGTAGAACTAGGAAAAGCTGATCCGACACGATTACCGACCCGAACCCGACACGAAGTTAAGTGAGTTTAGGCATAAATTTTCGACCCGTTTAATTAAAAGAGTTGACACGTTCAACCCGTTTAATTAAATGGGTTAGGTTCAGGTTGAGATTCTGGACACGAAAAAGTACCTATTTAACCCATTTAATTAAATGAGTTAAATAACTCAACTCATTGCTCATTTTGTCATTTAACCATTTACTTTTTATTAGATAATTAAGAATATAAAAATTTTTAAAAATTGTGAATTATGACGAATCAGGGGAATTTTAAAGAGTAATTATTTAATGTGATATATAAACTTAATTTCTAACACTATAATTACGTATTAGTTAAAGATATTAAATGCGTAAATGCTTAATTAGGAGACTGAACTTGACTTGTTTATCTTAAACGGATTAAGCAGGTCAACCCGTTTAAAAATTAAATGGGTACAGGTCAAGGTTTTTCAACCTATTTAATAAACGGGTTAGGTTCAGGTCGAGAAATTTTCAATCCGTTTAAGTTCGACACGAACACGAACTCGACTCTACACGACCTATTACCCAGCTCTAGATCCGAGACTACCTAATAATTTGTAAACTTGCACATGAAACTTGCATACATCGTAAAGTCACAATGCCAATACACATAAAAGCAACATATTATATGCTACGCCCTTCTCTCTCTCTGTTATACGTAAATAATGGCATTGTACGTGAAACTTGCATACATCGTAAAGTCACAATGCCAATACGCATAAAAGCAACATATTATATGCTACGCCCTTCTCTCTCTCTGTTATACGTAAATAATGGCATGAAAGGGTTTTTTCTTTTTTGGTCATTTTGAAAGCAAATGGCACGAAACTTAATGTAAGTTAAAGTGTTTATTCAATATCAGCTTTGGAAATTCAAAAAATTTCAGTAATTAACGAAGAACTATTGGCAAGATTTAAGTGGGAACTTTGGTCTAACCAAAGATCTATAATAACAAGTTGAAGTGAGAATTTATTTTAAATTGGAGCAGTAGCCCAGTAGGCTTATATTATATATGATCCTTCTAATGAAAACGAGACTGTAATACTATGGCCCTATTTGGTAAACAACTGTTAACTGTTAGCTGTTAGCTGTTTGTATCAACTGTTAACTGTTAGCTGTTTGAATTAGTTGTTTATATTAGCTGTTTGAATTAGCTGTTTTTAGAAAAAGTGTTTGGTAAAAATTAGCTGTTTTAAAAAATATGTTGATAAAATTTCATTTATGCCCTTATTTATGAATTATTTTTTAATGAGATGTGTATAATTTTTCCAAACTTATGAACAATTATGTTATTTCTACAAAAAGCTCTTCTCAAAAGGCTAATGCGAATAACTTTTTCAAAAAGAGCTTTTTGAAATCAAACAGCTCTTTACCAAACAGCTCTTTACCAAACACCCTTTAGCTGTTTGACTTGGTCAAAACAGCCAAAATCCTCCCAAACAGCTATTTTTTCTCAAAAAGATGTTACCAAACACCCCCTATGTGTGATATTTGATATCTCTATAAAACGAATAATTTCAATAAGTATATGTCCTGTATTAATTATTAATTCCTCAAATACTCCAAGAAACACATATTATTAATTCTATTACCATAAATAGGAATATGTCACATTAATTAAGAGTGAAGATTTATACTATACGTGCATTTCCACTTATGAACATGAAACATTTAGAAATATCGATATAATTTTTTCTTTTTGGCGCGTAGAAGTCACAAAGGGTAATACAATATAATTACAATACAAATGGGGAGGGGAAAAATCGAACATATACTCAGCACCTCAATCTTTACTACTAAGTTAGGACTTCATTGGTAGAAATATCAATATAAACTCTTGCAGTATTCTAATTATACACTCACAATAACAAAATATAAATTATTCAGGACCTATTCTTTTCATTGGTAAATTCCATCTTACTAATATCAATCAACTTTAACCTACTTTAATTCACTTCTATCAATTATAACAAAAAAATTAAAAAAAAACCCCAACTTCAACGAATTCAATCTATCTCCTTCAAATTTTCACAATTCATAAATTATCATGCGAAAATTAATTGTCTTAACCAAAAATATACCCTAATGTAATTTTTTTTTATTGGTGTATTGAAGTAGTAATTTATAAATTATTATGTAAAAATTATATGTATAAAAACTCCCTCAATAGATTCATTAAAAAATATCATAAATGATTTTTTATGCAAAAAGTCATAAATAATTTAAAAACGTATTAGCGTTTACAATAACACTTATTAAATTATTCCTTTTTTATGTCAACCAAATTCCACCCATCATAACCCAAAAAAAAAAAAAAAAACTCGTCTTCACCCAACTTTAACCTACTTCGACATATTTCAACAAAAAAATATCAACTTTAACCTATTTCAACTCACTTTTATCAATCTCAATTAATTTTATCTATTTATCAATTTTTACTTTTCAGCGAAAAAACCAAGCCCTCAGTTATAAACATGAACAATTATAGGTGAGTATACACTCGAATTTGTGGTATGGGCTTCGGCTATCAATCAATTAGGGGTCCAGCTTAGGGAAGTGGGGTCATAGGGCAGCCACTAGCTAGAAAGGCCACTCTCCACCCATGCAAAATTAGCTAGTCTTGATCATGATAGAAACTGCTCTATGTTTAACTCTATTAATAAATCAAAAAAAGAGCTCTTTAAAAGTTAATAAATTAATCAACAGTTCGTCGGGAATAATGATGCGCTCGTTAGGTGACGATCTTGGACCAATAGATTATTGGAAAACTAAATTAAATATCCAGCAATTATCAACGACCCAGATGCCCTATTGACTTTCGTCGTCGTCCGCTTTTGGTGCAACCTTAAAAAAAAGCATAGACGCTTTCTCCACTTCGCTTCTCCATTCTCCAATCTTCATGCTCCAACCTCTCTCTCTCTCTCTCTCTCTCTCTAAAATCTCTAGATTTATGATTCGATCATCAGCTGATTGACCAGATCAGAAAATTCAGGCATGGAAGTTAGGCGAAGGTGGAGACCCATGCTCGTCGTTTCGATTCAGTTGTTGTGTGCTTTGGTGATGCTGTGCTGCGTGCAAGCTCAAGTCACTTCCCGAGCTGCCACCACTGCCCCTATAGAAGGTGCTCTCCTTACAAAAAGTTCATTCTCACCAAAAAGTTTGTCAATATATATATATATATATATATATATGTGTGATAGCTACCGTAATTTACATAAATCTTTACTGTATATCTGTTTCGAAGTAATCACAACCATTCATTTTATTTGCTTTTTATCTAAATTGAAAACTAGATTCTGAAAATCAAATAATTATTTTTCTAATTTGATTGAAATTGATAATGAAGTTATATTTGGTGGTTATCAATTACTCACTCATTAGAAGAGAAAATGAATCTGTTTTTCCCAAAAAAACAAAAAAAGGGTCTAATGGCTTCCCGCCTTTTCTTTCTTATCCCTATTATTGAGTCATGGATAAAATTAAATACTTAAATTTTGAGTGGTGCCGGCATACATCCACTTTTATAAAATGTGCTCTTTTCATCCTTTACGTTTCTTGAATTTTTAAAAAATTTCCAAAAAGAAAATAAGTTTTATTACTTTATTTCTTTCAAATGAAAATTCATCTTTTTTCTTGTCAAAAACAATAGAATTTATTTTTTAATCCAATAAAGAAATTCACAATGGTTATGCTATAGTTATTAAAAAAAATTGTCAAATTTTATGGAATAAGGAGAGTATCTATTGTATATTCTTTTAAGCTATAGACTTTCTAGCTTTGAAAATCGTATGCCGTATGAACGGAGTGAAAGTGGAAGACAGGTTTAACGAGAATTGTTACCTCCTCAATATTTAAATATATTTCAAATTAAATTCTAATCGTATTGTGACAAAATGTTGGTAATCAAACTCTTTGGTTTTTCTTATCAAAAAAAAAAAAAAGTCTTGGGTTTTTATGTTAGGTATTTAACTATATAAAGTTTATTGAAAGTGGTGACATGGATATACTCATTGAATAAAAATGCGAGCTCAACGATAATACTACTGTATAAATATTGTATAAAGAAAATACCAATTGAGATGCAATTATACTATGATTTTAATTTTTTCAAAATGGCCACCCGACTTTTAGGGTTTTTCTTTTTTGGGGTGGGACCCGGGGGGGAGATAAAACTTTAATTAAAAAGAGAGAAGAGAGAGAGAATTTGACGCAAGATTTAAAATAGTAATCACTAAGTTGTGATTTATTGGGTTCAGAATTAAGAAAATTGAGTGATAATTTAAAGATTTTTTTTAAATACAAAGGAGGTGAAATACTTAACTAAAACGATCATTTGCTTGTAATTGTATATGTTTTCTCCGGTATAAAGTTTCTGGCATAATTTTTAGAAGTGGCGTTGTATACATAATATATAGTTTTTGACGTAACCATTTAGAACTAGCATTATATGCCTAATCCATAGTGGTCACTAACTTCGGTGAATTTAACTCAAGTACTAGACCTTATATCATCACATGTGCATTTTTTGGGTTTAAATTTAAGAGAAGCATTCCGTTGTATCAGGTTAAATATTTATGAGGCAACATGTGAGAATTTTAGACAATTTTGAATCTAGTATATATTGGAGTAATTTAATTTGCATACGAAAGAAAATTTTATAAAATATTATTTTCATAAAAACGGTTATGGAAATATAATTTTGAAGACCTAAATAATAATTAATTATCTTGATAATTAATTGTTGGAATGCACCTTTTGGTAAATAATTAGTTTGATTAACTATTTATGAAGAGGTATAGGTTGATTTGGATGATTAATTAACCTATGCCTTTTAATGAAAAGGTGTATTTATGAAGAGATATTTTTCTTTTGAAGTAGTATTTATGAAAGGATGTTATCTTTTATGAAGAGATATGAATATCTCTATAAATATGTGACATGATGACATATAAATGGTATATGCGCACGATCAAGGGAGTTATACTATCAGCATAATCCCTAAAAATTATGTCATGTCTTAAATACTTACAGTTCTATTTTCGTAAGTGCAAGATAAAAATAGAAGAGTCTTCTTTATATCCCGAAGGTCTATTCAGCATGCCCTGTTGCACGTGATGGCAAATAGAGTCTTTAGAAAAAGTGTATCTATACCTGCTTAAAAGTCTCCGTTAATTTGACACTGAGTTTGTTTGTGACAAACTGATATCTGTGTCCATCAAACAAAATTTTTGCACCAACAGTATATGTACTTGTCTAAAGAGAGAATTAAACCTAGATAAGGCCTACTTACCATCTAAATGATTGAGTGTTATTGTGCTAAAGTTGCCTAAATAATTCAGAGGCCCACATGCTAAAGTTGCCTAAATAATTCAGAGGGCCACATGCTAAGAGGACAAAATGATTGTCATGTATTACTATTTGTAGTATTGTAGAGTTAATGGGTTGTTTGCTAATAGTTACAAATGAATTTTTTATATTTAATTCTTCCTCAATTTGTATATATAGTATTCCATGTAAATTGCATGCTAAGTTTACATGATTGGATTGCTCCCTATGTTTACATGATTGGATTGCTCGCTACAAAATACAAATTATAATAAACTTTAATAGAATTGTAAAAAAAAAAGCTTTGATATAATTTTGTGCTTTTCAAAGGAGTTGATTTACAAATTACATTAAATCGAACCAATGCAGGGTTGCAATTCGGATTTATTTTTTTTTGGATGTAATGAAATTAGATTTGAGTTAGTTAATTAATGAATTGTATTGGGGTGAAGTTTGAGTTGGTTAATTATACTCAATTTTCAAGTGAAATCAATCTGGCAAGAAACTAATACTCTATATAAATAAATATGTATTTTTTTTTAAAAAAAAAAACTCTCTTCCCAGTTGACATATGTAACTTTTATATAATTTATATATTTTTTTTTCATTCTCATTATTTGGAAAGATTTAAAGTGTCATTTTAATTCATTTTTTGGAACCTCCGATATTATTATTTTTTCATTTTTAATTTTTAGAAAAATGACACACATAATAAAATTTTTGATTTTCAAATATTACAAAATTTAATGATAATGATATTCTAATAATAAAATAATCTAATTTCCAAAGCTATGTGGAGGCCTAATTCCAAATCTCATGATATCAGTATTTTAAAAATAATTTTAGTTTTTAGGAAAGATAAGTTATTATGACACTTACAAAGTATGACAATATATTCATGGTTTATGTTTAATCAAATATTAACTTATTTGTCATGATAAAAACTATCAAAATTTTGAATTAATGAATAAAAAAGACAATATAAAGACAAAAAAAATAAATAAATAAATCCCATGCATTTATCGCGTTGGTTCTAGTTAAAAATATCAAATGATATATATAATATGATTTGATATATTGAAATCAGGGTAGCTTATTGTAATATAAGACATTAGTAATGTTTTTATACTTTGTTATATACAATTAATATGGTATAAAAATTGAAAAATAAAGTGTTTATTATTTGGATTACTTTCAAAAAGAGTTACTCTTTCTTTCCCATAAATTCTGATCACAATAACTTGACCTTTTTTTGGGACTTTTTTTTTAAAAAAAAAAGAGAAGCATAAAGATCGATGTAGGTGGAATTTGAACCCGGGTCTCTAGCAACAACTTCCATAAATTTTATCAATTGAGCTAATAAATTGATATTTTCTTTTTTTTTCCCTCTTTGATAAAGACATTGTCTTTTCATATTTAAATTGTTATAATAAAGTTTTGTCACTAATATATGCATGAGGTATACAATAGTCAAATATCTTTTTTATTTTCAGTTTTGTACGATTCAATATCTAAATTTTGTAGCACAACTGTCTACACGTGCTATCCAAAAAATTTGAATCCTGGATATCAAAATTTAAAACTGAAATTATTACCATGTCATACACCCAAATTGGGCATCAGAAATTTTGTCTGAAGACCAAATTTAATTAAAATGGGAGAATTATTGAGAAATGCTAAACAATAGTAAAATAAGAAAAATTATCATCAACTCTACCTCTATATTTTCAAGTAATTCGCACCCGAGATATGCACGAATATTTAGAGAAAGGGACTCCTTTTCACTTGACTACCGAGCAGATATGTAGGCATATAGCCTTGAAAAGTAAGAATTTTATTCTAGAACTGATAAAGCTAGTCACATTTAGAAATATTACTCTTTGTTCTTAATAATAGCACTCCACAAGTCCCCCTCCCCCCCAACCCGGGTTTAAATCTAGGGGGCACAATTCTGCCTTTGTATAATCGTGTGTAGGAGGTTTGTAGATTTGGGCTTTAGTCTGAACTTTAACATTCCCCTTCCCCTGACCCGTTCAGGTCCACTGGATACCTCGGAGATAGGGGCCAGTAGGCTGGGCCCGCTTACCCTTGTTTTTTTTAAAAAAAAAAAATAGTACTCGTTCTTTTCAACTTATTGAATTTTTTTCTCAACATTTTAGTTCATTCAATTTTATTAAGTGTCATTTAGTTTTATTCAGCAATATTCGTTTTTTGTTTAGATTTATTCAACAACAATTGGAAGGAAAATAGTTTTCTCAAAAAATTATTTTCCATGGAAAATGTTTTGCCAAGAAAAATTAATTTTCTGTCATATTTTCCGTTGTTTGGTACAAGATGAATCATTTTTCATAAAAAGGGAAAATATTAACTGAATTGTTTAAGTGGCGAAAAATATCGACTGAATTGTCATAGCAGAGACAAATCTTGACTGAATGAAGGAATGTTAAGCTTAAAATTCATATTTGAGGTTTTTCAAATATTTCCTGTTGGATAATCAAGCTTTGATCTAAACCTTAAAATTGGTTTCATAATGTAAAACATCAACTGAATTGTTTAAGTAGCGAAAAATGTCGATTGATTGTCGTGGCAGAGAAAATATTGACCAAATAAAGGAATGTCGTGCTTAAACTCTGGATTTGAACCTATTTTAATTACTCCTATCTGATGATCAGGTTTCAATCCAAACTGTTGAACTTGTTCTAATAGTGAAAAATATTGAATGCATTGTTTAAGTTGCTAAAAATATTGAATGAATTGTTGCAACGAAAAAAAGTTGACCAAATGAAATAATGTGGAGCTCAAAGTTTGAATTTGAGCCTATAGCCTATTTTAATTTTTTCTATCTGATGATCAAGTTCCGATCCAAACCATTGAAATTGTTCCGATGGCAAGTCAACTGAATTATTTTAGTGGCAAAAGATGTCGATTAAATTGTTGTGGCGGAGATAAATGTTGAACAAGTGAAAGTAATTTAAGCTCAAAATCTAAATTTGAGTTCATTTTAATCTTTTTAATTGGATAGTCAAGTTTCGATCAAAACTGTTGACATCGAATTTTGCATCTAAATTTCGGTTGACCATATCGTCAAAAAGTTTAAGGGAGAAAATTAACTTCCTATCGTCTCAAAAAGGAAATCATTTTCATCAATTGGGAGGAAAATCATTTTTCTTGAAAAATAAGTTTCCATCCTTTATTATGCCAAACAATGGAAAATTGAAAAATTATTTTTTGGGAAAATTATTTTCCCCCAACTAAACACTATCCAAATATTTTTCATTTTTTCCGGTATGTTCAATTCATTCATTTTTTTCAGAGCCTTTCAATTCTTCATGTTCATTTAGTTATGTGTGAATGCATACAGATTATTTACATACTTAAGTCACGAAGAGTGAGTAAAATCAAAAGCGAAGGTTTGTTTGTTTGTCTGCTTGCATGTGTTGGAAAGGAGGAAATAGAGGCAAGGTTAGGAGAGAGATCGGTAATTGTTATCTTGTGTTTCTTGTGTAGCATTTGATTTGAAAGATTGGGTGAAAATTCAAAAAATATGGATACTGGCTGAATTGAACTAATACTCTATCGTATCTGCCACTCACCCTAATACAAGTTTAACTATCAATTAAACACATCATATGTTTGCATTTGTTTGATCTGTTCTTATATTACACATATTTGTAAGCATTCCTGTACTTTATACTTATTTTAACATTATATAAATATTGCTTTTTGTGCCCCCAATTATAAATAAAGCATTTTTTCTCCATCCAAGAAAAGAAACATATACTATTTTTATTCTCAAGGATGCTACATAAACTTCTATCCCGGGTTTACCATTCAATCCATTTTATTTCACCTACGAGTGATGGGTAGATGGTTATGGATTATAGAGGATCGTTTGGAGTGAGTTAAAGTGCAAAATGAATGTGATAAGTACGTATTTGGCAAATAATTGTCAGTTATTAGCTATTTGTAACAATTCTTTGTTGTTTGCATTAACTAGTATGGGCCCGTGCTTTTGCACGTAGCATGTCAATCATTCAAAATGTTTCTATAAATTAGAATTTTTTGGTTGAATTTCAAATACTGTAATATACAAAAATCACTACTTGAAAGTATACTTTATATTTTGTTATTATACTGGAATTTATGCACCTATAGTGATACAACATTCGCTATATGCCATATTGGAAATTTATTGTGACTTGTGATAAATTTAATATTTGCATAGAATAAGAAAATCATATTAAACAAAGCACTCAATTCAAACAAAAAAAAGTGTAAACCAAAATATAAATAATCACAAAAATATTATCAATGAATGGAGCATCAAAAATCGTTATATCATTTCTACATAACAAAACTAACAAATAAATAAGAAAGATCATTTATGAAATTGTGAATCACGGAAGTAATTTGTATTCTCACACTGATGTTTAAAGCATTGTTGATCAAGTTATCAAATCCTACCACGAAGACATAGACTTGTGAGTTGAGAAACAATTATCATTCTACTTTATTATAGCCCTAATCTCTTCACGTATCATTCTTTGTCAAAAGTTAAGAAAAGCATTAAGTAACTATATAATTTTGAAAATAACAAAATTATACATGTCTACAGAGCACTATTTTCATTGGTACAGAGCTAGGAAGAGAGAATTACTGGGTATCAATATCTTAAAGTCCTACTATCTAAAATAGATTGTAGAGACTATGTAATATCTATATGTTTTCTTAAGAACTCTCTCTCTCTATATATGTGTGTATACACTTATATATAATGTTGTATATATAGATGCATACATACTTATATGCCAATATACATATACTCTCTCTCTCTATATATATATATATTGAAAAAAAAAAACAGAAAACTATTACAATCTCTACTCATCTGTTACCTGCACTATGGGCAAAGAAAAAACTACATTTCCTAGAGATTTCGTTTCTTCTAAAAATTATTTTCTTATATGATTTCTGTACTTCCAAATAAAGCTAAGTTTTCATTCAAAGAGAAAAGGTCAAGCCATTCATCTTCAGCACATGTACGTTAATAAGGGAAAAAATGAAATCCAACCCAAACCTAATTTATAATAATGGTTCAAAATATTTAAAAAAATTCATACCCAAACTTAGCCCCTTTGTTTTGTTTTATGAGTTCTATTTAGGCAATTAGACCACACTATATATCCTATGTTTCACTTCAACGAATTAACAATGAAGGCTCTGACTATTTCAATATTTCTAGGATAATAGTTAGTTAGCGCAATATGAAATTAGAGATATGCATGCCATAAAGTCGCTAAAACTGTTAAAAAACAAATACATCAATCACATTTTAATTTGATTACTTTAATTAACATTTAAATACAATTGATCTTAACATGGAAGGACAATTAATTGGGAGCATATGAGAATGAGTATGAAATCATAAAAATGCACACAATAGCCATAATAGAGTAATAAAAGATACAATTAAAATTTTAAACTTAGAAACTATCGCACACCTAATTCATTAAATCGAAGTGGCACTGAATTTAAAAATTTATGCATATTAAGACTAAAAAAATTAAAACATAATAAATAAACTCTAGTTACTGTTAAAAACAAATACATGAGTTATATCTTAATTTGAATACTTTAATTAACTTATAGTATAAATATTGATCTTAACATGGAAGGATAATAAATTAGGAGCATATGAGAATGAATATGCAATCATAAAAATGTACATAATAACCACATAGAGTAATAAAAGATACTCTAAGATTTCTTCATATGTCTATCTTAAAAAGGAAGTCTGAAATCTTCATGGCCTGAACAATATGTTAAACACCCTCACTTTCTCTCTCTTTATTTCACTCTTCAGTTATTTCTCTCTCTTCCCCCTGTTTTCCCCTGCCTTCTCTCCTAGTCGCATCTCTTCAATTCATCCTCATCCACCCTCTTTCTTTCCCCTCCATTGGTCCCTTTCTTCTTCTGTGAATCTGGGTTGAAGCAGAGGTTGACAAGAACACACTCCCCTCACGGCTAATTATGTAGAGAGAGGGGGGTTGGGGGGAGGGGGTGGGGAGGGAGTGTTTTACAGGGTGTGAAACGTGGAGTTGGTTAATGAGAATAACTCATGACAGTTTTTTTTTGGGGAGGGGGGATCTAGATTGTGATAATGGGAGTCAGTTAAGGAGAGAGAGAAAGGGAGTGATGAGGGGGAGGTGAAATTTTTTTAAAATTTTTTTAAATCATGTTAATTTTATGGTAGAGATTTATTTAGCAAAGTAAATTAAGGGTGGTGATTCTTTTAACCTCCTAAATTTACTCCTGTAGCAGCATTCTTCATTTCCTCAATGTGTAGCATCTTACACATTTTTGCATTTATATTATAAAGATTGTGCTTATGTTAACTGTTACATTAGTTATTTTAAGGGGAAAAAAATGTTAATGTAACGTATCTAGGTATTTTTTAGAAAAGTTATTAGATTTTGACAATCCAAATTTTGAGGGGGTTTAGACACTATTAATCTGCCTTGGAGAAATAGGCCCCAACATTCCGACTTCTGGGCCTATTTGTTTTCAATAACCTGCACTAACCTCCGGTGCCCTAATTCCAACTCCCCATTAACTAGTTTTTCTAAAGTTCACATTATTCGAAGTAAATAGGCGAAAATGTCATAATGTTAGGGGCTATTTCTCTATTTTCGACTATTAGCGTCTAAACCAAAGTTGAGATTGTTAAAATCCAATGATTATTTGTACAATAATGTTTCACTTTTGAGCTTCTTATATCCTTAAAATCCAATTATTTTATTTTATTTTTATGAGTGTCTACTTTAAAATTTTAAAAGAATTTCATATACAAGTACAATGGATAAATGCCTCTGATGAACTGATTTCGTAGACATTGGACAACTTTTGGCCTATTTATTTCAGCTTTTAAAATTAGAGGTTAGTAGTTAACAATGGTTTGTCAGAAGGTACAAGCACTTACCAACGGTTAGAGATAACAATTGGCGATCATCACCATTTACCAAGTAGCATTTAGAGGTAGTAAATAGGAATTAGCTGGTGTTTACTAGCAGTTACTAGCAATTACCAGCGTTACCAATGGTTATGATTAGTTGTTAACTGTTACTAGTATTTGGAGCGACTAGAAGTAATTAGCAGTTATCAAGTGCTTTCTAAAGATTAAAACGAAAAGCTCTTTGTCCACTCTGCCCTCAAATTATTTTTTCCTTCCTTAATACTGGTATGTTCAGTGTCTTAAGAAAAATATGCTACGAAGTTATTTGAATGTTACTAATATGCCACTCAAATATTGGTTTTTTTTTTTTTCTAAGTTGTCACTTTTTTCCTTGGATGTCACTAACTTTTTTCCTCGGGTGTCACTAACAATAAAAAGTTATACAACTACTTGACAGAAAATTGAAAATAATACACTAGAAACCATGGCACATTGGGGAAAAAAATTGAAGGAGATAACAAAATTCTCATCCAAGCAGTTTAAGGAGATATTCAACCCCCATGAGAAATTCAAGTACTCGTGCAAGATATATTAGCTTACATTAAATTATGTAACAAGGTTATTATTCATCATATTTTTAGAGAGGGTAACTGCGCAGCTGATTGGCTGGTAAAGTTTGGTCACTCCTTACATTCCACGGTTGTTTGAAATGTGGTCCCATACAGGGACCTTCTTTCTATCCTCTATGAGGATAATTTAGGGAGAACCCTTGAAAGAAGGGCTGTCTAAATTTTACTGCTTACCTTTCTTATTAAAAAAAAAAAAACATTGGGGAAAAAATTAGTGTGATGATATTTTAAAGGGAAAAAAATGAAAAACTTGGTAGCATTTTTGGGCATGAACTCTTCCTCGTCCAATCGATAAAAAAACGGAAACTTTCTATATCAATCAGTTTCTCTTGATTTCTTCGCAAGAAAAATGGGGACTTTCTATAGCGGTCAGAATCTCTTGAATCCCGTCGGACGTCAAAGGTGAAAGCATTTTTTTCAATTAGATGATCAAGAAACACTCAGGGATGGGCTTTTAATTCATATTTAATAGATTTTTTTTTTTTAAAATGCAGCACAAGCATTGAATTCAATACTGCAACAATGGGGGAAGCCTGCAAACACCCAGCAATGGAATACTACGGGCGACCCTTGCTCTGGGTTAGCCATTGTCGATACTGCCACCATTGATGATCCCCAGTATAACCCATTCATCAAATGTGATTGTTCTTATAATGGCAACACCACTTGCCACATTACTGCATTGTAAGTATCTTTATTCTCCCATTAATTCTGCATGATTCCAAGTATAAGATGTGGGTAAATACAACACGTATGCGATAGACCCCGCGATGTGGCACGTTTAGGGGGAGGTGAGATGCTTTCTCTGGAAAGGGACCGTGGAAATAGCAGGTGGGTTTTGGAGAAATTATAGAAAAAATTACTTTATATGGTGGCCGGTGTGTGCATTTCCCTTTAGCTCAAGATGGGTTGATGAAAAATCCAAGTGAGCTGAGTTGGGTCAGGCCATTTTAGGTTAAGTCACAATCAATCCACCACTGATTTGTCAAATATCCACAGATTATTTGCAAGGAGATTGCAGAAACTGTTGGTAAACTGGAATTTTGGTTAGTAAATTCTTCACTGAATCAATTTAAGTCCAGGGTAAAATCAGGTCGCCATACTTCACGAGTGCATCGTCTGGTTTTTGGCTGTAAGGGCGACTGATTGGATATATGTCAACTTGCCAAGTCTAGATAAGGCTGCATACATTTGAACTTTGGTATGTTGCACTTGGTAGGAGTCTCATAAGAGGCACTAGGGTAATGGTGTCTATCTGCTGGTTTTAGTTATTCTTAGCGATGTCGACAATTGAATCACTTTCAATGTAAAATGGTACTAAGATATTAGGCGGTTAGGTTCTTGCTCCTGTTAGGTGACCTTATGTTCTTAACCTTGCCCTGTTGTGCTCTCTAATAATTTAACAGATGCTAAAGGTTTGCTTATTCGCATTCCAATTATCAACAAATTCAAAACTATTGTGCAGTCAAACCCACATATTAGCCAAAAAAATAATGTAAAAAAGAATGCTTGGTAATGTTGATATTCCAAGATCTTAGATGGAGTAGCCATCAGATGCATGAATTCAAAAGATGCTTAGAAGAAACATGATTCCATGTTGTGATTGTGGAACATGAACTCTGTGGACTTCCACTAACATCTTGTGTTTACCGAACATACAATGTCTCTGAGAAAATAGCCTCTTTCGTGGCCTCTCAATTGGGGGAGAATTACATTCATATCTAGAGATATGGCAACAAAGTGGTCTTCGGAATGTGTAAAGGGATTATTGAAGTATGCTTTCTGCTATGATTGTTGAAGGTGAGGTTGCTTGTAAAGTGGAACGTAGAGTGTGGACTGTGGATTACAAACATAAATCTTACACAAAGAAAAGCAATCTACCGCTTTGCATTTAAAATGTTGATACGTATTCTTTTTTCATGATGAGCCTCTTTGGGCAAAGGGTAGCACATGTTTATTGCTTTGATCAGAGACATGGTCATTGAAGTTTTACAAATTATCTACTCTGCTCTTCTTTTCATGCTCTTTTACTTTTATTAAAGGATTCATCCGATTAAATTAGTATGGCTAATTGAAATACCTGATGCTGATTCTTGGCAGGAAGGTTTATGCAATCGATGCCATTGGCGTGATACCAGATGAGCTCTGGAGTCTTGTTTACCTCACCAATCTGTATGTCGTATTACATTCTGTTTTTCATCTGAGATTTCCATAATGCAAAAGTCAGGCACTAGGTCTAGTGGTCACCAAATGAGCAGGCAAGCCCAGCCCGGAGGCCGTCACGGGTGGTTGGTGCTGCCTCATCCATTGATCGGCCTGGCTTTCATGAGCTAAGACGGGCTCACATCTTTGTGGTTCAAAGACGCAGCTTATTTATCTCAAACCCAGCCAAACTCGATCAGCCGACCACACTGGCCCTGCTTGGAGCTGCACTTTTCTTATTTGGAGAGCTGACACTGGCTCAGTCAGACTGGCCCATTGATTAACAGTAACTAGCTTTTCCCATAGAGCCGAACTGCTAGAGCATGAAGATGAGACTGTAGAACATGACTCCTTCAAAATGTTATATTATTCATTAATATGTGACATCTTCATTTCACGCAGGAAATTAGGGCAGAACTTCTTGACAGGCCCTGTATCATCAGGGATTGGCAATCTAACACGCATGCAATACCTGTATGTGCTATGCACATGGGACTCTCCTTTTATATGTTTCTGATGTGCTAATAATCATTCAGATAAGTCCCACTCTAATGTTTATCATTTTCACTTTGAAATCTAGGGACTTTGGTATCAATGCCTTTTATGGGTCGCTCCCAAAAGAACTTGGTAAACTGACTGATCTGCTATCACTGTGAGTTTTTAGTTTTCCATATGCTGATATTTCTTTCGTTTCTGTTTTAATTTTTGGGCGGTCAGAATCTCTATCCAAAAAGTTTGATGCATTCCCCCCCGCTTCTTAACATCTTGGTTTTTCGTATATTCAGTGAATTTCTGTACTATTGACTTGCTGATGCGCCCTTGACATCATTAAATTTGCAGGGGTCTCGGGGCAAACAATTTCTCTGGCCCTCTACCATCAGAGATAGGAAATCTACAGAAACTCGAACAGCTGTGCGCTCTCACATCTTGCTTATATCGTTAATTTTTTACCCATGAATTGGTGCACAATTGTCTTTGACTCCTGCATTTTTTTTAACAGATACATAGATAGTTCTGGAGTCAGCGGTCCAATCCCTCCATCATTTGCAAATTTGCAAAACCTGCAGATATTGTAAGAGCCTAGCGCTTATTCTCGTTTGCTAGCTGAGTTATACAGAAACTTCATGTTGAAGCTTCTAGTTCAACTATTTTCCAAAGTACTACGTCTTGAGTTTGAATTTCTGGCTGTTCAGGTGGGCATCAGACAATGAACTAACAGGATCAATACCTGAGTTCATAGGGAACTGGAGCCAGCTTCAAACCCTGTAAGCATTTCATAAATAGACAAATTCCACATGTTGAAGTTGCTCATTTCTCTTCCTCTGTCGATCAACCTTTCTTAGCTTACTGACGCTTTGGGTTCTTACTCCAAACCTAGGAGGCTTGAGGGAAATGCATTCTTGGGACCAATACCATCATCTCTTTCTACTCTAACAGCCTTGACAGAATTGTGAGTTACATCTCTTCCTGGCACCTCCTCTTGTGGGCATGAGTGTGTTTTATGGTGCATGTATGAAATTGAGAATCTCCTTTTGTCAGGGAGAAAAAAAAATTGAGAGACTAACTTCTTGGTTTTGTATGGCATTTAGGAGGATAAGTGGCTTGTCAAATAGCGGCTTTTCACTGGATTTTGTAACCAATTTGACATCCTTGAAGATCTTGTAAGGCAACATGACTCCAGTGTGCACTTGATTCTTCAACGTGCATTTCCAAGCTCAACGTCATTCATCATTCCGACTAATCTGTAACTTTTGCTATTCTCTCCAGAACTTTAAGGAATGACAACATCACAGGTTCCATACCAAACAATATAGTACAACTCCAAGGTTTGACTCAACTGTAAGTCACATGGTGATGATCTTTCTGGAAGATGCCCTTGCTGTGTGTCTGTAAAACTCTAGTAGTGGGTCAATTAGCCTTTCATAGATGTGGCAAGGTTGACCCAACCTCTCACCTTTGTTACCGGATCCAACAAATTAAGATCAAGCAACCTGCACTAATACCATGTTAAATTTTTATATCTTCAATGTGGGATAACCCCCACTTATTTTTCTTCAGCATAAGTCAATCTAATCCTTGCTCAAACTGAAAAGGAACCAATATGAGCCAAAATTTTCCCTTAACCCATTTTCCAACTTTGGCTATATTGAACGAATTTCCCTGAAGTAAAATTTTTAAAGCAAACGGTGAGTTGTTCCGTTTGTTAGTTCCAGGAAAGATTGTAACATAGTTAAAGTGAGAAAACTGTCGTAAATGGTAATCGGGGTGTATAGAACCTTGCTTAGCTGCTGTGAAGTGTAAAACCTTGGTCTATGGTCGCTGATGACTGATGACAGATTTCATGGCAACATTTTCCTCTGGATACTGATGTCAGATGATTCCTTTCATTCTTGTGCTTATATTCTGCCTTTCATTTAGTTCTTACCAAGGAAATTGAACTTTCAACAGGGATTTGAGCTTCAACAACATAACAGGTCAAATCCCAAGCTCATTGTTCAATCTGGGTTCCCTTTCTTACTTGTGAGTAATCCTGCTTTACATCTTATTTGCAAATGATAAGTTTGAGTGTTCTGGCTAATGGATGATTCCCACAAAAGCAAATGAAGGTTCATTCAAGAATTTTCGTGAAAGAGAGAATTGTGTCTTTTGTACAGATTTCTTGGAAATAATAAGCTAAATGGTAGCTTGCCGAGTCAGAAAAGTCCTTCTCTGCTTAATATGTAAGTACTGCAAGCTTGATCCATTAGAACTCTATGCGTCAAAAGTTCCTGCTGATAATTTGGGTGACTTGTTTTACATATCTGCGCTCTGAGCAGGTGAAAAAGTTAACTTGGGCAATGTTTTTCAGGTTGGAGTATGATGGACTGAAGTAAAATATCTCCTTTATGTGAAACAGTAGGCATTCAATGGTTTTAAATATAGGGTCAACAGAACCAGTTCTCCATGCAATTCATGTGGAAGGTTGCTGCATCTGCCCCCCTCCCCTAACCCTGCCTAAGTGGGACTTTGGGGTTATGACTCACCCTGTCCACTTTGCCTAGGCGGGAGTCTTTGTGTCTGGATTGGATTTGGACTTGTGTTTTACCTGAATTTAGGCCTGATTCTATAATTACCTAACAACGACAACAATGGCCCATTGTGATCCCGCATCTATTTGGAGATCTGAGAACCCAAATACATATAGCCTTGTCCCGTAAAAGTAGAATCTCGAAAACTGGCTTTCACTTGGATTCTATTTGGATCTTAGACTATTTTCAGAATTTATGAAGATAACGCAATTAAGAAACAAACAACTAGAAGCTCCTGAAGCTGAAGTGCAACTATAGTTGAGTTGCTTCAAAAAGAATGTAATCATGTTCTGAATGCTTCACTTCATATCAAGAAATCAAGAAAATATAAAAATGAAGTTCGTAACAATGACCATTGTGAGGAGAAATGGCCCATATAATATAGAAAAGATAAAAAGGTCATAGTAGTGGAAGGCAAAATGAGGAACAACCAACTTTTGCAAGAGGGTGGTCACATGAACTGAAAGTTGTTAGGTGGGCTGATGAGATGCTAAGAGATATTCATATTCTCACTGTGCCTCCCTCTCTCGGCGTGCCCTATTAGCTACCAACAACACATCAGTCTTTTCCTTTTTAAAAGTGATAAGCAGTACATCAAATTGATTGCTCTTATTACAGCCCTTTTACACTTCTTTTTTTTTTTTTTTTGGGGGGGGGGGGGGATGGTCTTCCTTTGGACAGATGACATTCAATCTTGGTATATCAATATGTACAGTGTGCTTAGGGATGTTACCATGTTTCCCTCCTTTTTCTTTTTTATTTAGTTCAGGTACACCATACGTGGTAGCTTATTTTACAATATTGCTCCCTATGCCCTGACACTCAGGTTGCTGTTGTGGTGATTATCATTTATATCACTTCCAAGCTTTCATTTAACTAGTTCTGTACCCTGGGCTGCAGAGATGTGTCTTACAATCAGTTATCAGGCAGCCTCCCTTCTTGGGCCAGTGGGCAGAATTTGCAACTGTATGTCTTCTGTTAATCTTTTTTTTTTTTTTTTTGGTGAATTGGCTTTTTGTTCAATGTTTAATTGCTATGCTCTAATCATGGCAAATGCCACCTACAAACGTCACCGCCCTGTCCTCTGATTTTAGTTACCTGTGAATGCAGTAACTTATTGGCAAACGATTTCTCTGTAACGGGTTCAAACAGCAGGTGATGTCTCCTTTTCTTTACCAACACTGTATGATCCAGAGATTGGTCAATTGATTATACTATTCCATCAATATGGCAAAGTAGAGAGACCCCAATCTGCTGAGGCCTTAAACAAAGTTTGATGTTGGCAGAGGCATTATTCCATTCATTGTATGAATATTCTCTGGTTGCTTATCCTTTCTAACACATGAAATCGAGGGCCTTTTCGTACTGATAAGTGACATTTACTGTGATGAATTTTCCAGAAACACAGAAAGCTCATAGTAGCAAAGCCTTGAGCACAGCACTCCAGAGATTCTAAATCCTACCCAATCTATTGTGGACCGTGTTTACTCTGTGTTGCTTGTGCCTACATTATGAAATGTAAATCCCCATTCCTCATCCTTGGAGCCTGGCCCCTGTCTGACTGAACCGCAATGATTACATGTATCCTTGTGCATGCATTTTCTCAGATATAGTGTTTGAGCGGGATCGTGTAAATCTTTCAAAAGTTGGCCTAGTATACACTATACAGTCTTTGTAGTTTTGACTTATGCGTAGGTCCTTGATAAAGCTATCAAGGTGGCCAGGCAACTAGGCACCATCTCGAATTTTCCTCATTCGAGGTTTGTTTGAGCTTGGCTTGACCCATTCACAGCCAAGTTCAATGATTGTTTTTAAGCTAATATATTGATTTATTAGGATGGTCTCTTTTTTTGAGCTTCTTGGCGAGTAACCTTGTTAAGCTTGTAAGTAGCTTGCTGAATTTTTAAGCGTGCTTAAAAGGGCAACTATGATATTTTGAAAGGTGGGAACAAAAAGTTTGAGAATCAGCTTATAGAATCTTAATGAAGCATTTTGGTTGCAGAGGTTTGCCCTCAGGATTGAATTGTGTGCAGAATCCATTCCCCTGCAACAATGGTTTAGGGCGCTGTAAGTACACCTTAAAACTCTCCTTCACTTTGATTTATGCATTGCTGGTTTGCCACAAGGAGAGGTATTTTTGTGCTGTCTGACATCTAGAGTTATGATAAAATTATCACCTCTGCTAGGATGTTATGCCACTTAAGTGATAATTCGCATCTGTGTCTCTTATGCTGGTAAATGGTCATCTTCTAAAAGTGGTTGTGAGCACTTCATGTGTGTATTTGGAACTCTAATATGAAGTCAGAGATGCCCTAGGAGAAGGTATTTTGCTTGTAATGTCTCTGCTCACCCTCAACACGGATCCTTTTTATCTTCGATAAGAAGCCAATTAACAAAATAATGGCCAATTTTTGAATCACAATTAGGCTTTTCTGGAAGAAATATTGGGAGAAATGGAACTCGATGATGGGGTGCACTTCAACTTTTTGGTATCAAATCTTAAATATGGCTGCTTTGGAAAAATATTTTTATCCTATGAAGACAGGAATCAGCATAAGGGTTAAAGCCTGGGTACATGATCTAATGCTGGTAATAGGTGAGCCTGATGAAAAAATAAGACAAACCTAGATATTTTGGTGTTGTGACATCAATTCAGCACTTCGCAATAGCTATTGAACTCACATCCAAAACCTAAAATTTGACTGCTAAAATTGTTGAACTTCACACTCAATGTAATTCTTTTTCTGCTGTGTTGTGAGGATTCAGCTTAAGTTTAAGGCTGTGCATCGTACCCAAAATGAGGGAGGAGCAGGAGGGGAGATGAGCGAAGGGATGGATGTGATAAAAAGAGTGATAAAACAAGGAATGAAGTTTTTGATACATAATGGACTAAAATGAACCCATTGAGATGAGAGGATTTAATTATAAGTAGGGGTAGCATAATACTTACAGGTACATCATAAAAGGACCAATCAGATGTATAAAGTCACAAGTTACAACTTTATTCCCATAAAGGCCAACCAAATGCTCCCTTATTATTATTTTTTCATTGAAACTACTATTCTATTTATGCGTTGCCAAATCTAAGCCCTATGAATCTGGATATCCGGAATGTAATTCTTTAAGAGCTGATGCTTTCTTTTTGAAAAGTTCGGTGAATGGCATTAATGTTGATGGTTGGGTTACAGATCCACGAACTCCACAAAGTTTTTGCAGTATACCAAAGCAAGGATATAATAGCCGCCTCTGCCTTCATTGTAGGATTTCAAGTTGCTTGTATGAACAAGATTTCTTGTGTAATATTGGATACCCCGAGCTTTATTTATTATCATGCTGATGTATTGTATTCGGAGTATAAGAAGGAAAAGGCAAAGAAGATAAGGTGGGTGTACAGTGGTTGAAGAAGGGTGAATTGACCCTGCTGGTTTTGGTGTAATGCTTATGGGGGTATATATTTGAGGACCTATGATACATGGGGACCCATTTGTGAGGGGAAACTTGAGAGAGAGAGGGGGCAGGGTAAATCAAAAATCATTTAACGTTTCAACCAGGGACAAAGCCAGTAATGAAAAGTGACATGGGCCAACGCACTTGACATTTGAAGTAATAATGGGAAATATTTGAAATTATAATACTTTTAACCAAAGAAAATCCTCCAAAAATACCAGAAATTGAAATGGCTGGGTAATAGTAGGGATAGAATCATAAATGGAACAATTAAACAGTTCTTGTACTTTCATAAAAACTCAAAGAAATTCCCCAGTTCCCACCATATAAGAAATATCAATGGATAAGGGAGTTAAAATTAGTAAACAACAACAACTCCCAATGTGGGTCCCGCTTCTATGGGGGAGTCTTGGGAGATCCACAAAGAGGCCGGTTCTAATAGACCCACAAAAGATTTGATAAAGAAATTTTGGAGTGGAAAATCTCTTGATACAAAAACTGTACAAAAAATGCAAATACTAGCAAGTTGTAGTAGTAAATTAAATAGAGACTAGTGCAAGGGAATTAAAATTAGAAGATTACAAATTAAAATAAGAGTAAATGGCAGGACGAAAAAGCAAGGGAGGGAGGTTGAGAAGGTAACCAATGTAAACTTTTCCTTTACCAGGATTTCTTGATGCCCAATATGTCATCATACTACCTAGTTGAATCTTGTGCTCACTCACTGCTTATAAGTAATAGTGGTGGTGTTATTGCTTAAATGCGTTTAGAAAGGAAAATGAGATGCAAAAGTATTTATATTATAAAGTAACAATAAATAACTAAATATGAATAAATAAATTTGCATTCACTTTTCTGTTTATGATATTGTGTATTCAGAAATGCTAATTCTTAAGATTTTCTTAACTTGAACATAAACTCAATTATGATTTATATTATAATGGACTGACAACTAATTTAAGATATCTTGAATTAATAAATATTACTCAAAAAGGACAAATGCAAATATGGAAATAAAAAGGGAGAGGAAGATAATGAAAGAAAGATTCAAAAAGAGAAACAAACCCTGATCTTAAACATTTCTCGGAAGCAAGTGAAAGGCGCACAGAAAAGTAAAAGAATAAACAAGAAGAATGGTACAGACAGTCAGACACGTGATTGAGTAGTGTAAATGTTAAATTCCTGACTTCTCCATTGGAAGAAATTAATACGGAAGCATACGTGTTTCTACTATTATAATTTGTTACATATATGAAGCAGACTTTTAAAGTTCCAGTGATAGAAAATTTAAGATGCGGTGGCTTTCTTAAGTTAAAGGCTGCCAGTGCTTTAAAAAGCAGTAGTCTGATCATAATGGACCAGGACTGGCCTTATTTGTCGTGGTAAATTTTGGCTGTTTTTTGGAGGATATGCTGACGTTTTCTTGTCTTCTTGTAGCACTATTGAATTTCTAGTCATTCCATTTTCTGGAATCTGCAAAGTTGTTTTCAATTTCAGCCTGATAAATGTAACTTAATGTGTGTGCGCGCGCGCGCGCGTGTGTGTGTGTAGACAAACACACACACACACACACACACACACACACACACACACACGTGTGTGTGTGTACATATATATATATATGTGTGTGTGTGTGTGTGTGTGTGTGCATGTGTAGATATATATATATATCGACATATATATATATATATATATATATATATATATATATATATATATATATATATATATATGTATTTTGACTTGGCAGCTGAAATGAATTAACACTGCAATTATTAACATCCGTTTTGAATATCCAGGTAAAATTGTGTTCCTGTTTACATTAATCCATTGTAACCAATTTTTCTTCAGATTCTGACTTTGCAATTAACTCTGGTGGTCCTCAGCTCAGATCATCCAGTCTAGTTGTATATGAAAGTGACAGCAAAGCCCTTGGCCCTGCCAATTATTTTGTGACTGACTCAGACAAATGGGCTGTGAGTAATGTAGGACTGTTCACCTCGAGCAGCAATGTGTCTTACATAGCTAACTCTCCCCGCCAATTTACCAGCCTAGATTCTGAGCTGTTCCAAACAGCTAGGCTGTCTGCTGGATCTCTGCGGTATTATGGACTGGGGCTTCAGAATGGTAATTATAGCGTGCTCCTTCAATTTGCAGAGATACAAATTGAAAATGGTAGAACATGGAGAAGTCTTGGAAGACGTGTTTTTGATATTTTTATCCAGGTAATAATGGGATCATAAATTATTCATCTCGTGTTAAGGGCATATATGATGTGAATATGTTAATCCTCTTAGCAAGTTATGTGAGGTAGACCTAGCAAATGGATCTTCTAGATTCAGTTAATCTTTGGAGTGTGTTAAAACAGGTTGATGAATACCACGGTTGGGTAGACTCTGGATGACTTCATTCTAGATTCCTGTCATATTCGAGTTTGCATAATGCTACATTGATCCAGAAACTAGGGTCGGTTTGATCTAAGTCAAGTGAATTTGTTTTCTGGTCAAATTCGCATTATTTCTGGTCTCAGTTGGTTATATATTCAAGTTATCGGTAGCGAGAAGAGTATATGTCAATTTTCCCATGTCTATACAAATATGCCATGTGCAGTCATTGGTGCCCTCGTGTAATAAAATTATCCTTTTCTGTGTTGGTGGGCTGAGTTGATGTTCCAACTGATATTGAGAGCTTGTTTTCTAATTCCTGCATCTGGATCTAGGCTTATTCTGTCTTGACAGTGTTCATGTTTTCCTTAATTGAATATTATGAAACTGAGTTTAATATTAAAAAACTCATGGTCAATGGACTTGTTTATTGTCAACACACACAAAAGCCATTTAGGTTCTCTCTTATTGTTACTATCAATCAGGCTCCAGTTTTATGGGGATCAGATTGTTCTATTGTATACCTGTCATGTTGATTTATAAAGCTTAGTCCGTGAAGTTATCTTCTTGTTTTTCTAGTTGATTGTGTAAAATGGAGATCAATGTTTTTTTTTTTTTCCATCTCACTTCTTGATGCTTTTGACTAGGGGAATCGGGTGGAGAAAGATTTTAACATACGGAACCAGGCAGGCGGACAGTCATATATGCCTGTTCAGAGAAATTATACAGCTCATGTGACAGCAAACTTCCTTGAAATACATTTTTTCTGGGCCGGAAAAGGAACATGCTGCATACCTTTCCAAGGAACATATGGACCTTTGATATCAGCCATCAGCGTTACCCCACGTAATATGACATGAACCTTGTTGGAGCATGTTTTCTCAGTAGATCTTTTTTTATGAACGAACAACTATTTACCTCTTCTGCAGTGTTTCAACCGAGGCCTATAAGCTCAACAAATTCAAGGACTGCTGTGATCGTTGGAGTCATCGTTCCTGTTGTAGTTATTGCCCTTCTCTTATTGGCTGCATGTTGGTTTGTTAAAAGAAAGAAGAGAGCTCATGCAGCAGAAGACGGTATGGCTCAGAGAACATGAAAATGCAGATGTTGTGTGGTTTTCATAGCTGTATTTTGTATTTTTTTTTTTTTTTAACTGGGCCCTAGAGACTGGGAGGATGAAGGATCCTGCCCAGCCACCCAAAAGGGAAGAGTCGGGTTGGGCCTTTCATTTGTTAGCCCAGTCATTTTTCATTGAGAAATGTGGCTTCCAAGGCTTCAACTAGGAAATCCTGAATTGGAGGCGCACCTGATGGCATTTAACCACAAGGCTCTTCAACAAAATGTCCCTGGGTTATAAATGTCGATTTCCAATAAATACTGGATTCCAACGTGTCGAGTACATTTCTTTCATCTCGAGAAGTCCTAAGAGTAGTTTTCTCTTGTTTGATCCCCTGTGTCACTAGCTAAATTACTCAAGGATTTAAAAACTCATCTTTGTGGTCTAATTCTTGATGTATGTGGACTTGCAGAGCTCCTTGGCATCGATGCTAAGCCATATACTTTCACTTATGCTGAACTGAGGTCTGCTACTGGAGATTTCAACTCTTCAAATAAGCTGGGGGAAGGAGGTTTTGGAGCTGTCTATAAGGTGATTCAAGTCATTTAACTTGTAATTTGCCTTAATAACAACCAATCATCAAATCTTTCATATTATTTGATTTGTAACACTTCCAAGTCTAGCAAACTACCTTCTGGTCTTCAGTCTTTTTACCCTTCTTAATTTCATGTTGTGGTCATCCTTATGAGTTGCATAAATAAAGTTAAGCATGATCACGTGTCTAAGGAATTAGCCTAGCTTGGCTTAGCTTTTTTTTTTTAAAAAAAAATTTTCCTCAATCATGTCAATGGGGAGATATAGAGACAGAATGATTGGAATTTGCTTGGCTATCTATGATCCATGATGGCCTCTTTCCTGCAGCTAATGTTACATGGACCTGGCTAATATGAACTGCCATCCAATATGGTTACATTTCCAGGTGTCATAATTTGCCTTCAAATTTGTATGCATTACATGAAAGTGTCCAAGGATAGTACATTCCTGTCTCCGAACACTCATAGCTCTTTGATCTCATTCCAAAAGTTAAGTGATCCAAAGCCTAAATCATGCTAAATTTGTGTGCTAATTAGCAATTCATGCTTCCAGTTCAGAGATCTAAGAGGTACTCCTGGTATCTATAATCTGACTATTAGCAACCAACACAATTCATACCCTTGATTCCTGGAGTTACAGGACAATAATAAGACAGACGTTCTTGTTCTTCGATAGCCTGGTATCAACTGAAGTAATATGTTCATCATTCACATAAACCTGCTTGATGCTTAACAGAAGCCAGAAATGAAGTGGACAGGAGAGAGCTGTCGAACCAGGATGTATACCGGAGTAGGTAGGACAAGAGATTAGAAGAAATAGGGGTGAGAAAAAGATTGGTCATAGACTAAAGTTAAGACATGAGGAAGAAGAGAAAAGGGAAGATGCGTGACTTGTGTTTGAAGTTTGAGAAAGACTTATGTGAAGAGGGAAGAAAATGCGGAAACGTTCTAGAAATACTATAAACTAATAATGAGTTAACTGCACAGGGATCTATGCACTGGGCGATGCAGGGAATGGCGGTCGCTCTTTTTCCCAGTTGAATGCCAAATATTTTGATAATATTCTAGACGTGGCATACATCTTGAGGGATGCTTCTTTTTTCTCTAGTTGGTCAGCAGCTAATACTTATGATTTCAGGGAACATTGAGTGATAGAAGACTGATTGCCGTAAAACAACTGTCGGTAGCTTCGCACCATGGGAAGAACCAATTTATAACAGAAATAGCTACTATATCTGCTGTGCAACATCGAAACCTTGTGAAGCTGTATGGATGCTGCCTTGATGGGGAAAAGCGTTTGCTTGTTTATGAATACTTAGAGAATAAGAGCCTTGATCAAGCTTTATTTGGTATGACCATTTATGTTGTCGACATAAGCCCAAATAGAGAACACGCCACATAATTCCCCCCCCCCTCTAATTGACTTTTATATATATATATCTGTCAAACAGGAGAAAGTAATCTGAAACTTAACTGGGCTCAACGTTTTGAGATTTGCCTGGGAGTTGCAAAAGGCCTTGCTTATCTTCATGAAGAATCACGACTTCGAATTGTACACCGGGATGTTAAAGCGAGTAATATTTTGCTGGATTCTGACCTCAACCCAAAAATTTCAGACTTTGGGCTGGCCAAACTGTATGATGACAAAAAGACTCACATAAGCACCCGTGTCGCTGGGACAATGTAAGTTCTACATACAGACGGACATTTTACTTTTCTGTCTTACATTTCCAATTTCTGGTGGAGATGGTCGCTTGTGGTTTACTTTTGACATAATGTAATTTTTGATCTTGTTATCACTTATCACTCAAGAGTCAGACATGTTTTTCTTCTTGTTGCTTTGGATTTCCTTCTTGCAGTGGGTACCTTGCTCCAGAGTATGCCATGCGTGGCCACCTGACAGAGAAGGTTGACGTGTTTGGCTTCGGAGTTGTTGCTCTAGAAATTGTGAGTGGAAGGTCCAACTCTGATGCAAGCTTGGAGAAAGAAAAGGTTTATCTTCTGGAATGGGTATGTTACTTGTGCTTAATCCTGTCATCACAAAGTCACAACTCCCAAGCAATTAAATAACAGGATGATCAGTTCTGCTTCTTTCATCTCCACCACATAATTTTGCAACACAATTCTTTTTCTTGATCTCTCACTTTGTTTCGTTTCATTTGAAAGGCGGAAAAATTAGTGTGGAGCCTGAACTCTAAAGAAAGTTTGATAAGTCTGAAAATGTATTACTAATAATTATGTTATTTGGTCAAGAGAACGAAAATTATGTTTAAAAACAAAACAAGTTCAGATCCTGCTGAGATGGGTCTTTAGTAGATTTACACGACTTTGCCTCTGATCAGCAGGAGGGTTGTTTCAGAGAGAGGATGGATAAAGATGACATTATCTCTAAATTCTGGATAAATGAACATTATATTTATAAAATCTTGAAAATTTTGGATCTGAATTGACAAGAAACATTCTAAAATATGGGTAAGTTAAACTGAACAGAACATGCCCATGAATGAAAAGCTGAATTCTGGCAGCATTCATCTCCACATTTCTGAAACTGGTCAAACCTTCACCATGACAGTTAATGTCGCCCATAACTGAACTTTCTTTCCCTGCTCATGTAGGCATGGCAACTCCATGAGAACAACCAAGATGTCGAACTTGTGGACAAAAGATTGTCAGAATTCGATGAGCAAGAGGTGAAGAGAGTGATACGCGTCGCACTTCTGTGCACTCAGACTGCCCCGGCACACCGACCAACAATGTCACGAGTGTTAGCCATGCTAACTGGGGACATTGAGGTTGGAACCGCCATATCAAAGCCAACATATCTAGCAGATTGGACTTTTGATGACTCCAGCTTCATGACCAGTAATGCATCTGACGCTTCAAGAGTTGGGTTTTCTACTTTGGCACAGAATTCGCCTTTAACAAATGTCACTATGTCTATGAGCGATGATGAAGAATCTCGGATAATTTAAACTGTTTCCTAGCGGGTTGGTTGAAGATGCCAATCAAAAAGACTATATTTTGTATATGATTAGGTTTGATGCTGGTGTTTTGCAATTACTGCAGTACAGTTTTGTGTTCGTAGTTAATTAATTATATCATTATCCTTGATTTATTTTTTGGTTCCATGAATTATGTGCAAGTCTAATCAAATTAAAGGTTGACTATGTTGAAAGCCATTATGCTGTATTTGACGAGAAATGCCATGTTTTTTGAAACTAAGCAAGCCAATTGGAACGGGTTGGAGTATTTTTGGTGTATAAAGTTTCGTGTAAATAATTTATTTTTATTTGTTTTACAGTCATAGTAAAATTTTGCTCGTCTTATTGACATGCACTCCGACTCCAATCTTTGGTTGATGTACATATCAAGTAAATCATAATATCCATCAATGTGGAAGTAGTCAAGGTAGGCCCAGGGTATGGTAAGTTCTATGTTCTATTCTCCTCCTCTTTCATTGTATATATGATTATGGGGAGATTCTATTTGGTGATCATGAACTTTGGCCGACCCTATTGGATCTTACCGTTTTAAACTTTTTGGATAGTGCCCTTATATGTTAGAAGAACGTTCAAACATTACTCCCCCCATCACTGACTCGGTTAAATATTAATCAAAATGATAAAAATATCAAGTATCTCTCGCCTTATCTGCTAGAAGTCTCTTCGCCCTCCTTCCGTAGCATTATCTTCCTCCTCCGCCAAAACAAAAGGCGGATGGGAAATGGAAGTTAATCAAGTTCAACAAAAAAATATACAAATAAGATCCATCGTGAACACCCCCTCGTAGTCCTCTTTCGCCACCTCCACCATCGTCTACTTCAAGCTCTCTCTCTATCTTCTGTCTCCTCTCCACCAAAATTTAGAGCTCAAAGAATTTCCTCATTGAGTCTTCTCTCTGTGCATTAATCACAATTATATATTCTCTCAATTTTTCAGGTAATCTTCTCGACTAATGCACTTATTTGAGCCGTGCTCATAAAATTTTCCCACCAAACTTAGAATTTGAGCCATGCGGTTAATGTGAGAAAATTTGCCCAATTTGGCTAGGCAAGGCTGAATTTTGTAAGAGAGAGAGTAGAATTATGTTGACATGAAGATAAGCGAAGATGATTCAAGTTCATTAAAGAATTAAAGTTGAACTTCACTTCTAGAACACAGAGTAGAAGTGGGCGCCCTCAAATTACTGGATCTTGAGAATCCACACCACGTGTTCGACGATTTGATTTAAAGAGCCTGTTAGTGCATTTCTCTTCATTTTGATACTGGTTACTCTTCTTTAAGAAGTGGCTTCGGTGGCAAAATGGTTTGGGTTTAAGTCAAGAGATTTGGTTTCATCTACAATTTTTTACTCCTCGTTAAGATTTACAAGGGTTATAGTTATGCTAAGAATGCCAAAGCTACTCTCTATGTTAATGGATCTGGATGCCCTAATCCTTAAATAGCTATGGCAATTGTGGTTAGGGGTTCAGGAAGGGGCAGGAGAGGGAGCGGAAGAGTAAAGAAAGAAACATATTGAAGGATTCAAGCTTTAGGTTTCTTCAACATTTTGATTGGGGTCTTCATTTTGGGAGAAAATTTAGATGTAAAAGTAAATTGGTAACCTGAAATGCTAATTGGACCCTCACCATGAGAGCTTAACATGCCACATCATCACACATACATATAGACAAAATTAGGCAGCAGCTTTGTAAAAAAGTTTGCAAAGTTAAAATCGAATAAAATTTGTAGAAGTTCAGGATCATCAAATGAAATTTTCCACAATTATATTGTACTCTTTTTTTTAAACTCAATTGGACGTAAAAAAATGATTTGATGATTCTTTAAACTAGTTTCACGGTGGATGGAGTCATAAATGGGTCAATGCTTGGAGCCAATTGCACCCCAATCATAAATGGGGAGAAAAAGAAGTTAATATCATATGTGATTAACATGATTCAATGTAATCATGCACAAATTATATTAACTACCTCGGTGTATATAAACATCATACACCCGTTGATAACGCACCTCACGCACATGTATAAATGCAAAAATTGATATTGTACTAATATTTTAGTTGCAATATAAAGCAATAGATGCTAAGTGGGCTATTGGTAGCTAGGTCAACTAATGGGGCTCCTCCTTTGCATAGGTTTGAATTTAGCATATTACAAAAGTTGAATTTTTTTTTTTTTAAACAAAACTCCAAATTCCTTTTATGTTTCAATTATTCTATCTTTTCCTTCATCCTATATTTTCCTGGAACTTATTAAATCGTACTTTAATATTATTATTTAAGTTACGTAAGTAATTTGTGTAATTTAACCCTCAATTTTAATATTAAGCATTTATGAATCATTATTAGATTCGGTATATTTTATCTAAATACTTGCCAAATATATTGAAATACTCATCAAATTATGAATTGTTATTGCATGTATTTAATAGTTTTGACATATGAAAAAAGATTTTACTAAATTGTAGATTGTTTGTTTATATCACCTATAAAGTGTAGGTTTTCATTGATGGTCCTTTTTATTGGTGATGCATACAAATGGCATATTGATAATACTCCTTTGAACAATGGGCTAACTTTTTGTGAACAATAAGTTTATATTTTATGAACAATAGGTTTTATTTTTGTAAATTATATGTTAACATTTTATGAACTCTAGGGTAATTTTTGTAAATAACAGTACATTTTTTATTGGAACTTTAACTAATGGAAAATATTTAAAAAACAGTCTTGGTAAACAATCGAAGATTGCTAGCATACAATTTTACTCGTGAACAATAGGTATATATTTTATCAATTATAAGTTAATGTTTTGTGAACATAGGTAAATATTTTTCATGAACAATAAAATATTTTTTATAGGAACATTGACTAATAAATACATTTTTAAATAAAACAGTTAAGAATTTCTAGTGAACAGTAGGACATTGCTAGTTGAGAATTTATTTTGTGAATAATAGGTTTATATTTTGTGACTATAGGTTAATGTTTTGTAAACAATATGTTAACATTTTGGGAGCAACATGTTTACTTTTTGTGAACAATGTGTTAATTTTTTTGTGAATAATATTATTTAGCTTTTTTTAAAAAGAAAATTTTTGAGCAATATTATCTAGCATAAGTCTATGGTGATCTTCTATTAAAAAAAATTAAAAATTGTTTATAATATTATTTAGCTTTTTTAAAAAAAATTTCAACCCTTAATTTTTGACCTTTATATTTGGTTCAAATTTTTGAGCAATATTATCTAGCATAAGTATATTTTGTGAACAACAAGTGTATATTTTGTGAGTGTTAGGTTAAATTTTTTTAACAATTCAACATTTTTTCAATGATAGTTACTTTTTGATGAACAATGTATCACCGTTTAGTGGATAATTTTTGGTTTGCAAAGTTTGATTGAAAACCAAAATTTGATTAATGGAATATGTTTTTTATTCGAAAAAAAGAAACTAAGCAAATGTTACAAAAAAAAGGATAAGAAGGCTAAAAAACTCAATAACTTAATTTTGGTAAGTGAACAAACCTTTTATGACAAATAGTGACTAATTAAATATGATTTTTTCAACAAAAACTAAGCAAGTGTTGAAGGAGAAAACGAAGAAGAAGAAAAATGGTAGCAAGGTCAAAAAGTAAAAGTAAAAAAACCTAACAAGTTGCTTTCTTTATGTTGTTCTTCGTATTTCTTTTTCTTTTTGGTTTGTAATTAGAATAATTTCATATTCATATTGTCTTGGTTCTTTAATATCATCACAATATAATGTTACTTCTTTAATATGTCTTCTTCTGTTTTATTGTAAGCATAGCTGTACATTAATATTTCTCTATTTATTACAGTTTGTACTGTTGCTACAAATCTAAAGTTTTTGAGTTGTCTTGCAAATTATTCAAATTTCTTTGAGAAATATTTATTCCATGGATTGTGTAACTTGTTTAACAATAGTTATATATAAGTTTCTTGATTTTCTGTTGAGTCATTGATAAGTGTTTTTATATACTTCATTTTTAGGACGTTTTGTACACTTTTTCGGGAAGTTATAGGCTTAATGTCATAATTTATACTCATATTCTCGTTTTATGCTTGCCTATGATTCTTTGATGACATTTGCAGGATTTTAGACCATTTGACCCAACAACTGACCCTCATATGAGTGCTTATGGACCCACCATGGACATACACCAAGCCCTATGCCCATGGAGGAAGAGAAGAGCAGAAAGTTTTGGAACCAACCAAGACCACGGTCTGATCGCGGTGAGCCTGTAATTGCTAACCTCTTCATCTTCCTTCATTGTGCAGCTGAGGATGCTCCGTTTGCTTCTTAAAAGGGCATGTTCCAAGGCTTAAAGAGAAGAAAAGACAGCAATCATAGCCGTCTTACAAATTCTGACACATCTTTCTTTTAGTAAGAGTTTAGTTTAGTTTAATTTTGGGAGAAAAAGGTGAATTAAAGGAAAAAACTTTACTCTTGAAGGCTTGAAGATTGTTGCACAGTTGAAGGGCTGCCATTGTTGTAAAGTTTTTCTTCTCTTTGAACTTATTCTTGAACTCTTGTTTTTAGTAGAATTTAAAATATGAGTGAGTAATTTTATTTAATCTAGGGATTTGTTAGTCATAGTATTGTAGTTGGATCCTTAATCTTTACAATCTTGTACTTGTTTCACGATTGGAATGATTTATTTCTATCTTGAAATTGAAATTTTGTGAGTAGAATTTGGCCAATTTTGTTTGTTTATATTAGGTAGTTGAGTGAAGTACTGAAAGGTGAAACTCACGAACAGATCACCTTGATAGAACTTGATGTAGTGAAACTTGAGAGAGAATTGCTTGTTGAGAGGAGACTTAGCATTCATGAATCTTCAGCCTCGACTAAATCAAAGATACTTAAAAGAGTGATAGTTGAATTCGTTTAGACAATTTAATATATTTCGAAAGAAAGGATTGAATTTAACTCGATTGCAATTCCTTGAATCGTTCAACCCGTGAAAAGTACATACTTAATTCTATAATCCAACTCTTTACTTAGTTAATCAAATTCTTAGATGCTTTATTTTGATTGATTTCCAATTAGATAATTAGTTTGTTAAATTGACTCATTGAAAAGATTAATTACTTAGCATTTTCAATTAGATATTAGCTCGATAGATTACTGTGGTCCCTGAGAACGATCTTTTAATCTATACTATAACACCCGTGCACTTGCAGACGTGTCAATCATAAAGTTCATAATAATATTTGTCAAATTCGCACCCAAAAAAAAAAAAAACTCTTAAAGTTGCATAAGTTACAGATTCTTAAATTGGTTAATTTGTGTAACACTTCTCCTTTCTTTTCTGGGTTTGAATTTCCTTGGTGTTCTACATATTCGTATCCTTCAAATTGTCCAATTAGATATTTTTCTAAAGTCCATACTTCTTCTTCTACACTAGTTCTTAGGTTTCTTTTTACGTTGATTTCTATTAAACTTCTTATATTAGGAGGTATTTCAATGTACTAGTTATATACTATTCTTTGGAAAGAATTAGTTATTAGTTGTAAATAGTATTTACATCTTTATCTTCTTCAACATAGATTGGTTCACTTATTAGAGATAGTATCTAAGCCTGGCAACGAGTCAGATTTAGAGTGGGTGAAACTCCATCCGCATCCATCACCTGCATCCATTCACTCCATCCGATCTACCCGTCACCCGCTCATCCACTCACTCGTATCCAATTCACCCACCACCCTTGGATTAAGCGGGTGGTAAATGGGCAAAACAGATGAAATGCGTTCTTTCTCATTTTATTCGTTTATCGCTTAAATAAGGTTCAAAACCTGCAGAATTTAAAACATACAAAACAATAACTAATGAGAACCACATGCCCTAATCGTAAATATAACAATTACCACAAATGATAAAGATACCAAACATAAGTTTTTAATATATATATATATATATATCTATATATATATATATATATATATATATATATATATATATATATAATATATATATATATATATATATATATATATATATATATATATATATATATATATATTATAATATATATATGTATGTATATATATATATATATATATATATATATATATATATATATATATATATATATATATATATATATGTATGTATGTATGTATATATGTGTGTATATATTTATACAAAGATACCAAACATAAGTTTTTAATATATATATAAGCGGGTGACGGTCGGGTGACGGATCGGGTGGACCTTCACCCAAATCCGACCCGATCCATCACCCGATTATCCATCACCCGTTTAATTCACCCGTTTAGTCGAATTTTCACCCGATTTTTCGGATCTGGTGAATCGGGTATCCATTGAATTCGGATGAAATTACCAGACCTAATAGTATCACTGATGCTTTCCAAACATCTGTGGCCTATCTCTTATTAGCTACACAGTCTAAGTTCAAAAAATATCGCCATGTTAGAACTGGCTCTTGAATTAAAGGATTTCTTGGTTTAAATTTTTCATTAATAGTTTGTCTACGTTTATAGCTAGAACTATGCGCATTTTTCGTTCGAGATCTCCTTGGGACTGAACTGAAGTTAAAAGGGTTTGAATTTTCACCTTGTTCATAGTTGCTAGGATGAGGAACATTACCTCCAACACTTCCTGTTAGTCTTCCAGTATTCATATTCACTTGTTTTACTATTTCTGATATTTGTACATCTTCTAATTCTTTTAGTGTGTCTTCAATAGATTTATTGTATTCTCCCATTATTTATCTTCTTCGCTTTCTTCTTGTTTATCTTTTCCTTTGAGTTCTGTTTGTTCTTCGGCAATTTTTTGTTGTGATTCTTCTTCTGCTTTTTTAAAAGTCTATCTTGATATCTTTTTAATATATTTTTCATCACTACTTTTGGGAGTTATTTTTTCTGGGATCTTAATTTCTAACGAAGCGTATTCTCTTTTTTGTCTAAGTTTTAAAGTACTTTCAAAAGTTATATACTATTTGTATTACCAACTGTTTAACTGATTGATTTATCTCTTGAATTTCTTGTTGTACTTCTTTTAGTTCTGCTTCTATTCGTGGAAAACTCATATTGATCTTTTAATATAAATTAATATTCTTGATAGATTAATTTTTGTTAATCTTCATCATTAAACCAATATTTCGTATCAAATTGATCGAAACTATTATCATCTATTTTACAAAATTCGTTTTCAAGATTTTCTAAAAATTCTAAATAAGTTTTTCTTTCTTTTTCATAAATTAAGAGGTCTAATCAGTCTTTATTTTTCCAAATAATTTGTTCGGGACTGTTAATTTTTCGGAGATAATCAATTTTTTGGATATAATATCTTTATATTCGTCTTATTTCTTGCCTGGAATAGGTTTGATATAATCTAAGAATAAATTCACAATTGAGTTGGGATGCTTCTTTTAATTGTGGAACTAGTTTGTGCTCGTGCTTCTGCACGGGTGCTTCTCTTAAAGAATTTTGTCTAGAAGGCTATTTTTGACCGTTCACAAAAGGTGGAAAGTGACTTGCATAACAATCTTGGATATAATATATATATGTGTGTGCGCACGTGTGTGTCACCCAGCACATCGGCCAACAATGTCGCAAATGTTGGCAGCTGGGTAGATTGCAGTGGCAATTGTTAATTTGTTATAACAAGGCCAACGCACTTAGGTGAATGGAGTTTGACTGGCTCCAGTTTGACGATCAATGATGCATCTGAGGCTTCGATAACCAGTTTTCCTTCCACGATAACTATTTTGGCGCAGAATTCACCTTTAACGAGTGTCGCCCTGTCTATGAGTGACAACGAAGAAGCTCAAATGATTTGAACTGTTTGGCTACCTCGTTGAGTGAATATCCCTATCAAAAAGACTATACTATTATGTATGTGATCAGGTTTGCTGCGTGAAATTTGCAATTATGGCAATACAGACCTGTAGTTGTTGTTCTTTTGTTATCCGTGGCTTATTCAAGGTTGTTCATGGTTCTGTGTTGAAAAGCTGCTGTTGCTGCTGTTAGAGTTATGCATCCATAGTATCTTAAGGAGAAATTTCATGTCCTGTTGAAACTAAACGAGCCAATTTATGTAGTCTCATCATATTTTTTTTTCTCTTTTTCCTTTTTTTTCCCGTCTGACAGGAGGTGCAAAGGCCATTGTTGTTTGATTAGCCCATGAAAGGAACCCCCCCCCCCCAAAACAAAAAAAGAATCATCAGAATTCAACCATCAATCAAAACCCAAGTCCAAATAAGAAAACTCACATTATTTCATGATTAATCCAATCTGGCATGTGGCTTACGCTAACCCACAAATTACAGCAAAAGCAGAACAGAGCATTCTGCATTCAAAACCAGCAACCCCAAACTCCCAACAACAATCAATCAATTCACCTAATCCCAGCAATCAAAACCCTAAAATTCAAACTGTCCACAATCTAGCCACACAAAATAACCCTAGTAATCACCAAAACAAGGCAAGAGAGAGAAAAGAAGAACATTGAAACAAAATCCCTGACAGACCATTTCCTCACAGCCTTACTCTCAATCCTCATACTCTTGGCTCTACGAAGCGCATCGACCTCCTTCAACAGATCGAATTCGATCCCCCTCTTCTTCAATTCATCCACACACTTCCCCAGAAGCTTGGCATCCTCTTTTTCTCTTTCTAGAAGCTTCTCGAGGTGGGTTTCGACGTCAGTCTTGTACCGAATTGCCCAGATGATGGAGACCGAGAAGACGAAGGAGCAGATGCAGGGGATCCATGATTTTCGGCACGCGGGTTTTGGGGAGGAGAAAGAGAAGAGGAGGAGGAGAGCGAGTGTGTGGAAGAGGAAGAACAGAGTATAAAGATTCGTGAGTTCTTTACGAACACCGTCAATCTGGGTCTCTTTTAGGGAGATTCGATTGAGGATTAGGTCTTCTTCTTTGAGCCATTGTTTGAGGAGGAGTTTGTGGGTTGGAGATTCTGCGATTTGGTGAAGTGGGTGTTTGCATTTTGCTTCCATTTTTGAGGTTTTGGAGTTCAAATCGATCGGACAGTACTTTTGTTTTGCGAAGGAGAAAGACGGGGAGAGTGAGGGAGACGTTTTTGGGGGCCAGATGTGATGGGAGGGAGAATTTGAAAGAAACACAGGAGCGGTTTCGCAACGGTCGACCAGGATTTGAGACTGGGAATTAATTAAATAAATGTAACGGTCGAATTTGCAGGAGAATCGACGGACGTGCTTTATGTGGAGATCGTTCACCGGGTACGTGGGACTAATCAAATTACCATGCTACCCTTTGACTTCTTAAGAGGGAAGGTTCTAATACTGGCGGAAAAAATTTGGGTTCAAGTCACATTTAAATTAGATAAATTGAACAAGCTCTAAACTTCGAACAAAGTATTTTTTCTGATACAGATTTTTTCCTATTCGGTAAATTGGACAAGTCTAAATTGGAGCCAAAAACGAATTCGAACAATAGAAATAGGAAAACGCTTGTGTCCAAATTTCAAATTTGGATAAAAGAATCATGATCGTACCCAATTATTTTGGGTCAGATAAATTCAGCAATCTGATCGAACAAAATTTTGTCAGTGTTTTTTTTGGGGGGGCGGGTTGAGCAAGAGACACCCTTAAAGAATTTATTAATCACGCATGAAGCAACACCAATTTACACTAGATAAATCCTCAAATAAAACACGTCCAAAGAAGGGAGATGCTAAAAAATTTGCAGAGAGGAAGTTAAATCAACTTCTAAGTTAGCCATATGGTCAATTGCAAATTTGCCTCATGAAAATAATGTTCTAATGACAACATGTTGTTGCATTCCTTAATAATGTAAAATAAGCTTATTCTCCTTCAAGTGCTCTTCAACTATCTGTAACCCAACCTGAGAATTCATATGAATAATAACTGGAGAATACATGTTGTCACATGCTAGAAGCAAAGCATGCCAGAGGGCTAATAGCTCAGCTGTCACTAAGTTGCATATCCCAAAATTAACCACAAAACCAATCAACAAACAACCACAATCGTCTCTTAATATCCCTACTCCTCTGACAAGTCTAGGATTCCCTCGTGAGGTGCTGTGGACATTGATGCTGATGCAATCACTAACAGAGGGCCAGACCAATGACTATGCACTTCATGTTTATGCTGATTCCCTTGAATCAATTGGGGCTCCAAAGCCACAAAGATAAATTGTGCACTGTTGAACGGTAAATTTACCCATTTTACGTGCCTCTTTCACCTACTTTTTGATCGTATAATAACTTAATTTATAGGATTTTACCTTGTTTTATTTATATAACTCCAAATCAAGCAAACGTCGCGAAAAGGGACGAAAACGGGACAAAACGAAGGAAATCAGCGAAAACAGGCGAAAAGCAGCAGAGAAGGACGGTGCACGGCCGACCTGCAGGTCGGCACGACCATGCACCGGTGGCCGAAGCCACGCATGCCCAGGCGCACGGCCGTGCGTGGTGGCCGTGCGTGGTGCACGGCTGGCTGTGCGTCTAGGCACGGCCGTGCGTCGGGTTTGGGTTCGCGATATAACCCCATTTTCGGGCGTCTGTTCGGAGGGGTTCGTTCGGTCGTTTGGGGTTTTTGCTCTGGCGATTTTGTAGGTTAGTTTAGGTTAGATTTTAGTTAATAAGGGAGGTTAGTTTAGGATTGAAGATTGTAACATTGGATTCAACCTTTGGATTTCAAGTTCTTCATCAATTCAAGACTAAGTTTTCTCCTCTTTTATCTCTCTAGTTTTTATGTTCTTGTTATTTATGCTTTGTTGATTTTGATTCTTGTATTTGTTTTGTTTCATTTATATGTTTAATTTCATTGTTAATTTATGTCATTTACTTGTTTGAATTCATTTTATTTCATTTCCTTTGCTTTGTTCTTCGTGTTCTTGCACTTGTTTGGTAGTTTAGGTTTTGATTCGTTTTTGATGTTTAGTTGGTAGATTATGTTGGCTTGGATTGTGATTAGCCTCTTGATGGCTAATTGATCTTGTACTAGGCCTAACCATACCCAATCTATGCCTAGAACTTAGAGTTTTCCTTCACACCCGCCAAGTGTTCGATGAAATGCCTGAGAGGGTTTTCATCCATATTTTTAGGCGATTGACTTATGCTGAGAGGTGAGGTCAATTTGCTAGTGTGGGAGAGGGAATGGCCGAGTTCGGGACACGAAAGTAGTATCCGAATCGACCTAGGTCCGGGGTTGCTAGTTTTGTGGTCTAATTCGCCTAACCCCACGAAAGTAGGTGGTTACACGAGTTAGACTAGCTCATGACCCTTGAGAGAGGGCTTGGGTGGTCTTTGATGGTGCAACCGACCATCTCTAGTTCGTAGTGTAGTTTGGGTAGGTTAGGACTCGTCTTGGTTAGTTGGTTCATCCATTGGTAAAATCACAATTCCAAGTCGCTTGTTTCTGTATTTGTAGCGTAGTTTAGTTTCCCCTTCTCACCCTTCGATCCTGCCTAACTTGAGACGCTTTAGTTAGCTCTGGTAGTTGGAAACACAATTCCCTGCGGACGACACCCCAAGTACTCAACGATACACCTTGCACTTGGGGTTTATAAATATTAAAACTTTTTCTGCAACATGCACTTTTTTAATAAATCTAACTAGTTGAAGTGTTCAAAGTGAGGATCTTCAAAGCTATAAATATTTTGCCACTTCCAAACCCACCAAATCCCTATTGCAAATAAGTTGGCCTAAGAATCTCCAAAGCTACCAGGAGGATTAAGATTAAGAACTAACCAGCATCGTAATGGAGAGGAAAATAATTCCTAATGATGGCATCTTGGCATAAGCTACATCTAAAGTAACTCGGCATACTTGCAGTCTCAACATTTTCACATCATCCACAATAGGAATTATGGGCCAATTTCTGAGCGAAGTGATTGACATCAGTCATAATTTGATCATTAGCCACCATCAGAGATAGAATCTAATTCATTGCTTGGAAAATTAATCCACGCCTCTTAGAATATGAGGTCTTATAAGGATCACGGCTTATTTCATGAAAAATTCCCCCTTCCTTGAACCCTCCTAAACATATCAATCATGATTATTGTCTTGGAGAAAACCATAAATGAGAAGATAATCTTCAACACAATTATAAGTAATAAGTCATTAAATAATTCAAATCTCCAACTTGTATAAGTATCTCAATATTCTTAAGTAGTTCAATCCTCCAAACATGAAAGGCGGCATACAGCAAGCCAACAGAGTGGCCTGTTCAATGCCCAATTATGAGACCAAAATAGAGGTTTTCTACCATTGCCAATCTTAGCATGCATCCATTGCTTAAGAAAAAACAATATTTTTAAGGATACCCCACCAAACATGAGGACAATCTTGTCTAAGACAAGGCATGTCCAAGTTAGCTCCTGTTACAATATTTGGAGTGAAGGACTTAGGACCAAAGTCTATATGTCTTTGTAAAGAGACATCCCCTAAGTTTGGTGAGAAATGTGGAATTTGCTTGTCTCTTAAATCAAAGAACAAGTACACTTACTTTCTTAGATTTAGTCACTTGTTCCTAAGACACATTATGATTGCTTCTATAGTCTTCCCAACCCAAATAAAAAATGTCAAGATTTTTTATCGATTGCATCACAAAAGGACCACAAACTACGGGTTGTTTACATAGAATAGCATGCAATAATAAGCAATAGTCAATTGGACTAAAACAGCTTGAGCAGCAAGTGGGAAGAGTTTAGCTTTCTAATCAGCGAGGCATTTATCAACCTTGTCCTAAACATGCCAAAATGTTTGCCAAGTCACCCTACCATTGATTATCGACAATCCCAAATATCATCCCATGTTATTTATACTTGGAATGCACAATTCCTTACTAACCAAATTGGCAATAGCGTGGCAAACATTTTTAGAAAAACAAATCATAGACTTTTAGAAGCTAGCTTGCTGACATGAAGCATTATAGTAGATCATCAAACATTCCAAATGGCTGCAGTATGTTCACCAAAAGCTTCACCAAATAGGATCAAACCATTGGTGAAAACATATTAATGAGAGCATGCCCAGCATGACTAGCAAAAGTCGGTTTCCAAAGATGTTGTGTAATCAAGGTCTCAATAAGTTGATTGAGTTGTTCCAAGCACAAAACAAACAAATATGGTAATAATGGGTCACCTAGACTGACCCCAAGAGTTGACGTAAAGGCTTGGGTTTTAGCTTTGCTCTTAGGGATGTTAAAGGCGACTGATTCTATGTAGTTCAAGATGACATTTACAATGCCCTGAGGTAGCTGCAAATCTAAAAGGGTGTCCCATGTGAACACCATCTCAACCTACAACAGGCCTTTTCAAGGTCGAATTTTATAGCCATGGACCCAACTTAACCCTATTTTCTATCTCATTGAATGAAGTGTCTTTTAAACTAGAATCACATAGTTAGGAATTGTCACCCGGGAACCAAACTGCATTGTGTATGGACCACCAACTTATCAAAACCAATTTAAGATGATCCACAATAGCATTCAATATTGCTTTGATAGGCCACATGCACAGCCTAATGGCTATAACTAGGTCAAAGTGTGAAGGTGGGTTATCAACCTCTAGAATTAAAGTTGAGAAATTTCATTAATTGCTTCAATTAGGCCATCGTGTGAAGAAGGGTTGTCAATCTTAGGAATCAAAGTTGAGAAAGTTTTATTAAGTGCTTCCGGAAAAACATGTGCATCTAAAACATTCAAGGAAGATTTATGAATTACGACCAACCACATCCCAATAGTTTTGATAAAACAACGCATCCAGTCCACGACCATTTTGCACCCCCTTTAAAAGATAACATTTATGATTTCCTACCAACTAGAAGGTTTTTCAAGTAAATCTTGGCCATTCACACTGAGGATGGAAAAAGAGTTGCAGGTTAGATTTAGAGTAGGACCCCTCCCCCCAACTTCGGTAGTGTAAAAATTAATTAAATAATCTCTAACCATATTTTTTTATCCCTACTTCCTCTTCATACCAAACACCATGTGGGTGTTTCAAAGCATTAATCTGATTATAGTGATAGAAGTAAGTATTGTGATCCCCATTATGGAGGCGAGACTTCTGAAGCCCAAAATTTCAAAGGTTGCTCCAAGAGTTGGTCAAATTGTTTTGTACCTTAGTTTCCAATCTGATAGGGAAAGGATTTTGGGCCAATTTATACTAGGCACCCACTAATCTACCGCATGTCTCCTTCCTTCAAAGATATTACCAAAGACCGCTATATCTCATTTATTTAAATCCTCTACAAGCTACAGTAAAAGACGATAAAGTAGCTGCAGGTCCATCTAGTGATTTCTCAAGAACCCATCAAATTTTAAGTGGATCATCCAGGCCACCTAAAAAAGAAAGGTGTGAAAACTTGATGAATCTTAGTGAGATTCGCTTTTCTAATGAAGAGAGGAGTGTGGTCACATTGATTTCGAATAACACGATGGACCGTTTCCTCCACAAACTTTTCATGTCATTGCGCATTACAAAGGGGCTTAATCCAATCTTGTATACTTCCTAGTTTGACGGTTATGAGCCCTTGACCAAGTAAATTTTGGTCCAGAAAACCCTAATCCAAAATGTTATTATTATTAATCCAGTACTTGAGTCTGATACAGCGCCTACACATAATTTATACATTTAGAGAGCGGATGATATTAAAATATGTGGTAATTAACCAAGATTTAAAATTTTGCATCGAAAAATTACTAAGATCACTCCATAGAATGTCCCTGTATTACTTATTTGGGATCCCACAAATAGCAAAAAAATATCCAATCCTCTCATTAGATGTCACAACCAAGATAGTTGCAATTTGCAATAGAAGACATAACTCTAAAAATTATTAGACTCCCAATCACTCCAAATCCCACCACTAAAACAATTAGCTTCAACCTGATTGAAAAAACTGAAACTAATATTATGACAAATATTACCAATATAGAGAAGACTTTTCTTCCCGCTCATTGTACATTCCTCACAAGGAGGGACAAGTTATTTATCACGTGCCTTTGATATTCATAATCAAATAAAAATAGGGGGAGCACAAACCAAGCACTAAGCATGATAAGAGTTTTCTCCTGGAGCTTAAACTTACTCCACAAGCATTTTCTAAATATCGTCAAAATCCTCATTAGACTGAACAACCTAAGTATAGAGAGTATCTCGCTGCATGGGGCCATTGAGGACATCAGCTCAGAATAATTAGAGGCATTCTTTAGTTTTGAATCCCAAAAGCTTCCCGTTAAAGTGGATCATTGGAATGCACTAGAGAGAGAGAATTTGGAATTCTTTTAAACACACTGGGGTTACTTGATGTTTCGTGCCATGAAGCTTAGTGGGTACGTGGTGGTGGAACATTGATAACAACAGCTATAGGCCTCACTTTTAGGGGGTTATTTTCTATATGAGGGATGTTCACAAAACAAGCTTAGGTGTTGGGCTTGACAGTATCTTAGTTTTTATGGGCTTGGATGCTAGTGTATGAACTTGGGTGATCGACTGGAGGAAGGGTATAGGGGTTTGCTGCACATGGGCTTCACATAGGTGGCATGTGATATCAACATGGGCTTTTGCAGCTTTGCACACAATTCCCAACCCCCCTTCTGCCTGAGCCATATTGGTCACTTGTAATGTACCTTGAACAAATTTGCCCCATATGACTGCTTGGAGAATCAAAAATCAGAATTATCTTCCTCAGTAATCGCTAGAATTGACCCTTCCCCAATATTATCCAAATCCTCATTACTACCGAGATAGGGAAATGAGATCTCAAATTATGGGCAACAAGCCCAAAATTAGGGATTGAATTTTTGTTAGGATTATGGTGCCCATTACTGCCATAATTAGAATCACCAAATATATCATGGATCACCTCTCCCACATTTTAGGTCAAGTAATTGGTGTCAATAGCTTGTCTTTCTAGGTTTGGATTTTGGCATGCACTCTCATTCTATTTCTATTATGGTTTCTTCACTAGCATCCATGAACCATACTCCTCTAAATACTCTGGTTGATTGATTGGCAAAACAAGTGTAGGGCATGGTAGTGGGCACCCTTTAAGGATCATATGTACTATCCTTCTGAATAGGGTGCAAAGGATAATCATCCTCTTTATGACCATTCTTTCCACATTTAAAGCAAATTTGATAAAGACCCTCATACTGGACCCCCATACTTGCCCTTTAAGGCTAGACTTAGAAAGTAAAGGCTGTGATGAATCCACTTCTACACTAGCAAACTTACTGCACTCCACATAAGTTGTAGTTTGGTTAACTCAATAGACTGTTCTAATCTTTTCTCTTATGCTATATGGGAAACTTTCATCAAAATATTCAAGATTTCATTAGGGATTCTAACCCAGATTCTTAAGACCTTAATTTAGTCTTCTTTAGGAATGGAATTAGGGATTGTTTCATAGTTGTAAGGTAGCTATCATGAATAAACCACGAATTCTAGGTAAGGATATGATTATAATCCTTTGGGTTAGAGAAGCAGATTACATAGTAGTCAAATCTGATATCAATGAGACCAAAATCACCTTCAGGACTACATTAAAAGGTAAACTCTTCTTCAGTTATAAGTAACTCATTGTTCCGTGAAATAATATTGATTATTAGGGCCTTCTTTCACGGATGTCTCAGACAAAGCTTATCCTATTTTATAAGCTAGATAACTAAACACCTAAGATCATCTTCCTTGTCAGAGTCAGGGTCGTCAATGTCCCAATCGTCATCTAATTCTTAGAAAGGGTTAACATGTCAAGTAAGCATCATATTAGGGTTATTGGCCATAAGTTTGTCTCTAAATGAGATAGATCTTTGATTAACAATCCATCCCCCAGAAGATTGTGGAGGCCAATGATTTACAATAGATTCAGGCATTACTTTATATCCTCCATGGAAGCATCTTGATTAGCAGTATATCGAGAGTCCCATTTGACTTTCTTGGTTGATTGTGTTTCTTGGTCTCTCTCCTCCATAGATGTTTCATCTTGTCTAGAACTCATCTCTTGTTCTTAGTAGAATTTTGTTAACGCTATTGCAAATTAATATTATCACTAAAAACTAATATAAATGTCACAAAATTTAGCTATATGGTTAACCTGGCTACAAATGCAATTATGGACTTTTTGTATCTTATTATTGCCATATTGTTTCAATTCACATAACCAAAATTATGAGTCTCACTACTCCAACATATATTTTGATGTATATCTCAGCGGCCCTAAGGATCAAGCCGATGAGATAACATCAAGGGAAAAATAGCCAGCCTCTTCAACAAGAAAAAAGAACCTTGGAAATCTGATTTTTGTGACCTTTGAAGCAAAACAAGGAAAGATAACTTAATGTAGTGTAACAAAAGCAAATGAGGATATGAACTCAACTCACCAAATGAATCCACACTTAGAAAGAAGAGAGCTAGATGAGAACTAACACCAACTAGGATAAGAAAACCACCTAGTTAGGATTAATTCATTTGGAAGAGCTAGATCAAGACTTGGATACAGATACACCACCAAGCTTAATCTAGTGCCCTTAATCTTCCCCAAAGATACAGATACACCATCAAGGAATTGATTAAGACTCACATGAACACCACTTTTCTTGGCTAAGAGAAGAGATAAGCAAGTAGAGAATTTAAGGGGGTGAAAGGAGCTTGGCTCAACTCCTCTTTCAATACTCAATAATCTGATTTTCACAAGCTAAGCATGAGATGTTGTGTAACGCCCCAATCATCTGTATTTGTGAATGTGTATAGCAAGGGAACCTTGTCCCACATCGTCAGTCTGAAAGAAGGATATCAGATTTATAAGTTCCATTCCCACAAAGCATAATAACAAGGTCTTCTACTTTTGGGTTTGGTGGTTTGATTTGTACGCCCAATGGTTGGACTTCCTATGTTAGTGGGCTGTTTATGTGATTCTGGGTCGGTTCATTACATCGGTATCTGAGCCAACTCCCTTCCGCAATGTGTGGGCCACGTTAGGACTTACTGTGCAGTCTCCATGACACTCCTGGTCCAGCAGGGGGAGTGGGTGATGCCATGCATCGAGACCGGTGGCAGCGACGTGGTGAGTTAATGCTCCTAGAAGCCCACATTGCCTAGGGAGGATATTTGAGGCCCGCGACGAGGACGTCGCGTTCTATGAGTAGGAGAGTATGTAACGTCCCAATCATCTGTATTTGTGAATGGGTATAGTAAGGGGACCTTGTCCCACATCGTCAGTTTGAATGAAGGATATTAGATTTATAAGTTCCATTCCCACAAAGCATAACAATAAGGCCTTCCACTTTTGGGTTTGGTGGTTTGATTTGTACGCCCAATTATTGGACTTCCTATGTTAGTGGGCTGTGTTGTGTGATTCTGGGTCAGTTCGTTACATATTGTATAGAAGCCTTCTATTCTGGTCTCTCTCCCTCAATACAATGGCTATGGTTCATAATATACCTACCTAAAACAAGTAAAAATCGAAATTCAAAAACAACCCATATCTGGGTAGATGCAAGCAATAAATGACACCTCATATCTTGCTAATCTAGATGGCCTAGGTGTCAAACAATAACATAAAGAGGCCTAATCAACTCTTAAGTACCACACTTGAGTGCTCTTGCAAGTAGATGCCCCTCAAGATACCAAAAACAAGTCCAAATCAGCAAATTGCCCCACTTGCTCTTTAACCGGGAAAAGAGAATTTCTCCCCTTTTTTTGCTAGATAAAAGCTCAGCTTGTGCGTAATTTAGGCCTAAATTTTTATGGCCACTTGACAATATTTTTAGTATATTTTTAATCCATAAAGCTTGCAAGATAAGTTGAGGACGTTTGAAACCCAAAATGAGCTCTATTTCCAGAACTGGGCAGAATCTGGGCAGAACAGCACACTTGATTTTGTGGACTAATTTGGCCAATGAAATAACCTCCGAATTGTATGAAAATTACTTTATTGGAAAGAAAACTTCTTGAACTTAAGGATGAGCTGACTGAATCCTTTCTAAACCCAAAAGATATTAAGGAAACAGGGTGCATAAAACTAGGTATGTGCAGAGATGAACTGGCAATTTTAACCTTTAGAATTTTTTTCATGCTTTGAGGGACCAATTGATGTCCAAATTGAGTGATTCTTGATTTGTTGAAAAGAGGACATCTTGAAAGTTGTCTTGGGATCAATTTGCAGTAACCTACACTTTCGCTTCATCTTGTTGTAAGCCATTAAATTTCAGCTTGATGTGCTACTGGGCTGACCTGTAGAACCTTGAACTTCTAAAAGCTGTAACTTTCTACTTGCTTTCTCAAATGGATAATTCAAAAGTCACATTAAACTTTGGGATGTGTATTTTATCTCCTAATTGAATCAAATCAAAATTCTTTGTGAGGAGGTAGAACCAGCTGCTTGAATTGAGGTGGTCTGGCAGCATGCAAACAATGGTCTTTTTCTCCTACCAATTATTGACTTGGATTGAATTTAATTGCATGATCATAAAATAGACTTCCTAACATTTCATATGACTACTTATATACCCAAAATGAAGCACCCTAGCTAACAATTTACACAAAATTGACCCGGCAAACTAAACTCATGGATAGAATTGACAGTTCAGCTTCTACGCCTTATTTTGACAACTAAAACTTGACTTAGCTTGAAATAAATTACATAGCCTAAAAGTGGACTTCAATATCTTTCTAGAAAGCTAATTTTTAGCTTTCTAAATGCATTCAACATTGAGATCAAGAGCCGTACAAAATCGAACAGAACCGAAACTAGCTTGGATTGGTCTCAAGCTCAATTCTGGTTTTTTTTTTCCTCTTTGAAATGCTTGATTCCCATTTTGAAACCTTTTTTTGAAAATGGCATTTTGAAGTTCAATTAAAACTCCATACAATGCCTTTTACCATGAAACTCAAATAGCGGAGAGAAGAAAAGATCTTGCCAAGTGTGATTTTAGAAAGAAGTTACCTGAGAAAGATTTGAGGAACAAGGTTGCATGTAATGCTCTAGGAAATATCCATCATCTCCACTTGTTGGAAAATAATTATCCTTAATTCTTCTTAGGAGTATGGACATCCTTCTTGAGTCAAGTATTGCTCAAATCCTTGCACAATCTCCTCTTGCTTCAACTCGAATCCTCATGCACCAACTTTTTCTTCTTCAAACTTTGGGGGTAGGTCAAAGTTGACCTCATTGCTTTCATGACATTGACCCTCAGCATTTGAAAAAAAAAAAGTGTTGTCCACTTTCCTCTTTCATATCAAGGAAGAAGGAGTGTAGATCAACTCCTAATTGTTGTATGTTGAGGTGAAGGGAATCAAGCTCATGTTTCAACTTGAATAACTTCCTAAGGGACATGGCATTCCGGATCTTTATGGGCTAGTTTTTGAGTTTTGGGACAAGGTTTATGTTTGAAAGGTTAGGAGCAAGGCCAAGGAGGGTAGTCTAAGCTCTGATACCAAATATGATATATGTCTCGGTGGCCCTAAGGATCAAGCCAATGAGATAACATCAAGGGAAAAATAGCCAACCTCTTCAACAAGAAAAAAGAACCTTCTAAATCTGATTTTTGTGACTTTTGAAGCAAAACAAAGAAAGATACCTTAAAGTAGTATAACAAAAGCAAATGAGGATATGAACTCAACTCGCCAAATGAATTCACACTTAGAAAGAAGAGAGCTAGATGAGAACTAACACCAACTAGGATAAGAAACACCACCTAGTTAGGATTAATTCGTTTGGAAGAGCTAAATTAAGACTTAGATACAGATACACCACCAAGCTTAATCTAGGGCCTTTAATATTTCCAAAGGATATAGATACACCACCAAGGAGTTGATTAAGACTCACTTGAACACCACTCTTCTTGGCCAAGAGAAGAGATAAGCAAGTAGAGAATTTAAGGGTTGAAAGGAGCTTGGCTCAGCTTCTCTTTCAATACTCAATAATCTGATTTTCAGAAGCTAAGCATGATAGGCTTTATATAAGCCTTCTATTCTGGCCTCTTTCACTCAATACAATAGCCATGGTTCAAATAAACCTAACTAAAATAAGTAAAAACTAAAATCCAAAAACAACCCATATCCAGGTAGATGTAAGCAACAAATGACACCTCATATCTTACTAATCTAGATGCCTTAGGAGTTAAATAATAACATAAAGAGGCCTAATTAGCTGTTAAGTGCCACACTTGACGGCTCTTGCAAGTGGATGCCCCTTTAAGATACCAAAAACAAGTCTAAATCAGCAAATTGCCCCACTTGTTCTGTAACCGGGTAAACAGAATTTCTTCCCTTCTTTTGTTGGATAAAAACTGAACTTGTGTGTAATTTAGCCCTGAATTTTTATGGCCACTTGATAATATTTTTAGTCTATTTTCAAGCCACAAAACTTGCAAAGTGAGTTGAGAATGTTTGGACCCAACATGAGCTTCATTTCCAGAACTGCACACTTGACTTTGTGGACTTATTTGACTGACCAAATGATCTCCAGAATGCATGAAAATTGCTTTATTAGAAAGGAAACTTCTTGAACATGAGCTGACTAAATCCTTTCTACACCAAAAGACATTAAAGAAAAAATGTGCACAACATTGGGTAAATGCAGGGATGAAGTGGTAGTTTTGACCTTCATATATGTTTTCATGCTTTAAGGGACTAAATGATGTCCAAATTGAGTGATTCTTGATTCCTTGAAAAGTGAATATCTTGAACATTATCTTGGGATCAATGCGTGGTAGCCCACACTTTCCCTTCACCTTGCCGTAAGCCATTAAAGCTCAGCCTGACGTACTGCTGGGCTGACCTACAGAACCTTGAATTTCTGAAAGCTATGACTTTCTGCTTGCTTGCTCAAAATGGATGATTTGAAAGTCACATTAAACTTTGGGATGTCTATTTTATCCTCCAATTTGAATTAAATTAAAATCCTTTGTGAGAGGTAGAACCAGCTGCTTGAATTGAGGTGGTCTTTTCTGGTGCTAAAACTGGTAGCATGAAAATAATGGTCTTTTCCTTCTACCACTCTTGATTTGGACTGAATTTAATTACATGATCATAAAGTAGAATTTCTAAGCTTTCATATAACTACTCATACACTGAAAATGAAGCACGCTAGCTAATGAAAATATTTACACAAAATTGACCCAGCAAACTATACTCACAGACAGAACTAACCAGTTCATCTTCTACACCGTATTTTGACAACTACAACTTGATTTAGGTTAAATAAATTACATGGCCCAAAATTCGACTTCATTAGCTTTCTAGAAAGCTAATTTTTGGCTTCCTAAATGCATTCAACATTGAGATTAAGAGTTGTACAATACCGAAGAGAACTGGAAGTAGCTTGGATTGGTCTCAAGCTCAATTCTGGTTTTTTTTCCTTTGAAATGTTTGCTTCCCACTTTGAAACCTTTTTTGAAAATGGTATTTTGAAGTTCAAGTAAAACTCCATAAAGTACCTTTTACCATGAAACTCAAATAGTGGAGGGAAGAAAAGATCTTGTCAAGTGTGATTTTGAAACGAAGTTACCTCAAAAAGATTTGACGAGCAAAGGCTGTATGTAATGCTCTAGGAAATATCCTTCATATTTTTTAAAGGTATAATTTGTTGAACATATTATTGGGCAATATTTGTAGGTGATCTATTATTTTGAATAATAAATTCTTGAGTTATATTAATTTCATTCTATTTTAATAGTTTTACAGTAAAAGTAAGCAATTTCAGCTTTTAATAAAATTGTTTTATCTATAGTATCTTGTAATAGACATTGTGGGCAAAGGTGTGAAGATAATAATCCAAAATAAACTCTATAAATAATTGCATAATTTTTGAGTGTCCTCTAAACTCAATTGACGAAGTTTTTCAAAATCAACTTTATGTATATCACTTTACACCTAGTTTTGCACCCCTTTTGCACTGAGGAGGTGTTTGGCAAATAACTTTTGATGAGCTTTTTGAATCAAATTAGTTGTTTACTCAAACAAAAATAATAATAATTTTGTGTGTTTGGTAAGATTTTTTTTGAAGAGCTTTTTAGGACCAAAAAGCTAATTTGAAAAGACAAATTGTATGAGCTTTTTGGAAGAGTTTTCAAGTAGATAATTACAATCAATTGATTCCACCATTAAAAAAAAAGGTTTGTGGACGGAAATGCTCCCATCTTTGGGGGTTATGTATGAAAGTAATCTGACATTTAAAGCTAGAGTTGAGCATGCTGACCTTTGGAGATATTTATTTTGAATACCAATTTTAAGTCACTGACATTTAGACTTACCAATTTGATTATATAGTAGCTTACTTATTACATGTAAATTGTGGCATTTGAAAACTGAAGTAAAATGTACTATCCATTCATGATAAATAAGCTATTATAATTCAAATTGGTGAGTAAAAGTTTCTACACCTTGATAGTATTACGTATGAAATATATACTGCAAAATTTAGGAGGTAATGAGGTAGTAACTTACCTATCAGGCATGGTTGGTGGAGTTCAAAACAGGGAAGAAAATATACTATTCACGTGTGATAAAATAAGTTTACACATCATCATATTGATAAATCAAAGAGTCATACACTTAATATTGGTTGATTGAACAGTAAATATCCTGATAGATCAACATGTTGGAATCAAATTTAAAGGTCAGATTATTCACATTCAAGAGCCCAAAGATGGAATTATTAGTGTCCAAAACCCCTTAAAAGAACTACAGTCTAATCATATATTCGAAACATATCACGTTTTCAAATGCTTTATAGTAATAGCTTACAAAATTTTACAATAACATTTAAAAAGCCGTTAAAAACTAAGAAAGGAATACGAGACAAATTTCCATGCATAACATGGGCTAAAACTTAGCTTATATAAATGATATTTCATAATCATACATAGTCCCTTTTGGCTTTAAATGTTGGTCGCTCTTAGGAATAAGTAGCTAACGTATGTCTCACAAAATGCAAACTCTTATTTCGAATGTGTTCTTTTAGGTAACAAATTTTGAGTGGACGGGAAGGAATGCGAATTAGTTAGAAATCTATATCGGAGTTGGCTGCAAGAGTTGTTTGTGGTGAAAGAGTTTTTTGGACTGATTTTAGTTGTTTTGATTACTCAAACAGTCATAGCATTTGGTACAGAACTGTTTAAAATAACTATTTTGGTCCAAACAATTTTTTGTAAAAATGACCAAATTGTCCAAGACTTTGGAGAAATTGCGTGTGCACTATTTAAACCTTATGTCCCAATTGCAATAACCTTGGAGAAAAATTATCATAGTATCAACTTATGTAGTATCATGAATTCGTGATAATTATGTTATTTATGTTTTGCTTGCTATTAATTATTTGCTCACATAGGTTGTTTTACTACTATTTAAGTTTACCAATGCTTTTACAGTCATTGTAAAAAAATCTTGTAGAAAATTGCTTATGTTGGGGATTGTTGAAATCTATTGGCTACAACTAACTACAATTGCAGTAACATAAGCTTACCTGAGTGGACAAATAAGGGCTAGAGTAATTATATTTAATTAGATTTATCATTTTATAAAATAATTTATTAATTTATATTAATATCTTGTTGAGGTTATAGTTAATAATCAATGGTCTTTATTGGTTCCATTGTGTTGATTATTGAGAAGTAATCACTTTTAAAAAAATCATAGCCCATTTGAAATTCATGTCAATTTCTTGTTAAAAGAAAATGAAAAGTCATGTCTAATAGATAACTTAAGATCATAAGACATGGGTGTCACGTAAACATGGAGTCAAATTGAAAAAAAAAAATAAAATATAAATAATAGATACGAATAATATAGACAATAGTAGGAAACTTAGGCTTTTTTTTTGGTATTTAGAAAAATTAAGCTTTATAAATAAAGGTATTTGTACATATGATATCAACTTAATTGTTTAAAATGATAATTAGATGATCAATAAATAAAAAAATCATGTTCAATTAACTAGGAAATTAAGGAATGGTCATACATGAAATTATACCAAACATATTTTTCAAAAATAGCTAATTCTACCAAATACTTTTTTGAGAAATAGTTAATTCAAACAGTTAATGTAAACAGATGACTCAAATAGCTAATAGTTAATACAAATAGCTAATAGTTAACAACTAACGGTTTACTACATAGGACTTACATTTCTCACGTAAAAGAGCAGTAAATCTGGAGTAGATGTGGGAAGGAGCTTGGAATGAGTTCGAAATCTATATTTCCACCCAAAAAAATGGAGCTCTATTCGGCTAGCTAAAGTAGTTGTTTGAGCAGTTGATAATGGTCCAAGTAACTGATAGCGATTAAAGTAGCAAATAACTATTTCAATCTAACTATCAGCATTTAGCTGTTTGAGTAGCTTTTTGCACACAGGTATGTTTGGTAAAATTAGTTGCTTAATTAGCTTGTCCAATTAAATGATATAAAAAGGCCATTGTTGTCGTCGTTATTATTATTATTACTATTAGTGCAATTGTTGTTGTATTTACCACTACAAATTAAAGATAAATGTCATTTATGTGACTTATTAATGACAATAGAATTAGAATGCTGCAAAAATTTGTGTTTGACAGTTTGAGATTTCTTTCTTCACGACAACTTCCTCCCCTTTTTATACTTTGACCGATAAATTTCAATGTTGAGTCGGCCAGAATGTGCGTAAATTGGGATAGCATATGGACAAATTAACACCGAAGTCAAGCTCCATGGGGCCATTGATTGTGTGCAATATTGGATTGGAAAAGGCAAAACGCTATTGTAAAGCATGAAATATTAAGTCGTATAACATTTCGCGAACCCTCATGCAAATGCTATCACCTAATATCATATACTAGTTCATCATCATCAACAACAACAACAACAGCAGCTCCCAGTATGGGTCCTGCTTACGCAGGGTCTGGCAAGATCCAGATGAAAGCAGCCTTACCTCAACCGACACCACTGCCTGTAGAGAGGCTGATTCCACGCAGCCCACCAAACAAGAATTTTGTGAAAACATTTGTAAACATTTGTAAAATAAGGGGTAGAGAGAGAGAACTGCTAGTAAAGAAAAGCAAAAGAGGGGAGGTACCATACCTTAGCAACCATAGACATACAATGACCTCTCCAGCAGTAAGTACTACCTGCAAATAATACAACAAATGCAGACTCGATACAAAACCTACTCTACTACAACCGAAAGGCACTATGTCGACAATGCTCCTCGCTCTACAACCTTAATCCTATCCTGCCAGAGTCTCCTATCCTGAGCCATATCCTCCGTCAATCCTACTACTTTCAGGTCCCCTCTAATCACCTCATCCAAACTCTTCTTAGGTCGACCTCTCCCTCTAAAACCGATGGGGATGTTAATAGTCTCACATCTCTTTACTGGTGCATCCACACTCCTTCTTTTCACATGGCCAAACCATCTTAGTCTTGATTCCCTCATCTTGTCTTCGATGGTCGCCACTTTGACTAAGTCCCTTATCACTTCGTTCCTAATTTTATCCAATCTCATATACCCACATATCCATCTAAACATCCTCATCTCTGCGACCAACAGCCTCTGAATCTGAGTCTTCTTTAACGCCCAGTACTCCGAACTGTACATGATAGCGGTCTCACTACTGTACGATAAACTTTGCCTTTTAAACCTATAGGCATCCTCTTATCATACAGCACACCCGTAGCATGCTTCCATTTTAGCCAACCAACTTTAATGCGCTGGTTAATCTCTTCATCAATCTCATCATTCTGTTAAACGATCGAACCGAGGTATCTAAACTTCTCGACCTTCGATATCGGCACCCCGTCAATGGTGATATCTCCCCCCACACCTTCCCTCCCACTAAAGCAGCAATGGAGGTATTCAGTTTTAGATCTACTCACTCTAAAACCTCTAGACTCTAATGTGTGCCTCCAACGCTCTAACTTGCTATTAACGCCCTCTCTATTCTCATCAATAAGAATAATGTCATCCGCAAATAACATACACCAAGGTAACTCATCCTGAATCCCTTTGGTAAGCTCATCTATCACTATAGTGAACAGGAAAAGGCTTAAAGCAGACCCTTGATGCAGGCCTATACCAACGTAGAAGTCATCGGTAGGCCCTCCTAGCGTCCTAACCCTCGTCCTACCTTCCTCGTACATGTTCTTAATAACTCGAATATATGCCGGTAGCACTCCTTTCTGTTCCAAGCAACTCCAAACAAGGTCGCGGGGGACTCTATCGTAGGCTTTTTCCAGGTCGATGAACACCAAATGAAGATCCACTTTTCTATCTCTGTACAATCCCATAAGCCTTCTAAGGAGGTAGATCGCCTCAGTGATCGACCTGCCAGGCATAAAACCAAATTGGTTCTCTGATATTGAGATATTCTTCCGCAACCTTCACTCAATCACCCTTTCCCATAACTTCATTGTGTGACTGAGCAACTTTATACCCCTATAATTGTTACAGTCCTGAATATCCCTTTTGTTCTTGTACAATGGAATGATTGTACTAAACCGCCATTCTCTAGGCACCCTAGAAGTCCTAAGAATGACATTAAAAAGCTCTGTCAGCCACTCTAGGCCCTTCTCCCCCAAGTACTTCCACACTTCCACCGGAATTCGGTCTAGTCCTTGTGCCTTGCCATTGGGCATCCTCTTCAAGGTCTCTTTAATCTCGTCCCTGCTGATCGGTTCACCCCGGCTAAGGTCGAGACCCATCTCACTCCTTTCACTACCCGTACTTCGAGGGTCTTTGCTCGCTTCCCCATTGAGGAGTCCGAAAAAGTATCTTTGCCATCTGCCCTTGATTTCCGCATCCCCCGACAGTACCCTACCATTTTTATCTTTGATACACCTCACAACACCCAAGTCTCTAGTACTCCTTTCTCTAGCCCGAGCCAGTCTGAAGACTTCCTTCTCACCTTCCTTGGTTTCCAACTTTTGATAAAGCCTATCATAGGCCCCGCACTTAGCAACCACAACAGCTTTCTTGGCTACCTTTTTTGCTGCCTTGTATCTACCCCTATTGAACTCTTTCTCATCGTCCATTCTACTGTTCATAAAAGCAGCGTATGCATCCTTTTTCTCCTTGACTTTTTCCTTGGCCCCCTCGTTCCACCACCAGGCTCCCTTCATTCTGTTACCACCTCTCCTAGAAACCCCTAGGATTTCCTTAGCAGACCTTCGAATACAATCTACCGTCGCTTCCCGCATCAAATCAGAATCCTCTACTCGCATCCAGCCTCCTTTTTTCGCGATCCTTGCTGATAATTTCATAGCGTTCTCCTTTGAAAGATTCCACCACTTGACTCTAAGGTCCCCAACACCCCTCCTCTTCTACTTCATACAGTTAAACTCCACATCGAACAATTAAAATTTGATGAATAGAGTTTTGACAAAGTTAAAATACTAAGTGCTATAGAAAACACTGTTGTTGAATGTGGTCTAAGCCCTTCGAAGAGACATTATGTTTTTGAGATGATAGGAATATTTAAGTACATATCATTCTTACTTCTTTTTTTTTTTTTTAAAATAGAGGATAAATTCGTTAATGAAAAGTCATACATCACCTTTACTCCTGAGTTATGTTAAATATAGGCTTAACTTCTCCCTCCCTCTTTGCTTTGCTCCCGCTCACTTCTCTCACTTTCTAGTAGTTATATGCCAATAATCTCTTTTTCTCCAACCCTTTCTTCTCTTTAGACCCTCTCTATTTATGAACCTTAGAAATTATTTGTCCTTGTTTTCATACACTCTAGCTACTCAACTTACTAAGCATCTTTATTCGATATCACCATTTCCTCTATATGTAATCAGATTATACTAATAACTATATATAACTTAATTGGTGAAATCAAACTATATTAACTTAAGGATGAAATTTTCCTTTTTTAGACATGTGCAAACTACTCAAATGCATTGTACTAATATAATATTTTGTACTTGTTTCAAGTTTTGATCTCCTCCTTGTACTTCTTACATCAAAATTTTACCTATATAAAAGGAGGTTAAGTAATTGATCTTATACTATCCCCTACATATAAAAATTTGATGTTTGTTAGGTTTTGGCAAAACTTCATCCTCAAGGCCTTTAGACTACATAAACTAACCAAATTAATATCTTCAAATATTCGTCTAACAACTTGAGCAACACATAAAAGGCATATATCTACATGAACTGTGTTTTTCCTGTCAGTGACAACAACTCGTTAAGTCTAAGAAATATTGCCAGCATTGTCATCATTACATGCTATATAGGAAATTACATAAGAGTCACCATCTTGTAATCGATCCAAGCCAAGAATATCCAGGAGCTAGTGGAGCTAAAAATAATCCGTGTTTTAGTGGTACAAGTGTCCATGACAAATTACTTATACCTTTTTACATAAACCTATTACTCTTCCTACAGTGTGACATTATCTGTTGACAAGTTTTAAATCCTTTACATAGATCTATAAATCCTTGTAAAATCTTGACGATACCTCATAATTTTGATATGTATTGAAATAAATGAATCCTTTTATCAGTATGAAGATTGAGAATACTAAATAATTAAACCAACATATTACATTAGCCAAAAGAAAATTTTTTAGCAAACTGACGTTTGGATTATTGAAAAGTATGCTTAAGGACTTATATATTTCCTTTGTTTCTTTTTCAATCCAAAATCGATAAATAGCTAAATTTGTTGTTCCTATACTCCTCTTGTCCTCTTTGTCCCTCCTTTTGTCTTCGTCCTTTCTCTTCCCCGTTTACCTCTTTCACTCTCTCGGAAGACCTCCTTCCCCCTCTTGTTGAAGTCCACAGTTTAATTTCTACTAGTATAAAATAAGTAGAATACTAAATAATTAAACCAACATATTACATTAGCCAAAAGAAAACTTTTTAGCAAACTGACGTTTGGATTATTGAAAAGTATGCTTAAGGACTTATATATTTCCTTTGTTTCTTTTTCAATCCAAAATCGATAAATAGCTAAATTTGTTGTTCCTATACTCCTCTTGTCCCTTTGTCCCTCCTTTTGTCTTCGTCCTTTCTCTTCCCCGTTTACCTCTTTCACTCTCTCGGAAGACCTCCTTCCCCCTCTTGTTGAAGTCCACAGTTTAATTTCTACTAGTATAAAATAAGTAGATCACTCAGGCAATGAGAATCTTGGTCTGTTACAACGAGGGCAGTAATAAAATCGCTCAAGCTTAGCTCAAACTGACTTTGTGCCTATGGCAGCTCAGTTTGACTTAACTTGAAAGATTCTATTATATGTATTTATGTACATTTTTTTTAAGAGTCAAAGGTTTGGGCATTTGGCTACTTGGAAACTAGGGTATCTGAATTATTTTTCTTTTAGTGAGACTTTTTCACTCAGCCAATCACCTTTTCTCTCTCTCTCCCCCCCCTTCATAGTGATTTGCGCTTGATAGAGATATTCACCTCCTCTACTACTTCGTTACTTCCAAAGGCCCTATCATATCTATAGTGACAACGACATATTCATAATATCGGTAAGTAGTAATTATCAATTTAAGAAAAAGGAATCTCTCCAGCCCTAGCGCCGCCCTAGCGTACTCATGGTTGTGAGAGCCATCTACCCTCCGACCGGTGGCATTTTGTTGACTGGATCTACCTCGTTTCAGTAGGCCTAATCTTAGCCATGCAATTGACTTTATTTTTCCCTTGGTGTATTCTATCACTGGCATAAGTTTCTACATAATGATACCCCAAATACATCATGGTGAACGAACTGATGATTGAGTGGGAGAAGCTTAGATTGACCAAAGAGGAAGAAGAAGCGGTTGGGTACAAGGAGGAGATTCTGGAGGAATCTAAGGTGGAGATTGCATGCCCTCAGTCTACTAGGTAAATTCCTTACACCCAATACCTTTAGTGTCAAGGCAATGAAAATCGTTATGCAAGCGATATGGAGACTCTCAAGAGGTATGGTGGTCAAGGACCTCGACAAGAACTTATTGTTATTCCAATTCTTCTCGCACAAAGATAAGGACTTTGCCCTCAATGAGGGACCATGGGCTTTTGATGGCCATCTGCTCATTATGCGGGAATGGACTGGTACAGAGCAACTATCGGACATTACCTTCAACAGGACGGGAATCTGGGTGAAAGCCTATGACGTCCCATGGTATGTCAGATAAGGGCCTTTGCAAAGTTTTTGGGGGACAAGGTGGGGACTTTCTTCAGTTGTGAAGAAAACGAACTGCTCGGGACGGAGAAAGCTTTATGTTTTAGAGTTAAAGTGGATGTGCTAAAACCGCTCCCTAGAGGAGTCATGGTGAAGATAGATGGAAAGGCTATATAGATAAAGTTCAAATATCAAAAACTACCAAATTTTTGCTATGGATGTGGAATCCTAGGCCATACACTAAAAGCATGTGAGACGATTAACCTCGAGACCCCGGCATGCGAGCTACAATATGGGGCATGGCTTCGGGCTTCCCCGATGAAATCCTGAAGAAGAAATGCAGAATCGGAGATGGCCGAGGAACGTCGACTATTCACGGCATTCAGAACACAGCGTACCAATCAGGCCGCTCGGAAAAAACTAGCCTTCTGTGATGGCAATGGTGAGGTGAATCTGGAGAGAGATTGCGCTGCCCACATGCTGATTGATGAGAGGGTTGTAACATTACCCCATGATGATGTCTCTAAACGCAAGATTGGAGATACAGGTAGAGCGCTTGGGTATGACAAGGTCCGGGTGGTGGAAACGAACGCTGGAAAGACTGATACCTGCCTTGAACAGGCGAACGTTGCTAGGCTAGGACAAATGTTAGTCCTATGCCTGAATTGCCAGGGTTTAGGCGAGACCCAGGCAATTGAAGACCTTCGTTCGTTATTGCGAAGGTTCTCACTCCGGTTGGTCTTTATATCGGAGACCAAGAGGAGTAAGATCGAGATGGAAGCAATATGATCGCAGCTAAGGGATTATTATGGTATTTTCATGGATGTACGAGGCCGCTCTGCAGGGTTGGCATTATTATGGGAGAGAAATCTCGAGCTCACAGTAGTGTCCTACTCCTTACACCACATAGACGCTACTATGAGATGGTGCAATCAAGACCTTATGTGGGGCTTCACCGGGGTGTATGGTTGGCCAGAGACTCAACCAAAGTTATAAATATCGTATCGGTCATTGTACCGTTTTTTAATGGGACGGGATATACCAGATTTATGTACCATTGTACTGAACTCGTACCGTTTTTGAATTTCAAAAAATTTAAAGAATTAAAGTACAAAAAATTTGAAATTTTAGTGTAGCGAGTGGTATTTGACCGAAAATACTGGTACCGCTCGGTATTTGACAGTACAGAGCGGTATTGACCGGTATTTGATCGGTAAAATACCGGACATTAGCTTGTACTATTTCTTGAACGATACGATACATTTCGGCCAATATCGGGCAGTACGGTACGGTATTTATAACACTGAACTCAACACAAGTATCATACGAGTGAGCTAATCATGGATCTAAAGACACACATGGATCTCCCATGGCTGGTGGGAGGGGACTTCAATGAAATTTTCTACCATAGCGAAAGGCAGGAGGACCATCGAGAGCCCAAGCGCATATTGATTCTTTTAGAAACACTTTCCTCGATAATAATCTGCATGACTTGGGCTTTTTGGGGTACGATTTCACATGGTGCAGCAACCGTGATGGAGAAGAAGTGGTAAAGGAGTTCCTACACCGTTTTTATGCGTCCATGGAGTGGTCTATCCAATTTCCTGAGGCTCATGTCCAGCATCTTCAGTCGGATATATCGGACCATTTACCGATACTGTTGCGGTGTAAACCAAGGAAAAGTGAAGCAAATAAGAGGAGCACTCGATTCCAATTTGAAAATATGTGGGCAACGGACTTGGGTATAAGCGATGTGATAGCATCTACGTGGAGAGCTATCTCAGCATCTGACTTAGTCGATAGCTTGCTACTGAAAATTGAGAAGTGTTCGGCGACATTATTACAATGGAACAAGGACAACTTTGGTATGGATGGCATGAAGATTAGGAAGCTTGAGGCCCAGCTTACCAATGAGCGTGAGATACGTAGACGTAAGGAGTTACTGGAGACCATTCGGGAGTGGCGAAAGCGAGAGGAGATACTATGGCGGTAAAGGGCAAGGTCCGACTACCTTAAATACGGGAATTCTAATACATGGTGGTTTCGCTCACGAGTCACCATGAGGAGGGTCAGAAATTACATTGAAGCCCTATTGGACGACGAGAGGGTGCTACACACCAAACCAGAAGGTATAGCACAAACCGTCATGAACCATTTCTCGGGCCTTTTCCCGACCTCCCCTTAGCTTGATATGGATGTGGTGATTAATGCAGTGACCCCTCGTGTTATAGTGGAAATGAACACCAAGTTGTGTATGACTTATACGTGTGATGAAATAGAGAAAGCCCTAAAGCAAATGCATCCACACAAAACCGCAGGACCGGATGGCATGAATCCATTCTTCTACCGATGATTCTGGGAATTTATTGGGGATGATGTAGTTGCTGTAGTGCTTGCCATCTTAAATGGCCATGCCATTCCTCCAAGATTCAAGCACACTTATATTGCCTTGATCCCCAAGAAACCGCATCCGACACACATTTCAGAGTTTCGACTGATTAGCTTATGCAACGTGGCCGACAAGTTTGTGACAAAGGTAATTGCAAATCGACTTAAACCCAGCTTGCCAAATATAATCTCGGAAACCCAAGGAGCTTTCACACAAGGACAATTGATAACAGACAATATCCTAATCGCTTTTGAGACTTTTCACTCTATGCAAATGGATACAAACCAACAAGGAGCTATGGCAATCAAGTTAGACACGTTGAAGGCATAAGATTGGGTTAAATGCCCTTTTTTGATGCAAGTAATGTTGTAAATGGGCTTCAACGAAAGGTGGGTTGATAGTGTCATGAGATGTGTTCGCTCGACCTCTTTCTTCTTTCTTGTCAACAGAGTCCCTCAAGGACATCTAATCCCTAGCCGCGGCATTAGGCAAGGGGACCCTTTGTCCCTGTACCTATTTTTATTTTGTGCCAAGGGTCTTATGGGGCTATTACGTCAGGCAGAGAAGAGTGGTGCACTACATGGATTTCGGATGTACCCCAATGCCCCAATAATTTTCACCTGTGCTTCGCGAACGATACACTTATTTTATGTGGCGTAAACCTGCCCCAAGCCACGGTGGTCAAAGCTGTGTTAAAAAGTTATGAGAGCGCATCGAGTGAATGTGTGAACTATAGCAAAACAGACATCTTGTTCAGTAAGGGGGTGGACGAGGACAGACGTCATGCAATCACACTAGCCTTGGACATTCAAGAACTCTTATCATACTATAAGTATTTAGGTCTCCTGACGTGTGTGGGTTGTTCTAAAAGGAAACCATTCCTATTCATTGTGGACTGGATTAAGAAACGTCTGGTAAGGTTCATGGAGAAACTGATATCCTGAGCGGGACGGGAAGTGCTAATCAAAGTCGTAGCTTAATCCCCTCGTATGCCATGAGTATATTTAGGTTCCCCAAGGATCTATGCAATACCATTCAATAAACGATAGACGATTTTGGTGGGGACACAAACCCAAAGATCATTGGGTGGGAAGCTCAAAACTGTTTCAACGAAAGGTGGAAGGAGGGATGGGGTTTAGAGATATGGAGGCCTTCAATAGAGCTTTACTAGCTAAACAATTCTAGCGTTCGGCCATGTGACCCTCTTCACTTGTGAGCCAGGTTCTGGGGGCTAAATATTACCCAAATAGATGAGTTTTCGATGCCACACTGGGCCCTCGACCAAGTTACGCATGGAGGACCATTTAGGGCGTGAGGGATGTCATCATGGTGGGGTCCCGATGGCTAATTGGCAATGGGAATTCAGTGGATATATGGGGGTCCAAATGGATTCCGAGACCCAGGCCTTTCGCAGTGATAACGGAAAAATCGGAGAATGCCTAAGTCACGAAGGTTAGTGATTTGATTGACTACGATAATTCTTTATAGCGTAAGGCGCTAATTTGGGATGTCTTTATACCGTGCGATGCAGAGATTATTCTTAGTCTTTTCCTTTGTGACTAGTGGCCATAAGATAAACTGATCTGGCACTACACGTCTGATGGGTTGTTCTCGGTGAGGTCGGCTTACCACTTGATTGTGAAGGAACGGGATGGTGGGGAGGGCGAATCATCAACGCAAAATTCACAACTGTGGCGGTCCATCTGGGACCTTGAATTTTCCCCACGAATTAGGCTCTTTGCTTGGCGTTCATGCAAGGGTATCCTCCCTTCATGTGGGAGCATTGCCAAGAGAGTCCCGGGGTTTAATATGAAATGCACTATTTGTGGGCACCCCGAGGAGATAGATATGCATGCCCTCTTCGAATGCCCTTTAGTTGAAGCTATTTGGGAGGGTAGTGAGGTTCCACTAGCGATATGGGGCACAAAATTTTGATGCCCTTTAGATTGCTTCATTGCAGCCAAAAGCAACATGTCTGGTGAGGGGTTAGGAGAATTTATCAGGATTTTATGGGAAATTTGGAATGCTCGAAAATGTTCATTTTTAAGACCCCAGATAAAAATCTTGGCATCTTAAGCAAAAGGGCCATCCCCTTTGTCCGTAATTATCGAGCATCACAGGAACACGAACAAACAAGGGACGGACCAACTCTTTCTTTGTGGAAACCACCGACTTCGGGAACTCTCAAACTCAA
>JAKOGI010000718.1:250000-437914 GCA_029747015.1 Carnegiea gigantea
ATCTATATATGATAACTAAATATATACATAATATATACACTGCACACACCACACGATGATCATATATACTATATTATACTATATATATATATATATAGAACACCCCACAAAAAACCACACAAACACATACTATATATGTGTGTGATATGTGTCGTGTGCTATATATTATGTTATATATACGTATGTATATATATAGATATATATTATATATAATCTATTTATTTATCGTACTATATATATATATATATAGTATAATAAAAAAATTATATATAATATCCGCACACAAGCAGACAAAACTCTCATAATATATTATATAACTACACACCCACACACACACATTATATGTACAATAATTATATAATCTATATATATATATATATATGTTATATAATAAATCTATATAGATATAGATATATATATACATTTTTTAAAATATATATATATAAAAAAAAAAAAAAAAAAAAAGGAAAATATGTATTGTGTGTATGGTACTGTGTGTATGGTATATATACCACACTTAAAGTACATGTAGTATATACACCTATGTATAGCACACGCACACACACACAACATACACACAGAGTGTGCTGTGCCCACACAACACACCCACATGTATATATGATAATGTGTGTGTTGTGTTGTGCGTGGCGCCCAACACTAATATATTATATATATATATATATATATATATATATATATAGGTTATGTATTAAGTGTCTGTACACACAATATATATACCCATACATACAACATACGTATATTATGACACCCACACACAGCATAGGTGTAATATTATATATATAATATATATATATATAGATAATTATATATATATATATAATATATATTTATATATATATGTCTGTATTAATGTATTTTCTATTATTATATATATATATTATATATATAATATGATGTATGTATGTGTGTTTACTATAATGCTTATGTATGTATAATGTATATATATATAATATATATATATATATATATATATATAATATAGATATATTATATAATCACTATATATATATTGTAGTATATATATAGTTTAGAGACACACACACATATATGTATATATGTATGTAACAATGACAAGCGCGCGCACACACAACACACATATATATATTTCTTTACTTTACTTTAAATTGTATCATATGCTACCATCTAATATATAGTACTATAATATATATATATTATATATTATGTATATTTGCATACCTACATATATATATAATATATAGTATATATATATATATATATCATAATATAATATATATATACATATACATCTATATCTATATATATATATGTAATGTAGGTATGCTATACCTACTATATATATATCTATATATATATATATATATCTTATATATTATATGTATATGGTGGTGTATATATATATATATATATATATCTCATAATATACATATATATATAGTCTATATCTTCTATCTATATCTCTATATATATATAGTATATTATATCTCTATAATGTGTGTGTGTGTGTGCGTATATATATATTATCTCTATCTATCTATATATATATAATATATCTATATATATATACATATATACCCACAGGACATGCTATATATCTATCTATTATCTATATATATATTCTATATATACATATATACAATATATATATTATATCTATATCCTCCATCTCTATTATATATATATATATATTTATTATATATATATATGTATGTATGTATGTATGTATCGTTGTCAATGTGTGTGTGTTAAGTAGTAAATTAGGGGTTGTTACATGTGGTTAGAGAGTTGGTTATATGATTGCCAGCTCATAAAGTTAGTTTCATTATTGCCAGCTCACATGTACATATTATTTGCCCTGTATAAAGATAGAAAATGTACAGTTTACACATATTCAATGAATATCAGATTCTCTCACTAAAATGGGTTCTTCTCTCTCCTACTTTCTCCTTGCCAAGTTTGGTTCTCATGGTGTCAGAGCTGCAGCAAATGCGATCCGGAATCATTTTTCGTTCTTGATTTTCTTTCTCTTCGATCATTTGATCTGTAGTGTCAATTGATCCAGCTTTCTAATCAATTCAAACACAAATTTTTTTCTCTTTTTCTTAATCTCTTCGATCATCTCAAACACGAATTCGTTAGATCTTGATCATATTGATCTCTGATTGAGCAAAAATGGCAGTTCCTGTTATTCCTAATTCCAGGCAGAGTGAGGGTTACAATAATGATCCTCTCTTCTTGCAGACTTCGGATCATCCCGGCATGCACCTAACTAGTGCTAAACTGAATGGGCTGAACTTTCAGTAATGGAGTAGAGCTGTGAAGATTGGATTGCGCACTAAGACTAAGCTTGGTTTCATTCATGGCTCATGTGGTAAGCATGAACCTAGTTCTCCTTCGTATGAGCAATGGATTCGATGTGATAGTATGGTGGTTAGTCGGCTGGTAAATTTAATTATGTCAGAACTTTCTGAGGCCTTTCTTTACACTACTTCAGCGAAGGAACTGTGGAATGAACTTTCAGAGAGATTTGTTCAAAATAATGGTCCCCTCCTTTATCAAATTCAGAAAGAAATTTCTAAATTATATCAAGGCAATGATAGTGTTGCTATTTTTTGCACTAAACTGAAAAGGCTATGGGATGAATTGGATGACATGAGTGAGGTTCTTGTTTGTAAATGTAGCACTGAATATGCTGCTCTTAAAAATACCAGAGTTTTGGAGCAAAGGCAAAGACTAATGCATTTTTTAATGCGACCTAATGATGGATATGAGTCAATTAGAGGTCAAATTTTGCTTATGGACCCATTGCCAAATGTGAACAAGGCTTACTGTATGATAGCTAGAGTTGAAACACAAAGACAAGTGACTGGAGGTATATCTGGTCCTAGAGAAATTGCTGCTGCTGTTAACAGACCACAATCCTTCTCTTCTGGAGATGTGGAAACAACTTCCAATGCCTTGATAGCCAGGACCTTCTCTGGTCAAAAGAACAGAAAAGATACCAACAAGAAGATAAGGAATAATAGATTTTGTGACCACTGTCAAAAATCAGGCCATACTCAAGACCAATGTTTCAAAATCATTGGATACCCTGATTGGTATGACACCTTTAAGGATGGCAACAAAGGCAAGAAGCCTATAAGATTTGCTGCTAGTGTGGTCAGCCATAAGACTGGATACAGTCAGGAGAGTCCTTTGGATGAATTTGGCATTTCTAGGGATAATGGAGGATAGTTTGACCCTGGCTCAAGAAATGTAGCTGTCATAGTTCTTGCATTGTGGACAATGGTTTTTCCGATCACATGACATATGACCTTAAATCTTTTAAAATCATTAAGCCTTTAGACATACTAATTCACATCACACTTCCTGATGGTTCCCTTAAACCCGTCACATATGCTGGACAAGTTCAACCTTGTCCTCATTTAGTTCTCTACAATGTTTTATATGTGCTAGATTTCAAATTTAGGCTGCTATCAGTTCACGGATTGTTGAATGATCTTTGTTTGTCTGCCTTGATCACTCCTGAAAAATGCACGTTTTAGGACCCTACCACTAACTTGCCTGTAATTGTTGCACATGTGGACAAAGGACTTTACAAACTCAATTATGTTGATTAAGTCAGTACTGACAATACTTCTATGAGTGGATTAAATAAAAGGGCATCAAGCTTGTCAGCCACTTTACCTGATGCAGTTTTTGTTTCTTCCTGATCAGATTGTAAGAATCCTAGAATTGATATTATGTATGTTAGGTTTGGTCATACATCTGTCTCTAAAATGAAACATATTCCCTTGTGTAAGCATTCTTTGCTAAAGGCCTTTTCTTGTGATGTTTGTGTAATGGCAAAAATGCCCAGATTGCCTTTCAATAAAAGTACTATCACTTCAGCCCAACCTTTTCAGTTGCTTCATTTGGATCTTTGGGGACCTTATAAGATTGCCAACATATCTGGAGCACACTATTGTCTTACAATAGTTGATGATTTCATAAGAAATACTTAGACTGTCTTATTGCAAGACAAAATTCAAGTTCGTTCTACTATCATCCAGTTTTTTAACATGATTTCTACACAGTTTAATGCCCAAATCACTATGATCAGAAGTGATAATGGCACTGAATTTATCAATTCAACTTGTCTCGATTTCTTTTCTGATCGAGGTGTTATACATCAAAAGTCTATTGTTGGTACACCATAGCAAAATGGGGTTACAGAGATGAAGCACAGGCATCTCCTTGACACTGCTAGGGCCCTTAAGCTTCATGTAGGTCTTCCAAAATCTTTTTGGGGAGAATGCATTCTCGTGCAGCCTACGTTATCAACAAACTTCCCATGAAAAATTTAAATTGAAAAAGCCCTTTTGAAAAACTCTTTGGTAAACCACCAAATTACGAAGAATTGAGGGTTATAGGGTGTTTGTGTTTTGCTGCTAACCTTAAACCCACTGATAAGTTTGACAATAGAGTAAACAAATGCAGTTTACTTGGTTACCCTCTTGGCTATAAAGGCTACAAGCTATATAATCTGGCAACCAAACAAATATTTCATAGTAGGGATGTCTTATTTCATGAAAATGTTTTTCCTTTCAAATAAGCTCAGGATGCTATTGGCAGTTCTTTGCACGATTCCAATCCTGTAATTCTTCCCACTTGTGCTCCCACTCCTAGCCCTATTTCCTCTGAAAATTTTCATGTTCCCCTATCTTCTGCATCAGACTATCTTGATCCAAGTGCTTCCAATTCTTCTACTCAGCCTCCTTCGAACACAGACACTATGTCTTCTTCCCCATCATCTCAATCATCTTCTTCTTCTCCTTCATATAGTAATAGTCCTGCCATTTCCTCTACACGACCGACATCTTCAGAAAGTCCAACCCTCAGGAGATCCACCAGATCCAGAGGTCCGCCAGCTTGGTTACAGGATTTTATTTGTCTACTGCATGTGTCTTCAGTTCCTCCAGGACAGGTAACACCATCTCAATCCCAATCACATAGCCTTACCACCTCCACTACATCTTCTTCTCCTTATCCCTTATTCAGTTATGCTAATCTGGCACATCTTAGCCCTGCCTATATCGCATCTCTCACCAAAGTTCTATAAAATCAAGAACCTAGCAGTTATGCACAAGCAAAACTATATCCTAATGGGTAACGGCAATGGAGCAAGAGCTAACAGCTCTTAACAATAATCATACTTGGATCTTAACTTGGTTGCCCCCTGGCAAGAAGGCACTGACTTCTAAATGGGTTTATAGAACCAAATACAAGCTTGATGGTACTGTTGACAGGCTCAAAGCTAGACTTGTTATAAGGGGTTTTGAGCAAGTGAAAGATAAGAATTATAACCAAAGCTAACTACAGTAAGAATTTTCATTGCCTTAGCTACTATAAGAGACTGGCCTCTTCATCAACTTGATATCAACAATGCTTTTTACATGGCTTCATTGATGAAGAAGTGTACATGCTTCCTCTATAAGGTTACACCAAAGCCTTGTCTGGACAAGTTTGCAAATTACAAAGATCCCTCTATGGATTGAAACAAGCATCAAGGCAATGGAATCTCAAACTGACTAAATTTTTGCTTAGCAAAGGATTTCAACAGTCCAAGAGTGACTACTCTCTGTTTACTAGAGAGGTTCATGGGCAGTATACATACATTTTGGTTTATGTAGATGACCTTTTGATCACAGGTGATGATAATAAGGGTATTGCTATATTGAAACATGAGTTACACACAGCTTTCACAATCAAGGATCTTGGTCTAGCTCGATATTTTCGTGGCTTAGAAATTACTAGATCTTCTCAGGGTACTTTCCTCAACCAAAGGAAGTACATTCTTGATATCTTACAGGATGCTGGCATGACTGGAGCAAAACCAGCACCTTTTCCTCTTCCTAAGGGGCTTCACTTATCTACTAACACAGGGGATATTCTTCATGACCCAGCTGTTTACAGAAGGCTTGTTGGAAGGTTATTGTATCTCACTCTTACTCATCCAGACATTTCATATTCAGTGCAACATTTAAGTCAATATCTCCAACAACCTCGTCTACCTCATTATCAAGCTGATCTGCACATATACAAGTCTCTTCTATCCTAAGATCAACAATTTGCAGGTACAGGCTTATTGTGATGCTGATTGGGGCACTTGCAAAGACACTGCTAGATCTTTAACTGGTTTTTGCATCTTTATTGGGAATTCTCTTATGACTTGGAAGACCAAGAAACAAAAAACATTGGCAAAGTCTTCTGCGGAGGCAGAATACAGAAGTATGTCCGCAACCACCTCTGAACTTGAATGGATTTATTACTTGTTGCAGGACTTACATATTCAACCAAAGCTACCCATTGCCATGTTTTGTGGCAACAAGGCTGCACAACACATAGCCCAAAACCCCGTGTTTCATGAAAGGACGAAGCACCTATGTATTGATTGTCACTACACAAGGGACAAGGTGTTAGAGGGGTTTTTACAAACTGCTCATGTTTCATCCCAAGTGCAACTAGCTGATTTGTTGACAAAGCCCTTGGGTGAAGCACAGCATTCTTACCTCTCTTCAAGGTTAGGATTGATGGCTTCTCCACCACTTCCACCTTAAGGGGGGATGTTAAGTAGTAAATTAGAGGTTGTTACATGTGGTTAGAGAGTTGGTTATATGATTGTCAACTCATAAAGTTAGTCTCATTATTGCCAGCTCACATGTACATATTAATTACCCTGTATAAAGATAGAAAATGTACAGTTTACACATATTCAATGAATATCAAATTCTCTCACTAAAATGGGTTCTTCTCTCTCCTACTTTCTCCTTGCCAAGTCTGCTTCTCACTATGATTTGTTTCCTTAAAATGGACCACAAATGTCTTCTACACTATAAGTACCATCTACTAAAGTAGATTTAAAGTATGATAGTTTAGATTTACGAGGACGATAGGGATGGCCAACAAAAAGAAAGAGTTTTAAAACAAAATTTTGAAGGCTTCAGAAGATTGTGGCCACCTTAACCTCAAAAGATTGTGTCCGGTTGTCACTGGCTATTATGTTGATTCTAGCTGGAAGTTGCAAAAGTAGGTCTTAAAACTCTTTCTTTTGTCACCTCCTCGACAAGACTCTGATTTAGCTAGTACAATTTCAAAATGTTTGCAAGAGTAGAGAATTAAAACCATGGTAATTAAGTACTCTATTCTCAGTTTATTCCTTTATCATATATATATAATTTTGGAGGCTTCTTTCTTATCATCCTTAGACCTTGCATCTCATCAGGAATTTTTGCTATGTATTTCATAATTAAACTTACATTGTGGCAATCACTTATATTCTATCAACAACATACATTATTTCTTAATGATTCTTTATTATGTTTATAATTAAACTCATGTTTTTAATAATTTATGTAAATATTGTGTAGGTTTTTACAATTTCGGTTGATAATGGTACTGCAAATGACACTTGTATGAGGAGTTTGAAGGACATATCCTCAAAGACCAATAGTTGGTCTGTGGTGGTAAGCTTTTCCATATTTGAAGTTGTGCATCTATTCATAATATTATGATACAGTTTAACTTACAAGTAATTAAACCTATAATTAGAAAAGTCTATGAGATTGTGGATTATGTTTGATCTAGTGAAGCAAGGCCTAAATTATTTGTTGGTACTATTAAATAATTACAGTTACCTCTTAGAAAATTTATATTAGGTTCTAAAATAAGATGGAATTCGATGTTTGATATGTTGGTGACTGCTTGCAATTTCAAAGATGTTTTCTTTAGTTATAGTCTTTGAGATTCTTATTTTACTTCTTGCCACATTGATGATGATGTGTGCAAAGTGTATGAAGTTTTAAAAGTATTCAAAAGTGTCGCCAACATAATCGGTGGTTCAAATTATCCTATTTCCAACTTGTCTTTTGCTGAGATGCATAGGATAAAGGTACTGTTGAACAAAAATTACGAACTTCAGGAGGATTGGTTGAAGGAGAAAATTGCACATATGAAACTAAAGTTTGATAAATATTGGGATGAATGTAATCTATTGAGGGCTATTGGTGCTTTTCAAGGTCCTAGATGTAATGAGTGCTATTGAATTTATTTATAACTAATAAGATGTTTCCTTCTCAAAGGGCTGGTGAGTGGTGACCATGTTTTACAAGTCAAGAATGCTATCAATGAATTTTTTTTATGAGTATCTTTGTGAGTATAGCACCTCTATTGATGAACATTGAGATAGAGGAGTACCTAGCGATGATGGTACTACAACTACTAACTTTGATGATGAGTTTAAATCATGGAAGAGAGATGTTACATTTGTAATGGGGATACAAGTACCTTTGACATATTGAAATGGTGGAGTGTCAATAATATGAAATTTCACATGACTCGTGATATGTTATTTATTCTTATTACTACAATAGCTTCAGAGGACACTTTTAGTGTACAAGAGATGACGATTGATTCATATCATTTTCTTTAGCTCCAGATACAATTTAAATGTTTGTTGCGGGAGTGTGTGGGATAAAATAGTGTCATATTCTGCATGGAATTAAGAATAAAGGCAAGCATTTTGAATTTTAGTTGTAACAAGTTTTCTTTCAAGTTTTGAATTTTCTTATAAATATGTTCTGCTTTTTGAAATTATTTCCTTTGTTTTTATGCAACCTAACAATGACGAAAGCATTGAAGAGGTTGTAATGCTAAATTCCTTGATATTAAATCAAAGTTGGACGATTATTGAGATTTTTCTTGGGCGCATGGGGAGGGGGGCTTTGTTTAAGTTTGGATTCTTACTCATTGTTAGATTGGGGTCGTGAATAGGATGGTAATTAAACTAATGCCAAATTCCTTTTACCGATATCTTTGGTTCTCTAAGGCAGATTGGAGTTGTAGTTATAAGTGTGATTAAGCTAACTTGTAACTACTGGATCTTTTTTCTTTGACTTGTTAAATCTCGCAGTTAATAACCAGTTGTTATATCGATCACTCGGTTGTACAAATGTAATTGTACAACCGGACCCACAAAAAAATTCGTCAGATTTCGGCTCACTAAAAATACCCTATAGCTCACTAAAATATATTGCTGTATATCCAGTTTCGCTACTAAAAATAATGTATAGCTCACTAAAATATTTTAGTGAGCTGAGACACAGTTTTGGTGAACTAATATGTATTTTTAGTGAGCAGACATATCAAAACTAATGTATCTTATATACCGAAATTTCACTTAGTAAAAATACTGTATAGCTTATTAAATGTGCTATTGTATTAAAAAAATGTTATTATGAATCTGAAACTCATTAAACTGTATTCTAGTTGTCTATCATTTTTTAGTGAGCTATGATATTTATTTACTGAATTGTTATATCATACAACCGGTTGTACAGAAGAAATTATATAATCGAATTTCAGCTCACTAAAAATGTATAGCTCACTACAATACTTAGTGAGTTGAGACACAGTTTTAGTCAGTTAATACATACTTTTAGTGAGCGGATAGATCAAACCAATGCATCTTATGTACCCTAAGTTTCACTTAGTAAAAGTACTATATAACTTATTAAAATGTGTTATTGTACTAAAAAAATGTTGTTGCTCATCTGAAACTCACTAAACTATATTCTAGTTGTTTATATTTTTTTAGTGAGCTATAACATATATTCAGTAAGCTATAGCATATATTTAGTGAGTTGGACTATATTTAATTAATTCACTACATTTCTATTATACTCACAAAATATAATACAAACACCCTTATGTCATAGTAAAAAATGACTGAGCTGTAACATAACTCAAGAACTTCACAATATTATTTGCTGGCTATCTATATTATTCTTTTTAGTGAGCTATGCCATTTATTTAGTGAGCTATGATAGATATTTGATGAGCTATAAAATGTAGTGCAAGGCAACAGATTTTTTTATAGTGAGCTATACTAATAGTGAGTTATTGTTTTTTCTATTAGGCACAAGATTAATTATAGTGATTACATTTGTTGAGCAGAGAACTGATTTATGATTGCTGAATACAAGTTCAATACAAGTGAGCTAAATGTATTTCTTTAGTGAGCCAACGACTATATCTAATGAGCACATAACTCATATTGATGAGCTGTTTTTCTTATATGTACATAACAACAATGAAAATATCATCTGGAAAAATAACCATAACATTTGTGGTGAACTATAATGCAACATCAGTCAGCACACATGTCAATCCTAATGAGCCAAGTGTTTCTTTTAGTGAGCAAAAAATGCTCTGTAGCACAGGACAACATATTTTTTATAGTAAGCTAAATGTATACCTCTAGTGAGCCAACGATTATATTTAGTGAGCATATAACTTATAATAGTGAGCTATCGTTTCTTGTATGTCACAAACCAAAATTTACATGGAACGAATGCAATCCAGTTCGAAAATCTCGAAATTAACTCATCAAAATGCAAAACTAACGAACACAACTTCCAATCCCGAAAACAAAAATAGAGATCGAAAAAATGCTATCAAACTTGATGAACAATTCCGTTTGATGAAGATTCAACATTAATAGCGATGTTAAGATCAAACCCAATCATTCAATAATTGCTTAACACTAAAGCAATCGAAGTAGTGAAGAGTAATCGAACAATGGGGAGAATGAAAACCGCGATTTCAAAAAATTGAGGAGCGTGAATTTTTTTAAAAAAAATGGAAGGGCTCAGCAGTTGGAGGGCTCAAAACTGCTGTTGGTGGGCCTGGGTGGACAATTGAGTTGTCCACCCGATTGTACGTACTAATTTGCGGTCAATTGAGTGATTTTGGGTATTAAAAACCTTGTCAGTTATGGATTGTAGGTAGGCTATATATAAAAAGGACTATTAGTTGGATTTAAACTTTAGGGCATTGGGGAAGAAGCTTAAACATGGCCTTTGCATGATCCTCCATGGGCTACGACCATATGTATTTCACTTTTAGCATTTTGATGTATATATTTAATATGACAATCAACAAGTTAGAACTCAAATTTAATTCTTGTTTTTATTGTTGTAACTTATGTTTTATATATTTGATATACTAGCAATTAGGTCACATTGAGTTTGTTTTGGAGCACAACCCCCAAAAAAAAAAAAAATCTCGAGTCAAGCTCCCGAGTCGCCCCTTTGGGGAGCTTGAGCTTGAGTTTGAGTCAGTGAGTAAGAGTGTGCAGAAAAACCCGAAACAAAAAAAAAAAAAAAAAAAAACTGAACCGAAAAACCGGTTAATCGAACAAATTTTTCAAAAAAATCTGTTTGGTTAACCAAACCAAAATTTATTTCGGTTTTCGGTTCGGTTACGGATCGGACCGAAAATAATTTTGTTTTTTTAAAAAAATTATACATAAAAAGCAAAAAAATTAGGTAAGAAAGTACACTTTTTTATTATTTATAAATGGTTACCAAAGCTTAATTTTTATAAAAAAGAATTTAAACATAAAAAATGAAACACTTAGGTAAGAAAGTATAAGTTTTTAATTATTTGTAAACGGTTAACCGGTAACCGAATTGAAAAATCGGTTAATCGAATCGAAAACCCGATTAACCGAAATTTTTGGTTCGGTTACGTTTCGAGTTTTGGACAAACTGAAATTTTTGATTAACCGAAAAACGGTTAACCGAAATTTTTGATTTAGAATTTTTTTGAACCGAAAAATCGGTTAACCGAAACTCCGGTTAACCGATTTTGCACACCCCTAGTAGTGAGAATCAACGAGATTCAAGATAAACTCGAGCTCATATAAAAAAATGTATCGACCTGAACTTGAGCCTTGGCAGCTCGGGCTTAACTCGCTTCATCTATATTTCTAATTACTATTTATTGTCGGAAGCTAGCAGTTTACTCATGAATGACCGAGCAGATTTCTAGTGAGCCTTATCATTTACTGTCACATTTATAACGATCATAAACACTATGGTTGTCGGACAATTCAAGCTCTTTCATTGGTATGTTGACTCTACCTCTCTTTTCTCCAATTTAAAATAAATGTTAGATTGGTGTTGATATATTATATTTGTTCCATAATTTTTTTAGGAAAAGAAAATCGTGATATATTGTCAATGCTCATTCATGTCTCATTCGTTGTTTCACATAGAACGGCTGTACCCAAAATAAAATCACTGTATTATCATCATTATTAATAAATAAGAAGTCTAATTTTTTTTTCTTGACCATATATCATATTCTAACACACTTATTTAAATTTGAGTAGAATCTCCAATATTACTGTCATCGTATCTAATCTACTCAATTATATTCCTTGATCCCATTGTATCTGATGCACATTGTGCATGATATACAAGCATCATTAAATCAAGACGAAAGATTGCGTATTTACCCAACGTGAACAAAATAAATCGTACGATAATGATGGACGTGTGGGAGGGAAATGAAAATCCCTACCTACAGAAGAACGTTTGTTGGAGGGAAACCCCTAGATTTCAAAAGTCAGACAAAAGTTGCCCAAAAATCCAACTCGAGAGAAACTGTCACACCGCCCACCCACAAACAGGACAGAAACAGACAACATAGTTGAAAACTCTCTCTCTCTCTCTACCCCCTCGATTCCTCCGACCCCCACATTGCCCCCTCCCCTCTCTTTCTCTCTTCTCCCCCTCCCCCTCCCCCCTGCGTTTGAGAGTCAGAGAGTAAAACTACCCACAAAACCCTTTTCCCCTCCTTCTCATCCTCAACCTCGATTTGCCCAAATTAGGGTTTGTGGAGGTTGGAGAAAGAAGGGGAATTCAGGATGTCGCAGGATTTCAACCTACCGGATGAGCTGTTGGCGGTGATTCCGACGGACCCTTATGACCAACTTGATTTAGCGAGGAAGATCACGTCCATGGCGATTGCTTCTCGCGTCTCAAAACTCGAGGCCGAAACGGGTCTTCTTAAGCAGAAGGTTTATGAGCAGGATCGCCTCATTTTTGAGCTTGAGGAGAAGGCCGCAAACATGCACCAGGCAGTTCAGGAAGCTGATTCGAGGTTGAAGCTCGTCCTTGATGAAAATGTATGTTTTTCCTGAATTGCGTCTCTTGTTTGCGTTGTTTTGTTTTGATTTCTTTATTATTTTTTTTCGGGGGGTTGACTGACTTGGTGTATGGTTTGGTTGGTAGATGAAACTGGCGCAGGAGAGGGATTCATTGGCAGCGACCGTGAAGAAGTTGACCCGTGATTTGGCAAAGGTTAGATTTTCATTGTCGTTGGATTAGATTTTCATTGTCGTTGGATTCTGACATGGTTAATGTGTTATTCCTGATGTTTTCTGTAAGCGTAGCTATTTTTTGGGTTGGTGGGCGGGGTGGGGGTTGGGGTTGAAGGTTCAATGTCTAAGCGCTGCTACATACATGGAAGGGTTGTAGCAGGAAATGATGTTCCTGTTGGATAACAGTTCACCAATATTCCAGGTTTGGATGGGAAGGGTTTTGGTTTACTACAAAATTGAGGATATGAGGAAATAGCTGTTGTGATGACAAAGTGCTACTTGTTGGGTTCGCTTTATGATTGTGATTGCCAAAGCAGTAAGCTTATAGGTTAGATGATGGAAGATGGAGTTTTGTAAGAAATAAGGATGGAGGAAACTATGTTATCAACTAGGAAGAGGGGATGAAGCTGACAAGAATTGTAGGTAGGGGGCATCACTTTCAGAATTCTAATCTACATAGCGATCTTAAGAAGCCATAAAACAACACTAGACCAACTCTTTTCTGTTTAGAAAATAAGGAATAGGACTTTCTGTGGCATCCTATGTGCATTATGCCTAATGATATTGAATTTGCATGGGATTTTCTTTTAAAAGATTGAACTTAACCAGAAGCCTGGAGTTTCTGTTAGGCCCACAAACCTTAGTTTTAAAAAGTGCAAGGCACACTGAGGCAACTAGGGCCTCAAAGCGCAAGGCGCAAAGTGTGAGGCAAAGACGCATGCATTACAGATGCGAGGCGTACTTCTATGCAAAAATGTTTAGAAGTCATTCACATTTCATAAGGAATATTTTGTAGAAACAAGTTCAACAAATGCATTAAAAAAGTGACTAGACATGATTATAATAACTACTAATGCCACAAATAACCTTAAAATATATTATCTTATTGTCGTAGTTCCTAAAGCATACACTTATTGTACAAGTATAGCTCACATTTTAGCTTCCAAGGATAAAAAGAAGAAAAAAGGTAAAGACAAGGCTAAGAAAAAAACAGAAAGGGGGACGATATAGCCTTGCGTCCTTGAGGCGCACCTCATCCTCTATGAGGCACTGTACTAGTAGCCTCATGCCGAGGCGCGTCTAGGCGTGCATCAGGTGGGTTTTTTTAAACTAAGGCACAAACCCAGATTGGGTGTTGTCATTATTGTATGCTTTTGAAATGATTGAAGATATTATGGTTTTATGATCTTGAAATGGTTGAAGATTATCTAGAAGAGGCATTTGCTGCCAAGTTGATTCCTGAAACTAGTTTGTAGACTTGTGCTTTCTCGAATACTTCGATTTCCCTCCTTGTAATAATGGGTTTATGGAAGTTATGACTGAAAGCTTTCAAAATGAGCTGTTCTGATAATTCATTTTAAATCACAAGGGAGCATTAAAGGTAATATTATTTCCAGGATGGATCCAGTCAATGACAACGTTATTATGCAAAGTAAGACCTTGTTGATTGGGAGTTTGTGTGTATGGCATGCTTAACTGAGCGTGTAGGATGTCAGTGGTTTCAAATTGACTTTTCATTTTTTGGATCTCGACGATGTGATGGCTATAGCCTATATATAATATGACAAACTTGTTTCGGGGTCTTTAGGAACATGATACATTCTCTTTTATACGAGGATACTTACCAAATATTTCAGCAAAATGATTCGGCTAAAGAGGGAATACCACCACCCTATATGTGTTACCCCATTTTGACGTCCTAGGAGAAGCATGTCAGATCTAGGGAGGTGAGAATGTTTGTGGTCCTCCCCTTTAGAATGGCTGTCAGAGAGGCTGTTTGTGGACGCCACAAACAGTATTCTTGTGCAAAATAGCCAATAGTCGTTTAGCAAATAAATTCATGGATGGTTTTGACTGAGAAGCAAAATTTTTCGAATTTTCATATCTTCTGATTAGAAGGGAAATTGAGAAACTTTATAGAACGAGCATCGATGGATCTAAATGTTATGAGCGTTGAGAATTTATGCATGAGGTGTAATCTAATCCTAAATGAATTTACCCTATGTTTAATGTGGATCATATTGATGACATTCTTAGTATCTTTGACTGAGATCCAATATCCATACTTTGAAGAGCCCATTGTGTGTGGGCTTCATTTGGGCCAGAGAATGTGTGTGGTTTTTTTTTTTGGGGGGGGGTGGGAATGATGCTGCTATATAACAGCGCTTAAGGTGTACCAATTGTATATACTCCTTTTCAGAGCATTGGCTCCAATGTACTCTTCATCCATGGTTAAAAAGAGTAAACATGAACCATACAAGTGGTTTGAATAGACTGCTACATTAAATGCATGGACAGAACAATTAGTGAAAGCAATAAGTTGGAACAGGTAAAAATATGAAGTAAGACAATTAGTTGGGGTCTATGAAGAGTTGAAGATAGGGGGTATGAACATCGGTGATTGATTCTGGTGTATATTCCAAGTCCTGTATATCACAAGGTAGCATAAAAAGGTTGAGAACCAATGTACTAATGGTTCCATCCTACTGCCCTGTAGTTTCATCTTTAAGGGGTTTTTTACATTTCATTTTGGGTCTTCAGTCAACCCGTTTTATTTATTAGATCTTAGATTAAATCTCTAGCACATATTCGGAAAAAGAGCCTTCTTAATTAAAGTAGGAAGTGCACTTCTTAGTAGAATCTCTGTTATGTTTATCTCCTGGAAAGAACGGTATCTAGTTAGCTCATTCGAGGGTTTATGAGGATCCTAGATCAAGTGATCAACTGTGTTATTATCATGCATGACATGTCAATATGACATGTTCTACTATTGTATTTTGGATCATCTACTACGTTGCGCTTCAGATTTTCCAAGTATGTTGTATTAACTTTTGATGCCCCCGCCTTATTGCCTTCTCATGCGTATTTTAAGCCGTCGGTTCCCATTTTCCCTTTGGTGACAGCTAGAGACTTTCAAGCGACAACTTATGCAGTCCTTAAGCGAGGATGTATCCTCGGTAAGTCTATCATTTCTGTTATGATTTTTACGTTCAACAGAATACGCCAAATTGTGCTTTTGTATTTTCTCCAGAATGTGAGCCAATCATGATTTCTGATGCCTTTATTGCAACTGGTCTGCTTCATATGTGCAGACTGAAACCGTGGACATTGGAACATGTGATCAATCGGTTCCTAGAGCATATCCCGGAAAAGGTAACTCTCAGCAAATTTTCATCTTGTTTTCCTTGTGTCCGTATTAAATAGATAAAATCTGCTTATTTGTGATTTAAATTTATAATTATATATTGCTGCAAGGTGGTTATTATTTTTGATTTTGGTTTCCTTCTATAGATGATGGTACAAATGGCTACATGAAGCCCCATTCTTATAGTGGCTCTACTGATGCAAGGCATATCAGAGATGAAGGTATATCATATAAGGTCTTCTTCATTTACTTGGAATACATTTTGTGCTTTCTCTTGGTTTGTTGGGCACTTAAATGTTTCGCTGTCTGTTCCTGAAATTTTTGCTTTGTAGCATTGAAGCAAAGCGGTCAAAGATTCTCAATGACTCCACAGCAGATCACGCCTAGGCTGACTCCCACGCAAACACCTAAAATCGTTTCTGCTAGCGGCTCTCCTCGAGCGTATTCCTCTGTCGGATCTCCTGAAAGGAGTGGGGCTACAACTCCAACTAAATCATATGATGGCCGTATTTCACTTTCATCATGGTACCCATCAAGTCAGCAATCATCAGCAGCAAACTCACCACCTCGCGTCCGAGCAATGCCAAGTAAGAGCCTGACATATTTTTGGCTGTGAATTTAAAATTGTTAGTGTCTATTTCTTTCAAGGCAGTTGAACATGTCTCATGAGTTTGATGCTCAACTTCAAAATTTCAATTATCTATTTCTTTTTTAGGCAATTGAATGTGTTTCATGACTTTGATGATCGAGTTTAGGAAGCAACTGAATGGATCTCATGAGTTTGATGCTCAATTTCAGGAAGTGAATTCAAAATTATGATTGTCTCTTTCCTTCTAAGGCACTTGAATGTGTTTCATGATTTTGATGATCAAGTTTAGGAAGCAAATCCATTCCAAAAATCTGGCCTCAAAAGCTCTGTAGGGTTTCTTTACTCACAGAAAATGAGCAGCACTATTTATGTCTTTCTTTCCTTCGTTTCTCTGTTTCAGTTATGTCATTGTAATAAGTGAAGAATCAGGTTGGAAACAAATCCTCTTTGTAATATAGATACAATTGCAGTGCATCCTTTGTTTTTTTGTGTCTCTTTTACCTATTTTTTTCATATTGTGTAACATGTACCCTATGCTGATAATTAAATTTTCCCTTAGTTTGCTGGCTATGTAACCATATTTCCTAGTGCATTAGACGTTCCTTCCTAATTGTGCATCAGTTTGTTTGTTTAGCATGTTTGAATAACTTATTGTTTAGCTCCCTTAGGAGAAGTAAGCTCCTGACATAATTGTCAATTATTAACCTTGTGGTACCTAATGCCTTCCAATGAAGATAACTTAGCTGTTAGGATTTTGCTAATAGTTTCTTTACTAATCTCAGCTCGAACTCCTCGTATTGATGGAAAGGAATTTTTCCGTCAGGCTCGGTAAGTACCATGTTTAACATAATACTGTACTGGATTCTGCTATATCATAGATGAACTTTTTACAGCTGGTATCTCCATGTATCAGGAGCCGTTTGTCGTACGAGCAATTCAGTGCTTTCCTGGCGAACATCAAGGAATTAAATGCTCAAAGGCAATCACGTGAGGTAATCTTATTTATGCCTATCTGAGATTACTTCTTCCATGCCTTAGTATTTTGTACTGAGTCGTAGGACTCATCTAGCAACTATACATGTTTTAAGTTATGTTGGCGCTAAGTGATTTGTGAAGCTGATTGTTAATTAGAGTAAACAATGAGAAAGAAGCAACAACAATATTGTGTAAATGATCTTTCATCAAATTGAAAGATCAGACCAATATAGAAAGTTATATTGTTTGCATAGTGCCAGGAGGCGCATAAAATGCCCTTAGTTGGACGAAATTAACACAAGAGCCTATTGTGTGCTTTTTTGTTTTCTGATAGTGGTATTCTTGCCTGTTATGCTGGTTGAGATGGGTTATTTACCGCTGCGTATGATACCATGATACATGTCAGGAAACACTGAGGAAAGCAGAAGAAATATTTGGCTCTGATAACAAAGATCTTTACCTCTCATTTCAAGGGCTGCTCAGCCGCAATGTACATTGACATTTGCAATATTTTTGCTGTATCTCTTTCATGGTAAGCCATCATATCCTTTGTTCCAATACTTATATTTGAAGTGTGCAATCTTTTGAATGCAAAAACCTTGTTTTTATAGTGAAATTTTTTGTTTAAGTATGCGTCTATTTTTATGCCTCCTGTGACTTCCTGTCAATCATTTGTTAATTCAATACTTGATTGTAAATTTGTAATGCTTTTATGGTTGGTAATAATACCTCTTCAGTATATGGCATTGGCAAAAATTCGAGTGCTAGTTAATTCGGGTTCGGACAAATTGAATATTCGGACAATAACACCATAGCTGTGTCCAGATTGCAGATTTGGACATCCTGACTAGACCCAAACCCGAATGTTTGATATCCAGACCCGATTGTTCAAATGTCCGAATTTGTGACTTAAACTTCTTAGAAATTTGACCGAAATTACGTATATGACTGAACCCAGACCCGAATTTTTGATGTCTGAACCCAATTGTTCGAATTTTTGATTGAAAACTAATGGGATTTTAGACTTAAATTAAGCTTAAGCTTAATTATCCAATGCTCGAACCCCATGGTCTGAACGTCTGAATTGTCCGAATCCAAATTAGTCACTCAATTTGGATATCCCATACGGGAAATGCTGGACCTGAATTTCAATTCAGACATGACCGATTGTCCGAATTTAAAATTTAGACATAAATTTTGTGACCGGACTTGGTTTTTTTCGTGTTGGACAAATTTGGATAATCAGGTTAGACGGATTTCTGCCAGCACTCTTGGTATGCTTACTCATACTTTCTTTGCATGTGCTTTCTTTGCCAATTTTCTGTATGTTCAGAAAAATATTGAATCCAACAATGCTCGCATTTCTTGTTTGGCACCTTGTCTTCAATTATCTCCAATCAAAATGATTACCATAGGCTTAGTTTTGAAATTCTGACCTCAGGAGCATCTAGGCTTATTGAGCTGTAAGGCTGTGGCATTGTTGCCTTGATTCTTGATACAATGTGATCTCTTGAGGCTCATTGAGGTGTAAAGCTTGGTGGTGCACATAAGATGAGGACTGAGGAGTGCCTTCGGCACCTAATTGATATTGTTAGCAGAGAGGGACAAATTATATAATACAGTACTGAAACTCTGAATTTTGTGCACATTGATATTTATCCAAGGACGGAATTTCGATTATTTGTAAATAACAACAAATGATTCAAATTATTTAGGTATTATAAGTTCCAACTAACAAAACACAATTTCTGATATATATTTGGCATGTGTCTGTGAGTGTCCGAGAATGTCTGATGAGTTTTAGTGACCGGAATGTGTGGGACATGCACATACTAAGGCAAGAAGAGAGCAGGCTTCGGTGTTTGGTTGCAGGTTGGGGCTTCAAACTTGGCACTATCTATCTCCATATTTTATGGTTGCCTGTTCTATTCTCTGGGTGTACTTGGCTTGTTTGTGTGTACTGGTCATTGCCTTGCATCCAACTTGATTGTATTTGCCTCACCCAGTTCGCCCCTTTAAAATTTCTGTAAGCCCACTGAAGTCTATAATACTGTTGCCAGAGCATGATCATAAGAGTGAGCATCTTTCAAATATTTGGCTTAGTTGCTCTCATAGATATCAGGTTTGTAGTAGACAGGAAATATGGAAGTTGGAATAGGAATGTGGGAAAGTCCAACGTACCAAAACATTGATGGGATATGGGGGGATGAAGTTAGAATGAAATATAGTACTTGAGGCGATACTAGGTCCTGTATATACTGCCCAATTCTAGCATAGTACAATCATTCGGGGAGTAATGGAGACCTAGGTTCCAACTGACATTGTTTTTTGCCCCCCTCCCCACCAAAAAGGAAAAAATGCTATAATACTGCGCAAGGGCATGACCATAAGAGTGAGCATCTTTCAAATATTTGGCATAGTTGCTCCCGTAGGTTGTAAGTTTGTAGTGGACATGAAATATGGAAATTGCATTAGGAATGTGGGAAAGTCAATGACCCAAAAAAAAAAAAAAAAAACTAATGGGATTTAGGGGGATCAAGTTATACTTGAGGGAATATGGGGTCCTGTATATATTGTCCTATTCTAGCTTAGTGCAGTCTTTTGGGCAGTGGTAGAGACCTAGGTTCCAAATGATCTATGTTGTTTTATGGCCTCCCCCTCTCCCCCACCCCACCCCACACCGCCCCAAAAGAAAAAGTGATAATAATGTACTATTTAGATGAATGCTGGCTGCAATGGATTTTACTTGTTTTGGGTGACTAGGAATTATTAACTTGGAGTGAGAACTAACAGGTCTGTTTCGCAGGTTGCCTCAAGCGCATGCGAGCTGCTAGCCCATTTATCTGCTTATTTATGCAGCAAACTATCTCGGCCCAGGAATTTAGGTGTCAGGAACTAGTGCGTTTTATAGGTCCAAGGGTAAATGGTCGATGTGCCCAGTGCTCTATTTTCTGCAGGTAGGTGGTGTAAATAAATGAGGTTTACTTCTAGTAGTGAACATGACTAGATCTATTCCTGTTGATTGTTAAATTTCTTGTTCAAGAGGGAGTTTGTATCAAGGGATGTTGAAATCTCCACCTGCCATATTGCAACTTGGCATTTGGTTGGGCGTTTAGCTGATCTTCAGCCCGATTGTTTTCATTGCTTCTGTGGTAAAGTTCATCTGTCATGAACATGCGAGTCAGTTTTGGCAGTTGACATGAAAACTGTTTAATGTGGAAGATGAAACAGTACCTTTTTGTTCCTGCGTCTGCTACGTGAATCGCCATCTGAATTACCCAATTTATGACTTGAGAAATTTAGGTATGGTTGTGAATATCGGCGCCTGCTATGAAAAGAGCTTTAGTGATTTGTGGTCGTGCTTTACACCCTTGTATTCTCTCATTGGGCTCACAATGAAACACTCCTGTCGCATTGCAGCCTCTTAACCCATTAAATATCTGCAAAACTAATCCTATTATTCTCTCATTGGGCTCACAGTGAAGCACTCCTGTCGCATCGCAGCCTCTTAACCCATTAAATATCTGCAAAACTAATCCTATTATTCTTTCATTGGGCTCACAGTGAAACACTCCTGTCGCATCGCAGCCTCTTAACCCATTAAATATCTGCAAAACTAATCCTATTATTCTCTCATTGGGCTCACAATGAAACACTCCTGTCGCATCGCAGCCTCTTAACTCATTAAATATCTGCAAAACTAATCCTGTTAATTTAGACAAGCGATATTTACTTGCACTAGTAAGGGCCTGTTCTTTTCGTGGGTCAATCCACATTTATCAACTTCAACCCACTTCAATTTACTTCAACCTACTTCAATATATTTTAACCCATTTGAAAAAAAAAATACCAACTTCAACCAACTTCAATCTATTTCAACCTACTTTAACCCACTTCAACCAACTTCAACTCACCTCCTTCATAATTTAATAATTTGTAAAGTATCATATGGGATTTAGGGCCTGTTGTTTTCGTGAGTACATTGGGTGAAGAAAAGAGTGAAGTCGATTGAACTAGGTTGAGGTAGGTTGAGGTAGACTGAAGTTGGTATTTTTTTTTTTTTTGAGGTGGGTTGAAATAGATTGAACTAGATTGAAGTGTGTTGATGTAGGTTGAAGTGCGTTGAAGTTGGTATATTTTGTATGTGGTGGATTGAAGTGGGTTAAAATAATGAGAATGAAACTAATGTGTGATAATTTATGAAGTTATCGAAATTTTGTGAAATTTTTGTTCATTATTTTTTATTTTTTATTTTTTATTTTTTATTTTTTATTTTTCTTTTTTCTTTTTTCTTTTTTTTTCTTTTTTATTTTTTACGTTGCTTGTTTTATTTTTTACTTTTTATTTTTATTTTTAATTTTAATTTTTATTTTTTGAATAAAAAATTAAAAATTAAAAATTAAAAATAAAAAATAATAAATTGCAAAATAATAAATTAAAAAAATAAAAAATAAAAAAATAAAAAATAAGAACCAAGAAATTAAAAAAAATAAGAAATAAGAAATAAGAAATAAGAAATAAAAATTAAAAAATAAAAATAAAAACTACAAATAAAAAATAAAAAATAAAAAAAAATAAAAATGAAAATAAAAAATAAAAAAATAAAAAATAAAAAAATAAAAAATGAAAAATGAAAAATGAAAAATGAAAAATGAAAAAATAAAAAAATAAAAACTAAAAACTAAAAATAAAAATAAAAAATAAAAAATAAAAAAATAGAAAAATGAAAAATGAAAAATGAAAAATGAAAAATGAAAAATAAAAAGTAAAAAATAAAAAGTAAAAAATAAAACAATAAAAAAATAAAAAATAAAAAATAAAAAAAAATAAAAAATAAAAAAGAATAAACAAAAATTTCACAAAATTTCGATAATTTCATAAATTATCACACATTAGTTACATTCTTATTATTTTAACCCACTTCAACCCACCACATAAAAAATATACCAGCTTCAACCCACTTCAACCAACATCAACCCATTTCAACATAATTCAACCTATTTCAACCCACCTCAAAAAAAATACCAACTTCAACCAACCTCAACCTACTTCACCCTGTTTCACGCTTTTACCTACCCTATTTACCCATGAAAAGAACAGGCCCTAAGTATTCTCTTTAAAGTAGGACTGAAGGAGTCGTTGAGAGTTTAAATCTCAACCAATGTAAGGTTTCCTCCCTTTTTGTATGCAACACTTCCATTGTTTTGTTACTTCGGGCGCAGTAAAAGTTGTATGGCTCTTAGTGAAGGATAAATTCAATGGTGTTTGGCGGTTAGAAGGCAAGTAGTCATCTACAGCTACGTCCCACCCTGCAATTGTATTGCAAACTTATCCAGGGTGACGTGTGGTATCTTATCGTCCCCCCCCCCCCCCCCCCTCTCTCTCTCTCTCTCTCTCTCACCATCTGTTTCCCTCTTATTGTCTTGTTTCTGGCGGGTATTCACGAAAAGGACTTGTCTGATTGAGTATAAGCTGCCAAAAGCTCAATGAAGATGCGGTCTCTTGATATTGGCTATTTTCATTCAATTTTTCGTGTGTACTATAAAAATTTCGAATCTTTATATCAAATTTCAAATTCTCTTAAAAAATTCCAGCATTTCACATAGTTTGTAAGGTTCTGCATGAAGTTTAAACTCTTTCGAAGGTTTTGAATTTATTCAAATTTTAACTCATATGAATTCGGAATTAACATGAGCAAATTGCAACTAAACAGCTATTATGTAAGACTTTGAAAAGTAGCTAATGTGAAAAGCTGATTTTAGGTTGGGTGTCTTATCCTTTACTCAAGGCACATTCATATTATTGAAATCGGAAAAATAAGAATAAATATTTAAGATTCTAACAATTATTCCACGAATTGTTTGAGTAATTCGAAAAACTCGATCAACAGTTGAATTTGCCATTAAAGTAGAATTGGGTAATTTCAAGACACTTTTAGACTAAATATGATATATAGTCACCTAAACCAATTGTGTGTTTTTTTTTTTTTTTTTTTTTTTTTTGGTGGTTGGTGGTTGCTAAGTCACCTAAACTAAGGCCCTATTCTTTTTCTGCTTATTTTTTTGCAGAATAAATTCAGATAAATTCAGTTCATAATAAATTTATAAGAAATTGAAAATAAGTTCAGCAAATAAGTTCAGAATAAGTTCAGAATTCAACAAATAAATTCAGAAAATAATCAACCAACTAGATATCAAAGTTTAATATTTGAAGAAATCATTACTTTATGTCATTAATTTTTGGATGAACCACCCAACATGAAAGTTGTTGTAGATTTTTTGTTTGAATTACGTGCAATTTTTTTCCCAACCTTTCTTTTCTAGTGTTTTTTTTCTCACAACACAAGTTACACAACCATCATGCCAATTTTTATTTCTACCCACGATACAATGTAACAATAACCACCACAATAAAGTCATTACCATCTAAGTATAATGGACAGTGAATGGTAGTAGTACCAATAATAATAGTGATGATAATGATAATGGCGACGATGACGATGATGACGATGATGATGATGATGATGAACAACAATAAAATAATAATCATTAATTATTAAAAATAATGAATCTTAACAAATAGTTCATAACAAGTTTAACAAATATGATCATAACATGTTAAGAATAAGTTGAAAATAAGTTCAGTAAATAAGTTCAGAATAAGTTCAGGATATAAGTTAAGATTAAGTTCAGATAAGTTCAGTTCATAATAAGTTCAGTCAAAATAAATTGAAAAAAACAAGGCTTAAGTTTTAGTTAAATATAAATATCATTTACTTAAAGTCTAATATGATCATACTCCCATCGGTCGGAATGTAGGCCTAACAAAGGTGCCACTAAATTAATTGATATTGGTATCATGTATGAAGAGATGTCAAACTCATAGATATGACTAGTTACTTCACTAAATTAATTGAAAAAGTATAGTTAATATTGGTATGATGAAAAGAGTAGCTTTTAGCTCTTTAAGAACCCTGCAAGTTTATCCGCATGGTGGAAGTTCAAGAGAATGGTAGGAATTGAGGGTGCCCACGATTGGAGGTGTTTGAGTAGGAGAGCACAATCACGGGGAGGATTTCTTTTTTTTGCCCCCCCTTCTTTTTTCTCTGCTTCTTCTTTTCCCTTTTTTCCCCCTTAGGATAATTAGAGGAAATTTGATAGAATTACAAATGCAACCAATGCAAGAGGGGCCAACTTGCCTTTCCCTTAGCCTGAAAGATGTGAGTTCATGATCCAGCACCTCTTTCGAGTAAAGCCCAATGACCTTGAGAGGTGAAGTTTGGGTCTACTTCTAAGGGTGGCACACTAAAATGAATCCTTTCTATTAGAGTATCAACTTATTCCTGAACCTTCAACTACCAACTTAAACTTCTGGTTGAGATGATTCTTAACCATGGTATCGGAGCCTTTTGGAGTGAGAGGTCTTAAGTTTGAATATCAGTTATCTCCATATTGATTTATTGCGCAAGGTGGGGGAGCCTTTGTAGCATTCACACTTCACCCCGAAAAGGCATTCGTTTGAGGGGTCGTGTCAGGATTTAAATATATTCCTGAGCCTTCAACCATTAACAATTAAACTTTTGGTTGTTATGGTTCTTGGACACTTCTATCGACTAGAACTACAATTTTTAGGAAGATTGAAGTTATCAAGTGGTTTAAATTTAGGCAGAATTTTAATGGAAGCCAACAATGAAAACTTATTATTTAATAATAATCCCACTAAAAATTGGCATTAAGGTACGGTTTAAATTTCATTTAGGGTGTGTTTGGTAGGGAGGAAAATCATTTTCCCAAAAAATCATTTTCCATGAAAAACATTTTCCCAAGAAAAATGATTTTCCACTTACATTATCAGCTGTTTGGTAGAATGGAAAACAATTTTCTTTTGCACTTCATTTTTTGGTATTTGATAGAATGAACCCCCCGCCCTCACTTCATTTCTTTTTACCATCAACCCCCTCTCCTGCTCACTGCTCTAACCCGACCCAACCAACGAATTCTGTTTCTCACTCTTCTTCAAAATCAAACCCAAAACATCAGTTAGAAGTATACCCGGTAATAAACTCAGAAAAAGAGAGAGTCAACATTAATGAATCTCAATTTTTCCACTATTCTCAAGGATTATCCAGTTGACTTTGAGTGATATTAAACCCAGATTAAAGAAAATAACGAAGGGGAGACAATGGGTGTCTCACATTGCAAAGTTCTTCAAAATGGCAACAATAACAAGTTCAAAGAACTCAAGAAATAATTACAAAGATTGATGATGGAAATCATCGATGAAGATGATGAACATGAAGAAGAGGGAAAGAATGAGAGACAGAATGAGAGTGAAAATGGAGTGATTCTGGGCACAATTAAAAGAAAATAGAACGAGAGACAAAATTGGGCAATCAAAATCAGGTCTGGAAAATCATTTTCCCTACTTTTTTAAAGGAAAACAATTTCCTTTAAATGGGGTAAAATGATTTTCCCCTCCTTGTTTTACCAAACGGCGTAAAATGGGAAAATCATTTTTTGGGAAAATGATTTTTCCCCCTACCAAACACACCCTTAGATTTAGATTTTAGTCTCCTTTTTCTGTCAAAAAAATAAAAGATCTTAATGTCCTAAAAAAATCAATTTTATAAACTTTTTTTTTAAAATAAAGATGATAATGAATATTTTGTGTATTATTTGATATGACTCAATGTTTAATTTAGCAAGCAATGACCTTATTTTCAACATTGTGTCAAAAGCATGACAAGTAAAACAAAGAAAGTGACAAAGGATGAGCACATTGCCAAAGGCTATAGGAAGGGAAAAATGACGCAAGAATGTGCACATATCTCTTGACGTTGCTGAGTTTTGGTTTGCTTCTTATGTGCACTGAGTTTCAACACAAGCGGGACTTTCACTTCTTAATTTGCTTCTCTACTTTCATCATTAGCTCCCTTGTGACAAAAAAACCACCTGTTCCAAAAGAATGGTTATGGAATCCCCCCTAATGGCTTGCTCTGTGGATATTGCTTTCGCTAATATTTCTCCCAGTGGTATATCCATGCCAGGTTTTGTAAAACATATTTACCTCCTCTCTTGTTTCCTTGTGTTTGTCTCCGTTCTGTGTATAATTCAATGAAAATGGATCTCGATTTGCGTAAATGTTTCATGAATTTTAGACCAAGTTATTATTTTTTTGTGCAGATTGATCCCCTTATCTTGGTGCGCTCTTATATATTTAATTTAGTAAACTTATGTATACCTTAGATTTATCGGAAGCAAAGTAAATAAGCATTTTATAAAAGTGCATGTGTAACACTGCGATTTGACTTTTTGTGACCTTTGTCTCGTTATTTTTTTTTTTTTTTGCTTGTGTTTTGCTTTGATTATTACGTGTGAAATGGATGATATGTAACTGCATAATCTACCAGCATATAACCTAATGTTTGAGCATTGTTCTTGCTTTGATGGAAGGTGTAGCAAGATGGAAGGAGTAGCTCTTCCATCCTTTTGTCTTCGCTTGAGCTTGAAAAGGAAAAAATGTTTCTTCTTGCAATAGATTTGCCTTGCATGTTGTAACTATATGAATTTTCCCCATCTTTCGGATTTTCTTACCCAATATGTAAATTACAATTTATATATTATGCACATTTCTCAAATCTTTTGGGTTTGGGATAGGGGTGAGCGGTTCCCCATCTTTCGGATTTATCTTGCCCAATATGTAAATTACAATTTATATATTATGCACTTTTCTCAAATCTTTTGGGTTTGGGATAGAGATGAGCGGTTCCGAGTACCGGCCAAAAAAATTGAAAACAGGAATCGATCAAATAGGTTTCTAACTTTTGGGAACCGGAACCTCAAGTTTCGGTTTCGATCTCAGGGTATCCGCTACGCCTAATGTTCAAATTTTAGAACCTAGTAAATGAAACGTTCTTACTTATTTGGAGGGGAGATGGGATATTTGATGTTTTCCTACCATCATCTTCTATCTTTACACAAAAAAAAGTTAATTTATTAAGTTTGTATTTTTTTTATCTTATTTACTTGAAAAATATTGTGAATCATCCTTCAATTATCAGTAGAAAATTAACTGATATTGCGTTGAATTTGCCATTTGAAGAGTCAATTTTTTAAGAAAAAAATCAAATAGAAAAAGAATTGAGGAACGAAAGAAAAGTAGAAAAAACTCAAAAAATTATTCATTTTCATATCTCTAAACAGGTCCCAGGTATCTTTTTGAGAACCGGAACTAGAACCGATTAGACCAGTTCCTCTTTTTTAGAAATCGGAACCAGAACCGTTGACTTATTCCGAACAGGTTTTAGGGTACTCGAGAACCTTGCTCACCCCTAATTTAAGATGGAGTATTTACAAGATGATCTAAAAAACAGAGGTAAATTCAAGGATATCCTAATGAATTACAAGACTACTGAGACCAGGTCCAAGGGAGACCAATCCTTATTTCAAATGCAAGTCCTACCAAGCACGCCTGGTTGACGGCTCAACCCATTTCTGGGGTAGCTAATTGCTAATATCTTCTAAAGACATCTCCAACAGCTAGCTGCCAATCTATTTCTTTATTCCTATGTACTATATTTGTATCCTTTGATATAAGAGAAGTTAGTTCTTTTACATGTTATGAAGGTAGGTATATAGAGGTTTATACGGATGGGCATTGGGAGGGTATAGTATGGGTAGGGAATGTCCATACGTACATTTTACCCAAAAAGGCAAAAATATTATTATCCAACCCTTAACCAATCCGTAGCTCTTGCTATTGGTATGGGTAATACCCACATGGGTACTATTATTATCCTTGAGTATCCATGGGTTTGTATATTTACAACCCAATACTCATAACTACAAGTAAAGAATAGACGATGTGATCCGTCGAAAGTTAGGAGGAAAATTCAACTTCAACGGTTCAAATCAAGATTTCAATATCTGATAGGAAATATTAAAAAAAGTTCAAATCTAAATTTTAAGTTCTGAATTCTTTCATTTTATTAATATTTATCTCCACTATGATAATTCAGTTAACATTTTTAGCCACCAAAACAATTCAATTGACATTTTTAGCAATTAAAACATTTTCAACGGTTTGGATTGACACTTGATCATCAAATGGGAAAGATTAAAAGAGACTCAAAAATGAATTTTGAGCTCCAAAATTCTTTTATTTGATTAACATTTATCCCTATTACGACAATTGTTGCAAATGCTAATTGAATTGTTGTGGTGGAGAAAAATATTGATGAAACAAAAAAATGTTGAGTTCAAAATCTGGAGTTGAACTTATTTTAATTTTTTCCCATCCAATAGTCAAGTTCCGATCTAAAGTGTTGAAATTCTTTTATTCATAAAAAATGTCAACTGAATTGTTTAAGTGGGGACAAATGTTGACTGAATTGTCATGGTGGAGATAAATGTTAACCTAACAAAAGAATGTTGAACTTAAAATTTGGATTTGACCTTCTTTAATTTTAATCTTTCAAATCGGACAGACAAGTTTTGATTCAAATTGTTGAAATTGAATTTTGCTCCTAAATTTGGGGCGACATTATCATCTAGGAAGAGATTAAAAAAATGATTCATTATAATTTTAATTATTATATAAGGATATTATTATCTTTTTACTCATTATTATTGGATATGTGGATACCCTGCAATTCACCAAATACCTACTTCAATTATAAATAATTATCCATCCAATACCCAATATTCATTCTTAATGAGTATTACCCAACCAATTCGAATGAGTGAGGGTGGGTTATCTAATGGGTACGAATTCCCACTCCTAAAGGTTTATATAACTGAAATTTCAAATTTATCAATTTTTTAAAACTTGATAGGCTAAATTGACATGTACACAGTTATGTACGTTAAAGCAATTACAACAGGGAATTTTTTTGCATAAGATCTTTTCATAGGATTCTCCCATAAAACATGTTGCTTCATGTTGGTGACATAACCTAATATTTGTATGTGTATTCCCTGATGTTATGCGTGCAAGCTGGTAGTGATAGCATCTTAGCCTAGACGACTCATGATTGATGTACTCTCTCATAGCTAATACACACAATCCTCTCTTCTAAACCAAAATCATTCTTTATAATTAAGACGTTTTGATAGTATAGATCCTGTAAAGACTAATTTTAGAAGAACTCCCTATCTCTAGAAACATGCACGTTTATGAACAAGTTAAACTTTTATGTCCAAATTAACAATAGTACACAAATCTCTTGAAATATATTTACTGATCATGAGAGCTTGAGCATTTCTATGACTATACATAACAGATTAAATTACACAGATGAAAAAAAGAGGAACTAATAAGGGGGAAAAAATCTAATATGGAATGAAGAAACGTGAGGCAAGCGAGGTAAGTACTCGCTATCCATGCATGAACCATACAATTCGATGAACAAAATCCAAGAAGACCCCACTCCATTTTCCCCCTTTTCTTCTCAACAGACATTATGTGGCGGATGGAGAATCAAAGACTTAGTTCCGTACCTCATCTCCCAATACTCCAAAGGCTGCGAGTTCCTCAAACTTCGCTTTCGTCATCTGGATACATAGACCCCCATGCATAATGTTTCCCGTATGGTATGGGCAACAAAATTTCACTGTTTACTATTCCTTCAAAAAGTACAACTACTAGTCTAAAGCAGAGGAGGTACAGAACAGAGCCCCGTGGCACAATGTCGACTGCCTCCTCAGCTATTAAAGGGTGGTGCTTAACCTCTCTCTGATATCCTAAATCACAACTCAACAGCAGACCTGCCTTCTTTGCTAAACTCAACTCTTCTTCTTCTTGTCCGGTTGTTCCTCCGGCCCTTGTCAGGAACCAGCCTGTTTTTGCTGCCTCTGCCCCCATCATCACCCCCGCTTTGGTACGTAACTATACATGTCTGATTCTTTGTTAATTACTTTCCCTTTCTTTCTAATGCATGCATGCCTGCCTAATAACGTTCGCCAATTCTTGTATAAAATGATATGATGTGACAAAATTTTTATGTTTGAATGTTATGTGATCCAATCATCTGTTTTTAAATGTAATATATGTCACCTACAATAATAAGGTGACCACATCTAAATAAATGTACTAATATTTCCTCATAAATATTTCTTCATCGCCTAGAGAAAAGAATCTTTTTTTTGGTCCACGTGTATGTGTGAGATTTGAATTGCCCAGTTGGTTTTCAATTTTGAATGACCTAATAACCATGCACCGACTTGTAGCTCAGGCGCTAATGGACATTCAAGGTCCATGTGGATTTAAACCAGTTGGTAGACAACAACTCTCCCTATTATGAAGGCAATAGACTTTTGGCTGTCTTATATCCTCCCCATGGACTATGCTATATCCTTGTATGGGTGCTAGCAATAGGATCGACCCATGTACATAAGACAACTTTTGTTTCTACCTTGAATTCAAATTGGTATGACCATGTTTAAAATATATCTTGTGAAATTTTCTTTTTTTTCATAAGAAAAAGGAATAATTCATTAATGAAAAACTATAAGGCATATACAATGAATATCTCCTAATAAAAATACATCAAAAATATCACATTGAATAATTCTCTTCAGAAAGCTAATGGTAAATATACTGTCGACCAACTCTAAACTTGTAGCAGTATTCTTGTCACCAACTGCATTCTTTAACGTCAATGCATCTTTCCAGAATATCAGCGAGTTATAGTATAACTTCATAGAGCATATGTCCAAATGTCATGGTAGATTTTATTCGAAAGGAAGATTTTCATAATAAATCACATGAAATTCCATTGTTGACTCATTTTTAAATCGAAAACATAAATATAATACAATAACTTTCAAATTCTACTCCACAATAAATTCATGCTCTAAATTTCCAAATCTACGATAAATTGCATAAAGGCAATGATTTAAGCTTAGGCTAGTGGTAAGAACAAGCTAATTCATACTATAGTTGAGAATAACCTAACTCACACTAATGGTGAGAAAAATAAACAACCTAACTCTCATAAACTGGAGAGATATTTTACTCAAAAGAGAAAAAGTATTAGTAAATACCTTACAACTAAATAAAACTTCAAGAAGCACGAAGATTGGAGCTTACCACTAATAATTATGACTAATGATAGCCCGTATTAAAGGAGATGGAGATTAGGGGTTTTCAAGTGGAGGCTAGGGTTTTTGGAGAGAGAAAGAGAAGAGAAACAAAAAATATTCTACAGCCAAGCTAGTATATTATCTTGTGAAATTTTCATAACTAATTGAGTTAATTAATTATATTTTCTAATAGATGCAAGTTTTATTGAATTTCATGTTCGATTGACACAAATTTTGATAGAAAGTCCTACAGCTGGTATAGGACTCATATGCTTCATCAACTTCGATTTTTTTTTTTTTTTGGGGGGGGGGGGGGGATGCAAATCAACTTCTATGTATCATTTACTTTTGTATTGATGTATTAGAAATGTTGCATATAGCAAATCCGTGATCACTAGTGGTCATAACTCAAGGAAATTTTGCTTAACATTTTTTGGGCATTTGGGGCCTTATTTGCATATAAACAATCGCATTCACCTGAATCATCAAATTCTCAGTGATTGCATGGATGACGTTACTTTCTGGGTTACCTCCATTAATTATGTTCATGTTATTGATGTAGCCAAAGATCATTTCTGGGTCACGGGAATTTCACAGCATTTTGCAAAAGCCAAGGAAGTAAGGGCTCACTCTTTCTTAATTTCTTTTCTTTTTTCTTTTGAAGTCCTGTGCGACAGTCGACATGGATATATATAGAGGTTTAAATCTCTAATGTTATTCATAAATATTATTAGTTAGATTAGGTGACATATATTTGACAAGATTTTAATAGTGGCATACAATAAAAACAATTTTCAGCGTGAGTTTCACTTTCGTAAGATCTATCAAATATAGAAAGTCTTATACGTATAAGTACTCATGCAAACAGAAAGATTGAATTCATAATTACATAAATTCATTAATTTGTTGGGGCGGGTCATACATACGACATTAAGTAGCTCATGGATTAAGATCACTGTTCAAACTTTTTATTTTTATTGTTATTTGAGGGCAGGCATGAGGTAATATATCATGTAACTTTAACCTAGGTTTTTGATACAATTCAATTAAGATAGCTAGCATGCACCCTAGCTCTCCCAAAGTTTTGCAAGAAGTTTGTACGCGTTCTCTCAAGTTTTAGGTCCAAGTTAGGGTTGTTGAGTGTTTATCAGGTGCCATCTCTTCATGCAATAACGACTGAAAAATAAACAAATGCAGAGAGAAGACATGGCATACGAAGAAGCCATTGCTGCCCTCAAGAAGCTCCTGAGGTTAGTCAATTTACCAGCTTTTATAGTTTGCAGAGTTGCATTAGTTTCAACATTCATACAGTACTGTTTGCCATAAGTGTGCTGTTCCCTGTTACTGTTCACATTATTGTGTTGCCAATTGAAAATCTAAAAAATGGTTCATAGAAAATGATAGTTTATCTATATATACATCTGGCAATTAGGATCAACTTGAAGCAGCCTAGAATAAGGTAAATTTGAGTTTACTTTATTATATTTGAAATTTTGAATCAGGTGATCGATGTAGAATTAGATCGTTGATGTATTTTAATTTATTTGAGATTTAATCAAAAAAATGAAGTGATCTCACTAGCCACAATTTTTATGGGTTATTGGATATATATAGATGACTGTTGAACCGAGTTGATTACAATTTTGTTTGGATAGAACTGTCATAAATATGAACAATAGATCATGTCAATATTGCATAAGGTCCATATTATGCATGTATATACATATTAAGCTAGATTGCTGACTTTTGGTTTTGTAGTTGTTAAGATAAATCACTTTTAGAGTGGCATGGAACCGGCTTCAACTGAATATTTACTTTTTTTTTTCAGTTAGTGATCAAGCTGCATAGTCTATGCTATCATTAAGTCTTTAACGTCAGATAATCAAATACAAGTCAGTTTTGTTACGTCTAATATCTAAGAAGATATGAAGAAATTAACACCTGACCTGAGTGCGATCGACTTTGATGATGCAGTGAGAGGGAGGAGCTTGCACCCGAAGCTGCCTCAAAAATTGCACAAATAACAGCAGAGCTCCAGACAGCTGATGGCAAACCACCCTCGAGCCCTGCTGTCGAGAGGATGAAGGAAGGCTTTAACCATTTCAAGAAAGAGAAATATGAGTTCGTTCTTTTCTTCTTCTTCTTCTTCTTATTTTTTTTCCCCTTTCTGTTCTGTCATCCATCTAAAAGCACTTCTCAATATCCACCAAAAAAAAAAGTTAATTCATGTGAAATGGCCTTTTGTAATATAAAATTATTCATGCCCTTTTATCATGTGATTATATAGTTACTAAAATTTGGTCCCTTCTGGTTATTTTGATTCATTCATTACAGGAAAAATCCAGCACTCTATGGTGAACTGGCTAAGGGTCAAAGCCCTAAGGTTCCCCCCCCCCCAAATTTCTGTTTGATTATTGTAAACATGAATATATTTCATCCAAAAATTAAAATTTGACTATTTTTACTTGGGTGAAAAAACTGTTGCAGTTTATGGTGTTTGCTTGCTCAGACTCACGTGTCTGTCCCTCGCACGTGTTGGACTTTCAACCAGGTGAGGCCTTCATGGTTCGCAACATTGCCAACATGGTTCCACCATATGATAAGGTATACAAATTTACAGTATTATTCCTTTATTTTTATTGTTGTAATCAGATGTACAACACATGTTACCTTGATTTCAGTGACATTAATATTGATGCAACGAATACTAAATGTTAGCGTCAGACTTCAATTTTTATAAAATTGCCGAGATAAATTTTCTATAAAAAAACCACTTAAATTATTTTTTAATATTGATATTGAAATTCACTTAACTAACTATGTTCAACAACAACAATAATAACTCATAATGCGGGTGTCATTTTTGCGTGTTAACTAATTATATTTAAAGATAAAAATTTTTACACCATTCAAAAGGTCAAATTATTGAGACAATGAGGGGATGGGTTTTTTTTTTAAAAAAAAACTTTTTTGGGTTGTGTATATTTTTTTTTTTTGGGGGGGAAGGAAAGGAATAATTCATTCATCAACCATAATACACCATACGACACTTACAATGCATATTCGACTAATACAAATATAATCTTTAATATCAAAATCATATTTCAACCTCAAAAATACTAACTTGAAACGCGTCGATCGCTCGTCTTTTCACTTTCGATGTTTCTTGATACAGTCTGTAGAAGAAATCCATATATCTATTACAATTTTTGACTGATGTTGATCTACCGAGTGAGTGTAGTACTCTTAGGCGAGATATTCTTCAACCACTAAAGATTATATTTGAAAGAACGAAATCCATGAAAGCACCATTTCAACATATATAATTGATCAACCTCTTTCAAATTCATAAAGATACAAAATAAGATAAAAGCAATCATATAATGAACTCTCACAATTGGAGAGACATAAATAACTCTCACAAAAGAAGAGATTGGTTAATCTCTTAATTGGAGAGACTATAAATAAAACTACAAATAACATTGATATTAAAGCAAAGAAAAGTCGGAAATGGCCAGAGAACAGGCCATCTCCTCCTTCACCTTCAATTCGGAAAGAAAACTACTACTCTTAATAGTGGTAATGGTGGAGACAAGGGAAAGAAGTTGGAGAGGAAGGAAACCACTCACTTCTTGGGTTGTATAATATATATATTTTTAAAATAGTGATGCATAGTTGGTCAATTGTTAATATATTTCTTGTGGGTTCTGGCCAATGTGACCCTTACTGCAGATCAAGTATGCTGGAGTTGGTGCAGCCATTGAGTATGCAGTTTTGCACCTTAAGGTGAGCCGAAAATAACCTACATTATTTTCATCACTAAGTTGAGTTTTACAATCATCGGATCCGTCTATTAATTAATTGTATAATTATCTTAACAACCCTCCATCGATCCTATCTAATTATTATTTAAAAATCGTGCCATAATATTAAAATGACACGCATGTAGGTGGAGAATATTGTTGTAATTGGACACAGTACTTGTGGTGGAATCAAGGGGCTCATGTCTTTCCCAGGTGAAGGACCAACTTCAACGTAAGCTTAATATTATTTCCAATAATTTTATTAGTCATTTATTTATTTATTTATAAAGACACCATCTTTTTATCCCATATTTATTAAATATAAAAATTTCACAGTGATTTCATTGAGGACTGGGTTAGAATCTGTTTGCCTGCCAAGCACAAGGTGAAAGCAGAGCATGGTGACAAGCCTTTCCCTGAACAATGTACCATGTGTGAAAAGGTTTGGCTCTTCAAATATCTTTTCTTCATCTCCTATAATCATAGCAATTGTGATTAAGCAAATTTTAGGTTATAATTAATTTGGAAGGATGAAGATTTCATTTATCATTTTTTTTGTTGAAATACATCGATTACTCCGTGCATTATTTTAGGTTATGATCTTGTTCATCAACTAATTGGAAGCATGCAACAAATCTATGTGCTATGAAGGTTCAGGAGTAGGTTTATCCTCTAACACGCCCCCTCATGCGAATTTCCTTTGAGCTTGAAGCGTGGATGCTGTAAAGGCCCCCTACCTTGCGCAATAAATCAATATGGGGGTTATTGAGATTCGAACTTGAGACTTCTCGCTCAGAAAGACTCTGATACCATGTTCAAGAACTATCTCAACTAAAAATTTAAGCTGATAGTTAAAGGCGCAGGAATATGTTTATTCTCTAACACTATGAATAATTAGTCTCATCCATTTATTAGTGAAATTTAGAGAAGTGACATTTCAAGCACATTTTCAAAATAATTAGGCTTTTATCCAACATATATGACTAGTGTGACAAAAGAACAAATGCATCTTTAGGGCACTTGAGTACCTGTGTCCTAATCAAATATTTAACTTTAATGGTGTGTTTAGTAGGGTTGAAAACCATTTTCCTAAAAAATAATTTTCCATGTAAAATGATTTTTCAAGTAAAATAATTTTCAACTCATATTTTCAGTTGTTTGGTAAAAGGAAAAATAAACTTTGTGGATAATGAGTTTGATTAGCAAAAAATGAATAAAAAAGCTAAAAATAATTTTCCTTAATCTTCGAACTATATGTCGAGGAAATAGACACGGAATAAAGAAAGAGTGTGAGAGTCCAAGAAATGTAAAATCAATTTACGCTCTATTCAAAGTGAAAACATTTTCCTTCATTCTAAGGGAAATGATTTTCCCTTGAAGACGAATTTTCCCTCCTTATTTTACCAAACAACGTAAATAAGAAAATTATTTTTCAGGAAAATGATTTTCACCTCTACCAAACACACCCTTAGTGAGTTTATGAATTCAAAGAACCTTCAAAAATGAAATCAAACTAAAATGAAGGAACCTAAGTTTGTGCATTTTTCATACATTAAAGTTCAACAGTGAGCGTGCGTGGTATTTTTCAGTAGCATATAAATTTTATTTTCTAAATTTTTTGGTTTATGCATGATTGAATTGAATTAATGCAGGAAGCTGTGAATGTGTCCCTCGGAAATCTGTTGACTTATCCATTTGTGAGGGACGGTTTGGTGAAGAAGACGCTTTCATTGAAGGGAGGTTACTATGACTTCGTTAATGGAACATTTGAGCTCTGGGGACTTGAATTCGGCCTTTCTCCACCCCTCTCTGTATGAGCCATGCGATTACTTGCTGCTCTCCCTCTTCTCTCTCTTCTTCCTAAATATCTTTGCTATTCAGATGTGTAATAAATGTATTTGGTGTGATCTTTTTGAATGAACGACTTGCAACAATTGAACTCATCATGGCTTATTTGGCGGACTAATAAAATATTTTTGTTTTATAAATATTTTTGAAGAATCCAGTATATAATGAAATAAAGGTAAATTTATAAAGGTAAAGTTGTCGCAACGATATTGCATTGGAAGCTCTAAAAACAAGATTAGAGATGGATTGCAACAACAACGGGAGGATCCATATGGATCTATATGGATCTATATGTTACGTGTGTTTGAACCTCTCCTCAGCACCCCCCAAAAAAAAGAGCTCCTCTCTCCTCGTGAAAATTTCATGCTTATATTCTATCATAATTAATTATAAAATTATATCTTGATGAATATCTTTGTGTTATGTTGTAAAATATGATAAAATATCAAATCATAAGAAATTTGGCATGTTCATCTGGTGCAAACAAATTTTAGGTTTTTAATTTGTGATGTGGGATTGATTTCGGTGGTTAATCCTTTTGAAGTAAAAGTTCAAGTGGTTATAACCTAGCACCGTTAAATATGTAATGGAGTATTCTTTCATTGTGATATAATATTTTCATACAATTTCCCTCAGATTTGATCAACAATTTTCTTTCCCAAGAATAAAGATATATTACAATTTTTAAAATTTGAATCATGTTTTACTACTTCAACCAAACATCAAAAATTAGAAGTCTCCTCCTTCAGTTTCTGTCGCACTCGTTTTTTTTTAAAAAAAAAAATCACGATAAATAGTATTTTGTAGAAGATAACAAATAGAACAGAAGATAATCTTCATCATTTTGCACTTGCAGGTATTTATAGAGTATCTCCCAAGTGGATGAATCTGATAATTGCTTGCATAATGATGTACATCATAGCTAGCCAACCAAATTTGATTAAAACATATGCCAAGTGTTGAATATACGTTTTTGACACTAATAGGTTAATCAACTTAAACTATAAATATAAGAGGTTTAACAACCAGAAGTTTAAAACCTAAAGAGTTTAAACATTCATCAATTAAGTTGCTCGGTTTTGTTTCAAAAAAGGAATTTTTTTTAATTAACTTAATTATACTTCAACAAAATTTTAAAAAGATATTACAAAATTTGCAAAGAATATTCCATTAGATATTTAATGGTATTAGGGTAACCAACTTAAGCCTTTCACATAAAAAGCTTAACAACTGAAATTAGGAAACCTAAGTGCTTTAAACACTAATTTGTTATTTTACTCACTTATATCCATACTCTTATTAAACATACAATGCGGATTATTTTGGGGAACTAGGATTCTCTGAATGTTTAAAAAATAAATAAAATTGACTTGATACAAGATATTTCTTAAGCATGTTTTTTGGACTTCAAAGTCATTTTATAATGCATTAAATTATTAAAAAATGTTATGATTGAATAGTAATAGGGTGTTACAACTTATAAATTACATTGAATCATCCTTTCATCCGTATTTTTTCACAATTAGAAAATTACGCATATGAAACACCTTCGCGGATAGGATTGATCCGATTAGGATATCATTTTGTATTCATATTAGTGCTTTACTGTTTAAAATTAAATTTTAACTATTGAAAATTTGCTGATTTTAAATCGTTTAATATGTTAATTTAATTTTGTCAAAACAAGATACTCAAGAGATGTCATGCTACAAAATATATATCATCCCTCTTTATGAATAGCATAGCATACGTGGATGGTAATGATGAGGACAATCAAAATGATATGATTAACCAAAATGAAGTAGTAGACGCAATGATCAGGAGCGCTCAACGTTAAAAGCATTCTCCTTTGCGTACCTTGAGCAGAAGAGTATAATATTTGTCACCGAAGGGTGAGAATTTAATATATGCCAATTTTTCCGCTTTTGAAAACAAAGATACAATATTGGCAAATGATGTCGCCAGCTGATCTGAATTGGTGGATATCCCGACTCTGGCTAATATGGATGTTCACGAGACAACAGAGAAAAGCAAGGGGAAAAAAAGTTCCTTGAAGAAAGTAAAGGAGGCAAAGAACGAAAAACTTGTTGAAAGCACAAAGCAGAGACCATAAGAACTTCACATGCTCAGATCAAACTAACCAATGGATCACTAGAAATTGATAAATTGTTGGGGGTTGTAGCAGAAAAGAAGAGGTAGTTGAAACCATATGGGGTTGAAACAAAAATGTTAAGAGAAGTTGATCCAGTGACATTGAGAATAGCTGAGCCAAAATTACAAAGGAGGTTCACAAAATTTGGGTTGGGTTGGCATTGAGAATCTGGGGGCATTTTTTTGGGGTTTGGGACATTGATTCATTTCTAACATATCACCACGTTAATCCCAGGAAAGGTGAAGGATTTGTACAAAATCAGGGTTGAGTCTATAATCCAAAATTAGCAGTATGACGCTACTTTATTTATAGATTTGTGGTATGTCTAGGGCAAATAAAAACCCAGTCTAAACTTTCAATTAAAGGTAGCTTTGTTTACAATATATAGTCTAAAGTGTGAGACAAGGAATTCGAAATGAATCTGCACAGCTGGATAAATAATTTAACCCTTTCATGTGCTTTATTGGAGCTGTATAGTTGGTGAGTATCCAAGGTACTACCGCTTGATACTTCTTGAATATTTGGAGGAGCTAATTTTAAAAACAATGAACATGAGAATTTAAGTTCTTTGAAAGTCGAGTTACTTCTGGTGGTTGGAGTTTGCTAATGGTTCGTTCACATTTCCTTCCTCACGAGAAATTGGATAGAAAAATAGAAAGAGAGAGATTATGATGCGACATTAAAGAGGGAAGCTACGACTGAATTTTTTGAGAGGAGTGAGAAATAGGAACAACATTTCAGGAGTAAGTGTCTTCAGTTCTAAATGACTAACAAAGGTAGATTCTTAGAACTTGCGTGAGGTGATAATCAAAGTTAAGTGGATAATTTTTTTGAGGGGGGATGCTTAGCAATGCATCATTAAAGGGCTACAGAGAAACTTTTAGGTAGGTGTCTGCCTACATGACTTTGGGCTGGTAGTGCTTTGACTAGTTCCAAGCATACATAGGACTCGTATGCATTGCTTCGGCCTTTGGTGTTAAAGTTAAGGATAGGGGTTGCATTTTTTGATGGTGTTAAGTGGTTGCTAAACATTAAAGTTGATACGTGTTCAGTGTTAGATGTTGATGAGGGTGAATCCTCAATAGCCCTAGATCTCAATCAATTCGACAAGGATAAACTAAGATAGTTCCTCATTAGAATCAATCTCAAATAGTCAAGGAGATTAGAAGATTAAAACCCAAGAACAAGAACCAAATAGAAAATAAAAACCACTCAAATAAACACCTCACCAAATCAATGTATGAAGAAACCTAAAGTTTTGAGCATAAAAGGGAAAAATAAGAAATTTTTTGTGAAATTTTTGAATGTGGTGGAAAAGCAAATATAATGAATGTGACTAAAATAAAGCCGAATGCCATTGCTTAGCCTAAAAATCCACCTATTCATTCTTTGAAGCAAAGCATCAAGGGTTACTTTAATAGAGTGACCTCAATCCCAATTCAGAAACACGAAGTACTTGAAATAAAGGGAGAGAATTTGTTTCTGGGAGAGCAAAGCATCCTAACTTCCACTCATTAAACTTTTCACAAGTTTACAAATGATCATAAGGAGAATTTTTATAGTTATAGACTTACCTCCTTCCGCAAGATACCCAAAAAAAAGGAAAAAGAAATTGAGCAGCTATGAGGGTTAGTATAGACTAACAGGATTCAAGCACTAACTCTAGCTTAGGGGGTCAATGGACCATATTCAAATCCGATGTTGGAAATATGAATCCGAATCCAATTAAATCTTGATTTAAAAATCCGATCCGATGAATCAAAGGGGAACATCTGAATCTGATCCAAGTCGAATTGAATCAGAGTCAGATTTAGTCCGATTTGGAATGATTTCTTTTGCCTCAGAATAATTTGTGCTTTTTTCATTCAATCTTATTCCATCAACATGTTAATGCAACAAAGTCTATCATATTAACCAAATCTTCGAAGATTTAAGCAAAACAAGGAGTAAAAGAAGATACATATTTCATATTCAATGGGGTGCTATGGGCAGTCAGTGAGGACGTTGTTATCAGCGACCGGCAAGGGGAAAGGGCTACTAACAACACTACAAGAATATCTATTATCTGTAACATCTAATTTTGCCACAATATGCTAAAATTTTGCTACAATAAGCTTTTGTGGCAATTTGAAACTTGGCTACAAAGATGCCATAGAAACTGCATTACACAAGGTTGTGGTGGTAAATTTCAATTTGCAGCAAAATGTAGAAATTTTGTGGCAAAATATAATTTGCCACAATTACCCAATTGCTACAATAGCTCAAATTCATAAGAGGTCAAAGATTGCCACAAAAATGCATTTGCTACAAAAAAAATAGTATTTGTGGCAATATAATTAGCTACAAACTCAGATTTTATTGCGAAATTCATATATATTTTGTGGCAACTCATATTTTGCCCTAGTAAAGTACAAACTTTTGTATTGTGCATCTTTGTACAATTGAATGTTGTTCTAATTTTTATGAATACATCTTATGATATTATTGATATTCACAATGGACAATGAAATAAATATTGAACATAAATATGCCTAATCAATACAAACAAATAAAGGAAATAAGTGGTGTAGGTATAAAGCCAAAATTCATTTCATATATAACAAAGTTCAATGACATAGTATTATTACTAATAATAAGCGTACTTTGTTCATGAATTCTAATTAATGTAAAGTACAAATATCCCGTTAAAGCACTAAAATTCGGGAAAGCTCAATTGTGTTAAGAAAAAAGAAAAAAAAATAGGCCATCATGATCAACATTTTATCCTCTTCACTCCATGTACTTGTCCAATACCATTCCTTGAATTGGATGCCTGTATCAAAGACAAAGCAAATCAATATATAAGCACTAGCATTCCATAATTATCTAGTTTAGAAATAAGAAATTATGACAATGCATTTTTCTAAGATTCTCAAACAAATGAGGGACACTATCCAGCTGCCAATATGTTGCAATGCTTGATGTGTAACGTAAATGGCCATATAGCATAATCAGTACTATCCAGGAGCCGTGGTCCATGAACTGCTATTACTCGACAGTGCAGCATGCTGCCACTTGTGAAGTACAACCGCTATCAATTGTCCTTCCTGTGCAACAACTGTGGAGAGGCTTTGCAGGATTCACAGGCCTAAGCGGTGCAATGATCATACAGTGGCTGTATGCAATTGGTAGCCAGCTAGCTATGTAGCAGCAGCACAGTAGTGGTTACAGGGGCAACATGGTCTGGCTTAAAATGTGATTTGAAGGATTGAAACAATGTGGATCATGATGCAAATACTTAGTGACATGCCAAAAGCTGCACTTGTATAGGAAAGTAGATTAACTATTAAGTTTAGACAAACGTTGAATTGCAAACCATCAAATGGCAAGTTAGGTAAGTGAAAGACAATGCAAGGATTATGTGTTACATGCTCTAACCTAATCGACTAAAGTAACAATAAAAAAAGATTTATTAGGAGGCCAGCAGCAAATTAATATTTGTCTCACTGGCAGTAATAAATCAAGCTTAGTAGATAAAATGCTGCACACTTTCTAGGCTTTGGAATCAATTGAAATGAGTCTGGATGATTCCTAGAGGTGCTACAGAAATTTCAATATTTATCGAACTAAAAGAAATCAGTTTCAGTCCAATCAAGCCGAATACCATTGATGAATTATCAAACCTTGTCAAACTCAAATGTATATTTTAATGTCGTCTGTTTTATTTATATCTCAAAATAAAACATTTCTTACTCTCTATGTTTTTACAACTCTTTTGAGGGATGAAATTAACTTTTTTCTTCCCACTGTGTTCCTATAACCTTCATTTGCCCCTTCCCCTTCAAGAAAAAAAAATGCTAAGAAGCTTTTTTGTTTTGGGGGCGGGAGGTTATCATTTGAGTTGAAAAGATCAAAAATAGCATCCTCAAAAGGTAAAATAGTTTTTTACTCGCCAAAAGGCCAACATTTTTTCCCCTTACATACTTGAAAAATTAACCAGTAAACATACTTCACAGTCTCTTTTCCTTGAGTCTAATATCACTTGTTTTTGCCATCAAGGATTTACATATAACCTGAACATGCTCAAGCTTTTTCCTTTCATGATGCAGGATTTTTGAAGGGCTGTGGCAGACTTCAAATTCTAGATTTAAACATGGACATGCTCTAAATCACCGTACACATTCAAGAGGCCACAGTAGGGCATGAGAGTAAACATGAGCAAAAGATTTAAAAACAGACAAATTATATAGCACTAAGATACTGTAATTTGGCATCTATGAAGTATTAGTATAAACAAATAGAAAGGGGGAGAAAGAAAATAAAGGAAGAAAGTAAACAAAGAAAACAGGGATGCGAAACTGTAAGATTGATCTACAGAGTAACAAACTTTAAATTGGTAAGATTAAAAATAACATGCTAACAAAAAAAATTTGGATGACAGTGGAGGGAGGTAGATTTTTAAGTTCTACATATTTTAAAATTTTAACTATTTAAAAAATTATCGAGTCAAATTGAAAGTATCTATAACAATTAAAATTCACAAGCATATTCATCTTAATATAGGACCTAAAATACATAAATATGTCATACATAATTCTGTTAGCGAACCAATCTTAATCTACGTATGTATAGGACACCAATTCTACCCACTCTGACTGCACGTGATTAAATTTGGCATTATAATTTATATAGTGGTAACTTTACCTTGATTTTGCCAAACAATCTTGTCTTGGTATCTTTATCCATCCTAATCTAGTTCCTAAAACGATGAAATTTTGTTAAACAATTTACAAGAAATTTAATTATGATAATTTAATGGTGGCTTACAAATGACAATTAGAATTAAATAGGTTTGAAAATAATTACCTTGCCCCTGGCGGGCATAATTCCTTCACCCACTTACTACACTCACCAATGAAGCGGTTAGCATTTTTACCAACAACTCATTGCATGTTTGGTGTGATCTTAGCTTTCACGTAGTGACTTCAAGCCTCTGGTTAGCCCACGCTTACGACTTGATAGTTCTGTATACACAAATAAGCAGCTACATCGCCAACCAATCTGACTTAATGGATATGGATTCAATACCAAACAAGAAAAACAAAGAGAGAAATACCATTTTGAAGTGTTTGTTGGTCTCTACTTTTCTGCCTATAAGTCAAAGGAGCCTGGACACCATGTTGATGGGCGTTTCCTTCTAATGAGGGTTGGGGTATACAGGTATGGAAGATGAGTGCATTGCCATATTCTTGCATATAAGAGGCATAGCATTAGTAACAAAAGAATATGATAGATTTAAAACAATAAGAATATATTAACAAATGTAGACCTACACTTCTTACACTACTCACTATCACTATCATTATCCAATTCATCCTCTTCAAGGTCCATATCATGTGAATCTACATCTAATTCTTTATCTGAGAAATCATCCTTATCATCCTTGATGACCTTAGCTCATCATTTTCATCGTTTTTGTCACAGATGAAGTTAGCATCAAATATATTTGCATCAACGAAGTCTACATTAACAAGGTTAAGCTCCACATCATCCCTCACCACTGGAATTTCATCATCATCCCCCTATTAAATCTCTATTGGATTAGTTATCTTAACCTCCATATTTTCCCATAATGATTCATCACAATCATCAATATCCTCAACGTTAGGGAAATTAAAATAGTTACGTGCGTTCATTTTAATAACCTATCTCCATTGGAGTTTGTTATGAGCTGAAACATGACAAACTTAATGGATTTGACAAGCCAAAGCAAAGGCTTCATTCATTTGTAGGTTACGAGTCACATTAACAAGTTTTGCCCCAAACTTTTTCCTTTTTATACCTTCTCCCTCATTATATACATCAAACTATTTGCCCTTGAACAACAAAACTTCAGGACTTGTTCGAGTTTCGATGGTATCATATTCTAACACAATGACCTTCTTTGATACAACATAAAAATCTTTCTTTTTGTTTTCTGTCTCCCTTCAACTATCACACCATTGTTTTGCATTTTTCGATTTCTTTGACATCTTATTGTGCGAAACCTAATCCATTAATCACATATCCTTTACAAATAATAACACCTTTTATCGGACCTCGCGCTAAACACTAGAATTCTTCTGTATTTCTTTGATCCCTTTCATGCTAAAGTTGTACAATCTGTGTATAAATACAACCAATTCCAAAATAAAAAAGAAGAATAATCTATAATAAAAGTATTTGATTTTATAAAGATAATTGTACTCTACTCTCAAACCAATTGAAGAAGCCAGGCTTTTGTACATCAATGGTACTGTTATATTTTTTGATGATATGGAAACTCACACAATCTATAATATATCCATTAATTTGAAACTATATAGAGGTCATTGCATAAGAGCACTTACTCAAAGAAAGGTTCTATATATTTGTAATTTTTTAAGACAAAGTCAAGCCCATTTCCAATCTTCATAGCTTAGTTGCTTAAAATTGGCCTTTCCTATTGGCTTTCCTGTCTTGGCAAATATCGATAAATGATGGGGTTGGTCTACTTCAATAGCATCATTGCGGTCTACACTTTTGAATTTGACTCCATCATAGATAGATATCTAGAACAGAACATTATGCATTAATTTTGAATATAACCCTCTACAACATATCCTTCAAGCCAATTTCTGTTGCACACACCTATTTTATATGTGCACATTTCTCTAAGAAAGAACACGACAGTTTAGTTGTTAATGCTTTCAAAATACACTGATATGACACTTAAGAAATTTAGGAATTTTATTACCTTTTAAAGTAATAAATCCACAAAAAAGGCACATGGCTTGCATATTTAGCTTCGGTTGCCAAATGTACAACAAGGTGCACCATCACATCAAAGAATGTTGGAATGAATACACGCTCTAACTTGGAAAGAGTGATTGTAATGTCTTTCTCCATTTGCTTTAAAATGTCAACACCTGAGGTCCTTGAATACAACTGTTTGAAATAACTGCCAAGTTTTGCTAAAGGTTCAAGAAATGTTTCATCCAAAATACCTCGAAATACAAGAAAAAGCAAGTCCTATATGAAGACCTGACAATCATTACTCTTCATTCCTAAAATCCCTCTATTATCTAGTGCCACATATCGTAAAATGTTAGAAGAATGTCCATTTGGGACATGTAAACTCAACAACAAGACAACCACTTGTTTTCTTTCATTTAATGTCAAGTTAAATAGTGCTTTTAGAACTTGGTACTAGTCTCCAATCAACTTAGCTCACAATTTATCATGCATATTCATTTTTCAAGATCCAAATCTAGCATTCAATGAATTCTTATTCTTATCGGGTATGTCAAGTAATGTCCTTGGAATGTTATCGCAAATATTCTTTTCTATATGCAGTACCTCCAAATTATGTCCAATCATGCCTCCAATGCGGAAGTTCAGAAAAGATGCTGTTCTTCTTCCCTTAGTGTACCAAATATCTTTCATCCCTCTTTTGGTTTCCCTTGTTCATCTTTCCCAAATTCATTTCCACAATTACTAAGCTGTTCCCAAACATCATATGATGTCCCGTTGGTCATCCACTTATGAATTGGTTCTAAAAACCTAACACCACTTCTTTTCATGACACAATACTTCAGAACATGTGTTAGAACATGTGTCCTTATGAAAATTAGGACAAGCGAGATATCCTTTCGTACTCTAACTACACACATGGCATAGCTAGGAAAGTCTTACATTGCCTATATTAACACAACAAATATATTAAAAAAAAAAAACTCTTTGCTATGCACATCTTATGTTTATATCTGAACCTCCCATAACACTTTAAGTTCATCTATAAGTGGTTGTAAAAACACATCAATATCATTTCTAGAGGCTTTAGGGCCAAAATTAACAAAGAAAGCATAAAAATTGGTACTACTCATGCACATCCAAGGAGGCAAATCATAAGACATTAAGGTTACTGGCCATATGCTATACTGACTAGTCATTTGTGCTACTAAAATTAAACTATTGGTGGCTAAAGCCAATCTTACATTTCGAGGGTCTCTAACAAATTGAGGATATAACTCATTCAAATGCTTCTATGCCTTGGAATCCGCTAGATGTCTCAATTTACCATCATTAATGCACCCTTTCTTATGTCATCTCAGCTAACTTTGAAGACATTAACATCCTCTGCACCTTAGGGAATCCTCTGCACCCTAGGGATTAATGAAAAATTCCTAAGAAACTAAGCACACCACTCTCCCTGTCTTTGTAGTCCCTTCATCATTTGTGTCAATACCATTATTCCCCTGCTTGTCAACTTTTTTTTTCCATTGAGAGGTATGATATTTTCAACATTTATCTAAGTCTCCATTCTCCTTTTAATATGGAATGCAATGGTTGAGACATGCAACAATTTTCACGTAGTCAATTCTAAGGCTATTCTATACTTTTTTACCTCATAAGAATTTTCAAGAAAGTTCTCACTTTTTATCATTGTTAAATGCTCTTTATAATGACTTAATCAACATAGAAAATGATTTATCACTCCATTTGCAATACACTTTAATATGAATTAATGTGATAATGAACTCTACCCTGGTAAATGTCTTATGGCCAGAATGCAACTCTACCTTGACATCTGCCACAAGCTTATGAAACTCCTTCGACACCTCATTTTGACCACCTTCATTCTTTGTAGTGTCATTGATAGACTTGGAGTTATCAAAGTCCATAACATTAGCCGGTTCATGCATTGATGGCCTCATATCATCACATGCCATAATACTTCAACCCAATTAGGTGATTCTTCTTCTATGTCATCATCCCTACTATCAATATGATCTTCACATTCTCTATGATGTGTCTATGGAGTATAATTTCTCAGTATGCCCTGAGTTATTAAGTGATTATGAATCATGCTCCGATTATGAAAAAGACACAAATTATAATTCACACGTGCACCTCACTTATGTTTTGTCTTCCTTGTCACCAAATGCAAGCTGTAAAAATTCATTAACACATACCATATACTCAGGTTTTCTTCCATTATTAATTCCCCCATGATTCTTCCAACTTCAATGCCTATCAATTCCTCAAGCAACTATTAAAATAGGATTTCATTAAGAAAGACATCATGGTCTGATAGAATTGTGTTAGTAAAAAGGCCACTATAGGTATAAACCCACCAAATAACAGAAAGATTCATAACAGAAAATTTATGTTATTACCTATTTTGGAACGAACAAGTATGTCATGTCTATCTTCTTCCAGTCAATTAAATATGAAAAAATGATCAAAATAGAAAGAATCTATTAGCAAAGCTAATACAAGAGTGGAGTTGTTGAAAATGAAAAATCATAACTTCATGTAGATAAATAACCTAAAGAATGAGAACTTCATCAATAGTACAACTCATGTAGCAACATATCATATTGTTTTCTACTGTTGTGAAGTGCAAACAACCACTTAATGCACAAATTCAAACACTACTTTACCAAATAACTTGGAAAAAGTAGCAAAATATAAACCATCTGGTCCCAAAAGAGTATGAACAATATATAGAATAGCATATAAGTTGCATTAGAAACTTTAGGTCAATAAACACTTAGATTAGCACTTCTAAATTATTTAAATTTTATCATTACACAGTATGGATAATATGGGATCACATGAAGAAGAAACCCACTTAACTTCAAGAATACATAGCATATATAAGTAACCTACCAAGTTCAGGTGTTGTCAAGTCAGCGAAACCAGGATTAAAAATTGGTTTAATGCATTACAAGTATGCCTCTGGAAGCTTTAACTATTGTGAGAGAACAAAAAATTATTTCATAACCATGAACTTTCATCAGTATAAATGTTCAATACATCTTGGAGTCACGTGACTTATTGTCATTTTTCTCCCCATATCCACCATATGAACTTGCATATCTATGTATATGTGTACGTATACAATTTTCTATAAGAAACCTATAACAAAATCTATAAAAAACTATTAATAATAAGGTACACCATGTGATAGAGTTACACCGCCTGTCACCTAAAAAAAAGAGTCCATCCTCTTCATGGGTAGTACAGGACAATGTCAAAAGCACACAAAAGAGCAAAGCTTGCCAACTTCACTAGGTTGGCATCTTGGAGAACAAGCTATAAGCAATATCCCTATTCCCTCCCAAGTAACAAAATGCATTGTATTCCATTATTGATAGGAGGCTAAATTAAGTACATCTGCTTTATTGTCAAACTGAATATATATATTTAGTTCTATGTCATCCATTAACTATACATATCTTGAGCTTCTTTTAATATAAAGAGGATAATCAACCAATACAAAATATACAGTCACCATTAAAAATTTGTTAGACTCATGATAGAAGTAACACAAATCCTTCGCCAAGTACCTGATATCAATCTCGAAAGTAACATATTCACAATATCCTTGCACAACAATTCTTACAAGGAGTAAACCTACAGAAATGAAAAGGCAAGCTTTAAAAACAAAAAGGTTTTGGTCCCTCAAGATTAAATCAAAATCCGAATACAAAGTGCACCAAGATAGCTAAGCTTGTCTTCATGCAGTAAATACCCATTTTGGACTTTAGGTTGACTGTTCAGGGACAATAGCCAAAGCTTTAGAGGGTTGGAAGACTCCTTTCTACCCTTGTATAAGGGATGTCACAGCATAGTAATCATATGTTGTACTAATTCTAGGAAAAGTGTAGTATTAATAGTGATTCTTTTTTGTTTTGGGGTTCAATTTCGGTTAGAGACCCACTATACTTCAAGAACTTGTCTAAATGATGTAAATGCTTAGGCATTGTTATAAGGATTTCTTGACATATACCTATCAAAGCATTTTAGGTACACTCATACTATGATGAAAACTAGGAATTTGATGATTGTTGTTTAGCGTCAATCACTATACCTGCACCGAAATTAACTATATCTAAAATAATCATATAAATTTTGACAAATGACTTAAAATTATATTCTTATTTTTTAGGGTATAAAAAGATAATTATATCCATGGGGTACTTGTATAGAAAATGGGGATTTTAGGGCTAGTTGCTTCTTGCGAGAAGGAACAGATGATTGTTTTCTTTGTATCCTAGCGGATTGGATGAATGGCTTGCTTTGGAATAGGTTCTTTTGATGGCCCATGATGTAGAATGCTGGTCAAGCAACATCTAGGCAAACTTATAGTACTAGATCAAGGGTCTTCTACCTTTTTGAGGTTGCCATGACACTATGTTATCGATAAATAAGCTTACAAATTTGCTGTTTTAGCACATGTATAGTGGTAGAAATTGGGTAGAGAAAAGGGGAAGAAGGGAGAAATTCAAAGAGAAGGGAGGAGGAAAAGGATTGTCATCTCTGTGCTCAAATCAATATTCATTCAATATTCAATAGTGTATGATAGATGATTAACAAAGATACATAGACCCCTTATTGATAGGTGCATAACCTTCCTAATACGAACTAATATGACTTCTAATAGAAATAGGAAAGTGTAATATTTCTAATTAGACTTGGACATCGTAATGCTAATCCTAATAGAAATAGGAAACCACAATAAACTATAACTATAATCAAATATCTTAATTATTATTCTTATACTTCTTCCTAAAATAAGTCTTGATGAATCAATCATCTCTACCCAACTTGGAAAAACTCAACCCCGGAGAGCTGGGCTGAATATACCCACCCAGTAAGTCAGGAATGTGTGAGGCATATCCTCCTTATGGACCCATGAATTATTGAATTGGGGATGGCCTTTCCAACGGACTAAGAATCATTGAAAACCTCCAGTATCAGTACTAACAATCGCATCTTCCCATATAGCTTCAATGTCATCGACCGCTGATAGCAGCAGGGGGTAGCTTAGGTACTGAAACTGAAGAAGTCGCGAAACTACCTGTAACACTCGCAGAAAATTTGGAAGGTGCGAAAGTACCTCAGTAAAGTGTCAAATCCTCAATGTTGAGGATAGGACTAATGGATAAATTAGAGGGTAAGTCAACTAAATATGCATTAGAGCCAAGACGTTTCAAGATGCGATAAGGTCCATAAGCTCAAGCAAAGAGCTTTTTGAAAGAATGTTTTGGGAATCTTTCAAGACGAATTCAGACCATCGCATAATCACGCTCATTAAACTCTAGCTTTCTACGATGCACATTGACAGCAATTTATAGTTTTCATTACTCTGTGCAATTTTCTGTTGAACATTAGTATGCACATCATGTATATGTTTAACAAAAGTTTAAGCAAATTTAGCAGGCCGAGAATCAATAGGTAATGGCACTAAATCAATAGGAAGACGAGGAACAACACCATGCACAACTTCAAAAGGACTCTTTCCAATGGACTTGTTCATAGAATTGTTATAAGCAAATTCAGCAGTAGGTAAAACCAAATCCTAATTATTACATTTCTCACCAACATGACATTTGAGAAGTTACCTAGACTCCAATTAACAACCTTGGTTTGTTCATCAATATGAGGGTGGAAAGCAGCAAAAAATTGTAGGTGAGTGCCAAATAGTTTCTACAACGTCCTTTAAAAATGATTCACAAATTTAACATCCCTGTCAGACAGAATAGATGATGGCAAACCATGTAAACGAAAAAAATTACCTAAGGAAGATTCTTGCAACATAAGATGTATCAACCATATTACTACAAGGGATGAAATGTGCCATCTTAGAAAACATATTCATGACAACAAGAATGCAATCATGACCTCTCGCAGTTCGGGGAATATTTAAGACAAAAATTCATACTAAGGTCTTTTCAGGGAATGTGTGGAACCAGTAAAGGAGTATATAAGCCAGTGTTTTGCCTCCTAGCATTCAGGGCCAAAAAAAAAATGGTGAGCAACAAGAGCGGTGGTCTTATCCCAACCCAAATGAGCAGCAAGACCTCCACCATGTAATTCCTATATTAGAAAATCACGAAGTGAAGTGTTAAGAATACAGAACTTTGATCTATAAAATAAATAGCCATTCACAGTCATATAATCAACAAAGTCATAACGGCTACCATGTAAAACCTCATCATAAGTCTGAGCAAGGTCCTAGCACGAGGTGTATTGGTCTTTCAGTTTTTCAAATCCAGCAACTGATGTAGCCCATCTATGTAATAGAAGTCCTACTCGACGTAAAGCGTCAGCAACAATATCTTCAACACCTGAGCGATGTTTAAGCACGAAGGAATAATCTTGAAGGACACTTAGTGTGTTTCTCTGTAAGTTTTCATTGGTCGTTAATGAATTTCAATGCATCATAATCGCTCTAAAGAACAAACTCCTCAAGAAGGAGATAATATCGCCAATATTCTAGACAATGCACTAAAGCATAAAACTCTTTGCCATAGGTGGTATACTTATTTCTCCTAGAATCATTAAGCTTCTCGCCAAAGTAAGCTATGGGATATCCTTCTTGACTCAAAACACCTCCTATCCCGACCCTTGAAACATCACAAGCAACTTCGAACACTTTAGAAAAATCAAGATGGTGTAAGATAGGGGCCTCCATCATTTTCTTTTAATTAGATTAAAAGCTTCTTTCACAAGTTTAGTCCACGTAAACACACATTTTCTCAAACATTAAGTGATAGGACCCATAATGGAACTAAAATTCTTGATAAGGTGCCTATAGAAAGTGGTTAACTCATGGAAGCTTCTTACATCAGAAATGATTTTAGGTTCGGGCCACTCTACTATAGCTTTAACCTTTTCGAAATCGACAGAAATTCCTTTCACTGACACGACAAACCTAAGGAAAACAACCTTAGATTGCAAGAAAGAACCCAAATTAATGTATAGCATCTCTACTCGAAGGACCTCAAGGACTAATCGCAAGTGTTTTAGGTATTCTTCCCTAGAAGGGTTGTACATCAGAATGTCATCAAAGTACACAATCAAAAACTTCCCAAGGTAAGGGCGCAGGATATGAGTCAAGGCTCTCATAAAAGTACTAGGAGCGTTGGTTAACCCAAAGGGCATAACTAACTACTCAAATAGTCCATCAGGAGTCTTAAAGGCAATTTTCCACTCATCCCCAGGTCTAGTCCTCAATTGATGGTATCTTGCCCTAAGGTCAATTTTGGAGAACCACTTAGATCCTCACATTTGCTCCAACATAGATCATCAAGTCTAGCTATAAGAAACCCATATTTCACAGTAATTTTATTAATTGCTCTATGATAAATACACATCCTCTAAGAGCCATCTTTCCTATGGGTTAAGATTGCCAGAACAACACAGGGATTGAGATAATGCTGAATAGAACCCTTTTGTAGAAGCCCCTCAATTTGTCTATTAAGCTCTTCACGTTTACCAGGGTTTATTCTATTATAAGGAAAGTTATGAAAGGGCGATCCTGGGACAAGGTCTATAGGATGTTGGGTATCCCTCAAACGAGTTAGTTCAGCAGGAAGAATCGCCAGGAGATACATCCTTAAATTCATCAAGAAGTTCACTAAGATCAAGGGACATCTCACATGTGGTAGCATAGGGAAACACATGTGGGGCTTTGGCTACTAACGCTCGTGACATGCTAGACTATTTTCCTTCTCTTTCACATTTATATCCAAATAGAAAATGTAACTTCTTAGCCTGTTTCTTAGACCGAGGCAATTTAGGGTTAGTTCCTTTGGGATTATTATGTTTTGAGGGTCGAGCAAGAGCTAACTTAATCCTCTTTCCATTATGAATGAATACATGCATATTATACTTTCCAAAATTGGTAACATTTTTGTTATATAGCCAGTGATGACCTAATAAAATGTGGGCAACATCCATAGGTAAGGTATCACACCAAATCTTTTCAGAATATGCACTGATTGGAGAGGGACTTCACACTTCTTAGAAATTGTCAAAGATATCTTTTCAACCTAAGCAACCCTAATTGGGGTGGAATAGGGAATCATCTTAAGGTTGAGAAGTTTCACAGCATACTTAGAAGAATTTTACCCCCATAAAGCATTTTAGTCTCAAAGACAACAGTCACAATTAGTAGAAGAAAGAAAACATCTCATGATAGTAAGATGGCTCTCTCTCATTGTCTTCATGCTCACTCTCGGTAGTAGTGTCACCAACAGCAGGATAGGCAGTCTCATCTATCTGGTCATCAGCTTCAAGAGTGTTTAATCCTATAGTAAGAGCACGGTTGGGACAGCGAGATGCTAGAGGCCCTCGCTCATGACACTTGTGACATACCATGGAAGATAATGATAGAGAAAGGAGAGAGGATGAGGTAAGGGAACTACTCTTAGCTAAGACCACAAGCCATGTTTCACAGGCTTGTGTTTATTTGCCTTTGGCTTTGGACTTGATAGAGTTATTGTTTGTGCTAAAATTGTGTCATTTTCATGATACTTTTACATCGATTTTATGCTCGTTATAATCGTTATTTTTAGCTTTTTATTTGATTTTATTTTGTTTTGTAGGTTTTGAATAATTTTAGAAAAATGCAAGAAAATGCGGGAAAAAGATGACGGAAAAATATCAGATATAGAGAACCGGGCCAACTGGACTCGAACCCAAACCTCCAACCCGTTTCTTCTTCGCCCAAAGGAAAGAAAAAGAAAAAAAAAATTTTAAAAACCAGAATTTCCCCTAGCCCCATCACGTGCCTGGCACGCGACTGCCTTAACCCCTCTAATTCACTCTCTCTGTTCTCTTGGTTAAGCCCGAACCCCCGAAGCCCCAAACCCAGAAAACTCGAACCCCTATTCTCGATCCCCTGCATCTCTCTCTTCTTCATCTCCTCTCTCTTTCTAACTCATATCACCATCATCTCCATATCCTTGAATCCCAATCTACCAGCGCATCACGCCAGCACACCCATCACCGGTTTTCTCGCATCAATTGCCATCTTGCTTCATCTCCTCTGTCCACAACTCTCCCCCCCCCCAATCGGACGGTGCAAATCGAAGCAAGGCTAGATATAAATTCAAGTAATCGGCTCCATTGAAAGAGGTTAGGAGTTTTAAGGTTTATTTGTAGCTTTTAAGTTTAAATTCATACGGTTTTTTTTTTCTCTGAATATTAGGGTTTTCGATTCGATTTTCAGTTTAGGGTTTCATGTTAGATTTAATGTTAGTCTCAAATTTCATGCAATTTAGTCAAATTTTGTTAATTTCCAGTTGATGTTTACGAATTCCAGCTTACACTTGTAATAATTTGGCCTAGAGTTGGTTGATTGTAGTCAATTCCCCCTCCCCTGTTTCGTTCTCGGTCCGTTAATGGCATATCGGTCATTGAAGATGTCCTTTGGCTGAGCTGCAAAGCAATGAAGCCTGAGTTTGGTTCCTCTTCTTCTTCTTTCCCTGATTCGAGTCACTTCTCCCCCCTTCCCCTGTGCTTCTCCTCTGCGATTGTGAATCGACGGTGAGGGAGTGGGTAGCTTTTCTTTTCCAGATGGATGAGTGAGGATGATGGTGAATGTTGGTGAAATGGTCTTCATAATTCCTGCTCTAGGTCTGGGTTGTTCGAACTCTTCTAATTTGCTTTGCTTGTAATGTTGAATGATGTTGTCAATTCTGGACTGATGTTGTTAGCTGAATGATGTTGGATTATGGTATCTTGATTTTGGCTAGTTGATCTAAATGGGTGAGAAATGATGTTGGCTAGTTGATTTGTTTTGGTAGTGCTTTGATTTTGGTAGAGTCGAATGGTAAATAGTGTTAACTATAGGTTTTAAATTGCTTTAAATTAGAGGTTAAACAAATTCCAGGCTTCAATTTTAGATGAATAGCGTTGTTTGCATAGTCTCCTTAATATGTTTTATTTAGTTGAATGCTTAGGTTTAATTCATTTAAGTTCATTAATTTAAGTTGCATGCCTTTGTTCAATTGAGAGTTTGGATGATCGTTTAGTTGAATTAGGATGTTAGCTTGCTTTGAATGATTTCATTTAGTTTAGTGTAGCTAATTAGTCAATCCTCGCTTTGTGATCTTAATCTTTTCCATTGTCCCTGAGGAGACAACCCTCAAGTACTACAGCAGGCTAAACGCTTGTAGCCCTTTTATTTACACTCAAAATTTACCCACAAGTTTTTGGCACCGTTACCGGGGACGACGGCATGAGATTAGGTCATATTTTTATTTTCTTAGCTCCTTTCTTATTCGTTGCTTTGATTTGTCTATTTCGTTATTAGTTGTGATTTGGTTTATTAGTTGTGATTTGTTTAAGTGATTTGTTTTGGTCATTTCGTAACTTTATCTTGGTATCAATTCTTAGTTTCTTTATTTTGGTATCGTTTTACTTAGTTAAGTCCTTTTTTGAAAATATTTAAAAATCTAAAAAAATTGGAAATGTGAAAATGGAAAAAAAATTACAAAAACTTGAAAACCACAAAAAAAGAAAAAAAATTTTGAAAATCCAAAAACCCAAAAAAAATTGAAAATTGAAAATTGAAAATTGAAAACCCCTAAAAATTGAAACTTCAAAAAAAAAACTTTAATTACTTCAAATGTCAGTTTTCCATTTCCCGTGATATGAACATGAACCTTTCTGGCGTTATCTTTCAAGGCTTAATGATTATCGTGCTCAACTGAATCATAATTTTGAAAAATGGAAAATTTTTGAGGTCATTGTTGTGGGTTTAAATGCTGAGTCAAAGAGTCATATTGAGTCAATTTGTCCTGGAGGTTTAATAGAATTATTATCTAAAACTCAAAATGAAGTATGGGATTTCTTTAAAAAATTAGCTAGGGAAACCTGTACGTTTGGACAAGCTAACGAGACTTTTAGATACCCAACCCTCGGAGAGTATGATTTTCATGCTAATTCTTAACCTTCAGGCCACTTTGTGAATTCCTATGACTCATATGACTATCATATGCCTCATGTGCTGTGCGATTATTGTGAATCAACTGATCATGATGCTCATACTTGTCCTTATCGTGCTTATGTTGATACTTTAAGTGCAAGTTTTGAAAAGAAAATCAATAAAATGACTGCTCAAATGGTAGAGATAATGAAAAAGAGAATTGCTGAATACTCTCAATGTTTTAATCAAAATAGGGAGACCTATAGTGAGATTGATGCTAGTTTAGGATCTCCTAAACCGGACATTAGTCTTTATGATGATTTTGAACCCTCTTATTCTGTTAGGCCTCATTTGAATGAACACATGTGTTTGCCTAATCTAGAACAAGAGAGTGACCTCTCTACATCTTTATCAATAGATCTTGCATCCCTCACTAGCTCACCCAAAGATGTCACTGAAGATATCTTAGTTTATGTCGACCTACCCACCACTCTGAACGACTTTTGTAAATTTGAAGTGGGTAGTCAATCTGATCTTGTTAGTGAGTTAGATATAAGCATCACATCTGAAATTGAGTCTCATGATTTAGATGATTCGAAAGATATTTCATAGGAATTATGTGATGAGGTAACTGAACTCACTATTTTGGACTGTGATGATGAGATTCTTTATGCAGAATATAAATCTTGTTCAAGTGGGCTGGATGTTACTGAAGGTTTTGATGTTGAATATGAATCATTCTCTTTTGATCCCATCATTCCTGACCTTCTGTTTGAATTAGACGATAATATTTTGTATGTGAAATATGAATCTTTTTGTGGGTTGGCTATCCATGGAAGTTCTGATGATGGTTTTTGTGCTGATTATGAATCCTTCTCTTTTGACCCCATCCAAACTGACTTCCTTTTTTAATACTGCGAGTCTGAATTTGTTGAGTATGAAATGATTGCCACTAAGAACTTTGCTTTAGACCAGACTAATATGCATATTGGACTTAACAGACTTGTGAATTGTGTACCCCTATGTTGCCTAGACTGTTCGTTCATGGTGATATAGTTTCTAGGCCAATGACCTCAATACTGGCTCATTCTGAGTATGTTCATTTTCTTTCTGATTGAGCCTAACTGTTTGATAAGTTGAAGCGGGCCCTTACTTGTGCTTTATTGGCTACGTGGATATACTCTTTCTGGTTTCAACTCATTGCTTTTCACTGTTGCTATATTATTGAGAATTGGGCTTCGTTGTTTGATAAGCTGTTATGTGCTTTGATGAGTTTTGATTTGAGTAGCAGTTTTCAGCTTAATATGGAGTGACTGATACTCCATAAGCTTCATGATGCATCATTTTCGTGAGGTATAGTTTGGGTACAACCTGTATCCAACCTGTTATGATCGTTCCACCCTCCCTTCTTCTCTTTTCATTTCTTTTCTTTCTTTTCGTACCTAGTTGTGAATATTTAGGACTGTGAATATACAAGTGATTAATCTTGAGGAGAAATTTGGGATATGTTGAGCCGTGTGGGCTATGATCACCCTTGGTTGTGTTATAATTTTGTAAATATTTGTTAGTTGTTGATATCTAGGATTGTGAGCAGTTATAAATATTTAGGACTGTTCTTGTGTATGCTTTAGTTCCTTTGTTTGGTTTCTTTAATTTTGTGTTTTCTTTCCTTGGTTTCGTGTTTTGTTTTAATTTAGCAAGTTTTGGTTTTTCTTTGGTTTAATTTTTGTTTCATAGTTTCTTTTTGTTTCCTTTTTGTTTCCTTTTTGGTATTTTAGTGTTTTTTTTTTTTTTGTTTTGTATTTAACTTTTCTTTCTTTTGTATTTTATTTTGTTTTAGGTTTCTCTTGGTTTAGTTTGGGATTTAGTAGGTCCTTGGTTTTGGTTTTGAGTTTATTTTAGTGAATATGTGTGTTTTGGTCTAGTTTTGATTTGTTTTGTTTGGTTTTAGACTTGTTTGTTTTAATTTAGAATGCGTTTTGTTTTGCTTTCTTTGGTCTTTGGCGATTTGGGCTTTTGGGTTTTGTAGATATTTGTGTTTCCTTTGGTTTTAGTTTTGATTTTTAATTTTCATTTTGGTGATTTTGTGTTTGGTTTTGTTTGTGATTTTTATTTGTGTCCTAATTTGTATATATTTGTAGTTTAATATGGTTTTATGGTTGTATAGCTTATGTGCTTACTTTTTAGTGCCTTAATTCCTACAATGAGGACATTGTGAAGTTTTGGTATGGGGGGTGAGGTGTCCATTTTTTTTTTTTCAAAAAATCCAAAACGATTTTGATTTTGGTTTTGTTTTGGGGAATGTTTTGTATCATGTCTGATTAGCTTGAATCCCCTGTAATTTGGTTATTGGCTTATATATAAGTAGGATATACATGATAGGTCTCCAACCTCAATGTGATATTCTAAGCCCTAATTCTAACTCCAGTTGTTCATTATAGGTTGTGTAATCCAGTCTTTATTTATTCTTTTCTCATTATCTTTAGGTCTTAGGTTTCCATGAATGATTCTCCCACTAGCTTGTGACACGATTACTTTGAAAAAAAATTAGAAAAAATGTGTATTATGAATAAAGGAAAAAAATGAAAGAAAAAGAAAAAGAGATAAAATTTGGAATGACAAGTGTTCCTTTGAGGCATGTGCTACTGGGCGTTACCCTTTAAGGCACGTGCTACTGGGTGTTACCCTTTGAAGCAACATTACTACTGGGAAAGCTTGCTTCCAAAGTCAGGATGATAATAATGTAGTTGTGTTAGGCAAGTGGGATTGAATCTAATTCTGGTCAATCTAAGCCCTGGGTTGATGGTACATTTGCACACAAGCACCAGGATGGATTCAGAATCTTAATATTTAGGTAAAAAATTAGTGCTCTGATGTCATTTAGGAGGTAGAGGGCTTTGAAGTACATTCTGTGCATATGCAGGTCAATAACTTGGTTACATGAGTGATTTAGTTAATTAGAATGTGTGCATATCTTTCCCTAATTTTGTACATATTAGTTTTGAGAAAAAAACCAAAAAGATTTTCTTTTACTTTTGAAATAATTTTTGTGGGTGGTTCACTTGAAAACCCTCACGAGACCTCACTCGTCCACTTGGGAGACCAAGGGGTTTAAAGGGCTTGTTGCATATGCTAAATGCAACCGTGATTCCTACGACAGTAAGTTAAGATTTTCTTTTTCTTATTTTTTATTTTTTTTAGTTAGTTTAGTTATTTTACTCGAGGTCGAGAAAAATATTGGTGTGGGGGTATTTGTTCGTGCTAAAATTGCGTCATTTTTATGATACTTTTACACATGTTTTCTGCTCGTTATAATCGTTATTTTAGGTTTTTATTTTATTTTATTTTGTTTTGTAGATTTTGAATAATTTTGGAAAAATGCAAGGAAATGTGGGAAAAAAATGACGGAAAAATATCAGACATGGAGAATCAGACCAACTGGACTCGAACCCAAACCTTCAACCCGTTTTCTTCTTTGCCCAAAGGAAAGAAAGAGAAAAAAATTAAAAAAAAAAAATAGAATTTCCCCCAGCCCCATCACGTGCCTGGCACGTGACTGCCTTACACCCCCAATTCACTCTCTCTTCTCTCGGTTAAGCATGAACCCCCGAAGCCCCAAACCTAGAAAGCCCGACCCCCTATTCTCGATCCCCTGCATCTCTCTCTTCTTCATCTCGTCTCTCTCTCTAACTCATATCACCATCATCTCCCTCTCCTTGAATCCCCATCCACCAGCGCATCACGCCAGCACACCCATCACTGGTTTTCTCGCATTAATCGCCATCTTGCTTCATCTCCTCTATCCCCGACCCCCCCCCCCCCAATCAGATGGTGCAAATCGAAGCAAGGCTGGGTATAAATTCAAGTAATCGGCTCTATTGAAAGAGGTTAGGAGTTTTAAGGTTTATTTGTAGCTTTTAAGTTCAAATTCATACGTTTTTTTTTTCCCTCTGAATATTAGGGTTTTTGATTCGATTTTCAGTTTAGGGTTTCATGTTAGATTTAATGGTAGTCTCAAATTTCATGTAATTAAGTCAAATTTTGTTAATTTTTGGTTGATGTTTACGAATTCCAGCTTGCATTTGTAATAATTTGGCCTAGAGTTGGTTGATTGTAGTCAATTCCCCTTCCCCTATTTCGTTCTCGGTCCATTAATGGCGTATCGGTCATTGAAGATGTCCTCTGGCTGAGCTGCAAAGCAATGAAGCCTGAGTTTGGTTTCTCTTCTTCTTCTTTCCCTGATTCGAGTCACTTCTCCCGTCTTCCCCTGTGCTTTTCCTCTACGGTTGTGAATCGAAAGTGAAGGAGAACAGCAAGGTAGCTTTTCTTTTCCTGATGGATGAGTGAGGATGATGGTGAATGTTCGTGAAATGGTCTTCATAATGGATGAGTGATTTTGCGGCCCTTTTATTTACACTCAAAATTTACCAACAGTTATGGTTCACATGCTTTTTATTTAATGAATATTTTTACATGGGCTTTTTCCTTCAAAATTTTTTTGGGCCATGGGGGGCCAAGGCATCCTTTAGCCTCACATTGGCCTCTACCGTGAATATCTTGCAGGACAAATTAGTGTTCCCATATGTCAAATGTATTATCTTAAGTCGATAAATCGATGATTGTTCATGTGTGCTCTCTGTGTCTGACATAAATCTTAGTGAGCGTCGTACACACAACAAAGATTCAAGGTTTAAGCACTTTAATCTCATGTAAATAAATACACAAATCCATATCTCACGATATTGGCCTCCTACTAGAATTATATTGAATTGTTTCATCTTCCAACGTTCAGAAATTCTACTTCCACTTTGAGCACAAGGTGAATTGTGAAAACCAAATATATTTCCTAGATTTTCCAATCTATCAAATATAAGATCCCATTACTGACAAATTCTTGACTTAATGTATACTATATGTGTTTGACATATATTCTACGCCAACTGTATGCACAATAGGGATTCAAGAGTTTACTGCTTTACTCAAGTAAATAATAATTATACAAATCAATGTCTCACTATCGTGACCTCCTAATAGAATATTACATTAAATGGTTATATTCTTCTGGTTTCAAGTTTTTCATTTTTTGGTAGCACCATATAGGTGAATCATGAATATCTTCGACTACATTCGACCGGTAGGTAATAAAATCTCCCAATACATGGAACGATCGACCCCCCAAAAAAAATCTCGCTATGTTGACCTCATAATTGTTTGTAAGTCAACCATTTGTTTTTTTGCTCAATTTCAAAATTTTCACTTTCAGATTCCAACACATAGGTGAAGAATTTCAAGGTTTTTTTACAAGTTAGCAACGATTGTTCTTTCAAGTCTATTGATTCCAATTTCATAGTCGATTGAAGTAGACCCGGAGAGGGGAAAGGAAGGGTGTATGACTACCCTTTTCATTTTACTAATTCCAATTTTCGATGCTTTAGATACATCAGTCTCCAAAGAATTGATAATTTTGTATAATACTCATCATTTTACGCACAATTTATCTCCTTACAGTCATACTCTTAAATATGTCTGTGTGAAACTTTACAAGCCAAATTTTTACATCTAAATATAAACTCAAAGTAAAAACAAATACCAAAATGAAGCAAAATGACAAATCACTTATTGTGAACCAAAATATGAACAAATAAAATAGATCTAAGTCTAAATTAAGAAAAACACAAATTAAATCCCCTTCCAGTCAGATCCCACTCTCAAAAATCCCTAATTCAATCCTCATGAGGTTGACTGTGCTCTACAGCAGTAAAATTGTTTATTTTTTATTTTTAAAAAATGGTCCTTTGGATACATGCATTATACCAATTTCATCCTTCCCTCTTTCCAACCTTCTCGGCTATGACCATAGTATGGAGGCAGTTCAATCTTCTTACTCACTTGTATTTTTTTAAGAGATAACTCCACTAATTTGTGTTTGATATTCCATCTCTATTGTACTCAAAGGCGTAATATCCAAATCCTCGAATTAGTCAAAATCTATATTTGACAGATGGCACATTTCTCTTGAGATCCAAGTCTAATTAAGCTGCAAATTTAGTACTTTCTTTAAATATAACTGTCATCTTTGTTAGCATTATTGTGATATTGAGATTAAACCTAGAATCAGGCAGACCATAACTTATCAAGGTAAGCTTATACTTACTTGATCAACCCCCTTAATTTGCTTCCCTAGACACAACCTCCACAAACAGAAAAATAAAAGAAAATGAATAACACATCCATAATTTAGAAGAAAGTTGATTATTATAAACAATTTAGTCTAAAACCAAAGAAATCTTGTGCAAAACTAAGGTTGCGGGCTCAGATATTTTATCGAACAATTAATACGCATATTAACACAACCCTCCTATCCAAAAACTTCAATGCCAGATTTTTTCTAACATAAACAATCAAATTGCTTCTTCAGTCAAATACTTAACATGAATCACTATAACTCCAACAAGTCAACATCAACACATGAATACCAAAAAATGACTGTTGAATCACAAAGTTCATTTTGGCAACCACAATCTTGAATTAGTTCATAAACATCATTTAACAAAAATAGAAAATTAAAGTTTTAGAAAAACTTAGCAATTGAATTGCTACCATCAAATCAACCTAATATGCAGTGGGAAGAAAAAGAAATTTAGATCAATTTTTATGAAAACACTTTTGAGCAAACCTAAGGTGAAAAATAAAATGAGTAAGCAGAGGAAATGCCTCAGACACCAAACTCTTGAGAATTAGCATGATTCGGTCAATAGAAAGCGCAACATGAAGAAGGCACCATGTAAACCTGCACCACAAAAGGAGGGAAACGTTCTTCTTCAGTTAGGGGCTAGGGTTACCATGTCTGCTATACTACGCCTGAAATGAGCAACAATACTATTTTCAATTCATATTTCAATAATTTAAACCTTATTTCCATCCTCTAATTACTTGATTTATTTCAGTGACATAATGTTAAAGTTGTGAACACCTTCTCCCCGGCCAATACTATGCAATATTTCAATATGTGAAACGGAAGAAGAAAAGTGGATGGGATGAAGCACAAGGAAAAGTAAAGTTAGTATACACAACCAGTGACAATGGTCATCATCAGTCAGGGTGTCCATCAATGACACAATTTTGGTTTGAGCTATCCAACTTGATTGACTAATTGATTATGATTGCTCATGATATGATCTTTTGGATGTAGATTCTTTGATAAGATATACATGACTGAATAGTTAAGATGACTAAAGTAGAATAACAGTAGCACGTCAAGGCACTTGAATGGTTTCCATCATTCAATGCCTTAAAGGCGTTGAACTTATTTTGTGCAAGTCATGTTGTTTGCTTTTTATATAGTCAAACTCTAATTGTCCTCATGATTGCTCTAATTAATATCACATGCATGCTCTAATACTTGTACCTCTAGTTGACATTAATTTGCAAAGAGTGCTAGACTATGCAGGGTTAGTTGATATGCCTTGATGAATGATAATCATGCGGTGGGTTGGTTCATGCTTATCATACTTAGATCATGTTTTATTAATTAAACCAAGGGGAAGAAAAACATCTTACTATTTTGAATTCATACTTCCTAAGGTCTTACTTTTCTCTACTATGAGTTTTACTGCATTGCCATGGCTATAGGGGAAAACGAATTAAACTTGATTAACAATCATATGCTCCATTGACATTACAAACGGGGAGTTGAGAATGTTATTTCCTTATGCTATATACTTGCCCTATTTTTCATTCCCATTTCTCGTTAATGATGACAAAGTCGGTGAAAGTATATGAATGGTAAAAGGGAGATATGATAAATGCTAAAAAATATAAATGGAGATGTATTATCTATCAACTGTTTGTCATCATAAAGATTTGGGAGATAATTGAGTATAATGCAATGTTGATTTTAACAATGTCAAAATAATTGAGGGTGATGATATGTAAAATGACTAATCTACATCACATCTTCATTAGTCACCTTGATAGCTAAGCTTACATATGCATACCAATCTTGGTGCATATGGTATGACGTATTCAACGTGCTTATGTCGAATGCTTAACACTTAGTTTAATTTCCTTGGTTTAATATCTAAATGAATTACATTAATTCCAAGATAACTGGACCTTGGAATGATATATGAATTGTTGGACCTTGGGTTTGTAAGGCCTGCGTACCTTGTTTTCTGTCAAGTTGTTGTAATGCCTTCTCACGTTATAAAAATTTATTTTATTTAATGATACGGGTTAAATTAATTATTGACGTGCCTATGTGAGCGTTGATTTTATTAACAAGAATATTTTATCGCTAGTAATAATATTATTGCTATTAGTTTTGAAAATCATTCAATGATTTTTAATAAGCGCTATTAACGGTTATTAGCGAGTACTAATTCAAGTAGGAATCCGATTGAGATTAGGTTGTTAACCTTAGAGTTCATTTCATTAGTTATTAAATCGAACCATGCCATATTTGGGAACAAATAGTTGATGAAAGACTATATTATAGATTTGGGTTTAGAGTTCGGGACATGAATTGGGCCAGTAGTAACAACCACTGAGCAGTTTGGACCAAAAAAGAAGGAGGGAGGGGTATATTAGTCATTTCGCCGGTTTCCTTTTTCTCCTTTCCCCTCCTGCCCGTGACCTTCTTGCCCGACATCCCTCTTTTTCCTCTGTGTTCATCTTCTTCCTCCTGTCATCTCCACCATATGCCTGGCACCAAGGTCCCAAAACCCAAAGAACTTTCGCAACCCATAGCTGCAAAACTCTTCCACTCGACCACCCCTTCAAGCTAGTGACAATTTGTGCAAAATTTGGATTGAAGACAGAGCAAATCACCACTTTTTCAGTCGGTTGGGGCTCAAATTGGTGGTCAAAATGTGCCCCAGGTATGGCCATGAACTTCACCTCTTAATGCTTCAATTTCCTATAAATTAGGGTAGAAATTTGCTGCTTTCAAACCCCAATTCAACCTCAAATCAGTAAGTGAGTTTGGGCCGATTTTAGGGTTCGAATTTCAGGAATTTGGGCGTGATTTGGTCCTGTTTGAGCATAGGTAAGCAAGAGGCGAATGATTGGAGTTGTTCAAGCCCCTAAAGTCGAGCCACAATCGTGAATCGAACCTCTAGCTTGGGTTTAAGGTGAGAATTCCTTTCCTCCTAAATTACTACTATTTTCAATGAATTTAACTAAATTAGCTAGCGCATGTCGATTTTGAGATTAGTAGTTAGTTTGGGTAAATTAGAATCGATATTGAGAAATTATGATTTTGGTTATGATTTTGGTTAATCACATGTTGAGTAAATGCATGGCTGTATGGACCGATTAAATTGAGGATTTGAGATAAATAGAATGTTGATAGTGGGCTATTGTAGCATCAGTTGTTGCATTTGAAAGACTATTTAACGCTTAGGGGTGCTAGTTAAGCAGATGAAGTAATTGTGGTGTAAACTGAATTATGTCTAAAAGTTATGGCTAAATTGGTTTGAGCATGTTAATAGTTTATTCCTGGTAATTACAAAGGAAATACTATGCCTATGTATATTGGTTTGCAAACAAGAAGGTAAATATCGCTTGAAGTTTCTCTTTACATCAGTTTAGCATGTTAAATTCTAAGTTGGCTATCAAGTATGCCTATGTATGATCGTTTTGTGTATTGTTGGTTTGTACATGTCAATATGGAACTGAGCTTGGTAGTTGGATGGTTTGAGGTGGAACTATTAAGTAGTTTGAAGTTCTTGTGGTCGGTGCTATGTGAGGAGGGAGATAGGGTTGTGAATTGCCGCAATCGTGTGGATTGCGAGGCCATGTGTGGCTTAATGAGTTGTGATATGAAGTATATGAATGTGCTATGTGTGAACCCTTTTTCCCCGATATGCTACGTGACGTTATGTGATTGATTCTTGAAACTTTAGACGCCTTTAAAAAGAAAAGGTCATTTAGAAGGTTTGTTTTCTACGTTTGAAAATACTTTTATGTTTGTCAGTTGTTTATTCGTGTATTAGAATGTCTAAAGTGTAAAAAGGTCCTAAACCGTCGAACTGCTCAATTAGTTATTCGACTGAATAGCCGATAGGTTTAGGAAGTTCAGAAGCAAACTAAAAGTGAGTTCCAAAAAGTTTTTAAGGCATTGATTTGGGTATGACCCCTCCTCGTGTTTAAAGGAATTTAAACGACCCGAAAAAGAGCACCCTAAGGTGCTAATTAAGAACATTAGCCTATTTGCATGTTATTTGCCTACTTAAGTCTCTATTGAGTTTCGATTAAAGAGCTAGTAAGTCCATAATGACTTTAAGAAGCATTTATGTTGAAAATATATAAAGAAACCTTGATTGAATTAAAAATAAGCTAAATGCCTTAAGTTTTGAATAGTAATAAGCGTGGAAGCGATCAAAGGTTTTGATTTACTTAAGCACCACTCTTCGAGTTTAAAAGGGAATTTCAAACGAATCTAGATTAGACATTAGAATAAGTTTATTACCTTAAATTACTATGAGCTTTGATTACAAATCTAATTGCACTTATTGCTAACTAAGTACTTCAGTCTCAAGTGAATTTTGATTCCAAATGTACTTCGAATTAAACGTTAGCTAAGCATTTTATGTTTCAAACGAGTTTCGAATTACAAGTTATCAACTTATTACGTTTAAAAGAAGTTTTTAAGTTAGAAATGAAGTCGATTTACGACTAGCAAACGCTTTACGTCTATAAGAAGATTTTAAGTTGAAAACGAAGTCGTTTTACGATTTAGCAACCCTAATACATTTATATGTAGCTTCTACGTTGAAAACGAAGTCGTTTTACGATTTAGTAAACTTAATACGTTTATACGAAGTTTATAACTTGAAAACGAAGTCGTTTTACGATTTAGTAAATTGAATACGTTTATACGAAATTTATAAGTTGAAAATGAAGTCGTTTTACGATTTAGCAACCCTAATACATTTATATGTAGCTTCTACGTTGAAAACGAAATCGTTTTACGATTTAGTAAACTTAATATGTTTATACGAAGTTCATAAGTTGAAAACGAAGTCGTTTTACGCTTTAGCAACCCTAATACAGTTATATGTAGCTTCTAAGTTGAAAACGAGTCGTTTTACGATGTAGCAACCCTATTACATTTATACGTAGCTTGTAAGTTAGAAACGAAGTCGTTTTACGATTTAGTAAACATTTTACGTTTATAAGAAGCTTTTAAGTTATTTACGAAGTTGATTTACGTGTTAGCAAAATTATTCCGTTTATAAGAAGTTTTTAAGCCAAAAACGAATGAACTATAAACATTTCGAAAGGTAACAGCCGTTTTGTTTAAAAGTAAGATTTCCGTAAAGTAACCAACTGAAGAAGAGAAATGTAATGTGATTTTAAAGGTTAAGAAAGTGCTAGGCAAGTGGCCAGACCTTAAGGGTGGGAACGAGACGCAAAGACGGCGTGAGCTGTTTCCCCCTAAGGTAATGTTGGCAGTTGGACGCAAAGATGGCGTGAGCTATTCCCGGGAGCTCGACTCAAGATATGATTATTTTGGTGTGAGTTGTTCCCTAATGTGTGATGTGTAAGAAAACCTTGAGGGGAACTGGACTCAGGATATGATTATCCTGGTGTGAGCTGTTGCCCCACAGAGGACAGTATCGAGGTTAGAGTTGCTCTGCTAAGACGCGTTTTGGCCAAAAGTTAAGTACGTATGCCCCGGGGATAATGTAGATTAAGAGTGACGATCTCACTTAAGGGCGGTGTTGACCTCCCCTAGTCAGCACAATAAGATGTTTTTATGTTATAAGTAAGTTCCTAATAAAAAGGAGATTTGGCTTTTTGCCATTCTAAGCAGTTCAGAAAAGGAAAAGAAGTTCTTTTAAAGGGATACGGGCCTCAAGAGGCCAAGTAAAGCGTTTTTAACAAAAGAAGAAAGCTTTCAAATGTACCTAACCTGCATATATTCTATGAATGTGTTCTGAATATAGTTTAAATGAGATTTCAAATGAAGTATAGTTGCATCCTACTAATGCGTTGCACATTCAAGCTTTTCAATATGCATATTCGATGAAAGAATGTTTCTTGCCAAATCTTTCTTACCAGTTTAGATGTTTCGAGAACTTTTAAAAAGAATTATAAGCTCAAAAGGAGTTTGTGTGGATTATAAACCATTCTTGGTATTTATCAAGAGTCACTATGTTTTCAAAAGTGAGTTTGAAGGCCTTTATATTCAATCCTTATTGCGTACTTGTTTATGTGCCTGAATGCCTGCTAGTAGGGAAGTCTAGTCGATGAAGGCCTAGAATCGAGTTGAATGGTTAGAAGGAAGTCTTAATGGGGGTGATCTTTCCTTGGGGATTATGATTGCCTAATATGATAGTAAAGTATGAATGCGTGATATGTCGCTATTATTAGTATTATTGCCTGCAACTGTTTTGGGTTTTTAAGGAGTAGAGAAATTCTCACTGAGCGTATGGTTGCTCATTCCTTTACTATTCCCCTTTTTTCCCAGGTTCAATCTGAGCAGGTTTAAGAGATACTTTGAAGTTGTTTAATGCCGACTCCTCAGAAGTCTCTGCTAGCTTTGCAAGTGTTCGATCTACCAGTTATCGTTGTATGTGAAAGCATGTAGCCGACTCTGTGCCTGTATATGTAGCTTTCTAACCCTTGTTTTAGTTGTTAGATCATTGGTAATTCGGGCGAGTGGCCCGAGACAGTGAACTTGGGTTAATTTAGCAAATGTTCCACCTTATCCCCAGTTTACAGGTACCCTTAGCTGAGCTAAGACCCTCAGATGTTGCTAAAACACGGGAAACTCTTGCAGTTTTGTTCCAGAATGACTATCTAAATACTAATCTAAACCCCGATCTTCAAGAGCCTTAAGGATTTCCTTCTAGGAAGTCCTGACGGTGTGACTCTCCTTAGGTTGGGGGCGTTACATTAGGTGGTATCAGAGCTATAGGTTTGCATTATGCATTTAGATAGCATAATAGGCATGTGCTATGTGATGATACGTGACTTATGTGGTTATGTGGTCGTGTCTTGGCCGGTATTGCTTGTATTAACAAGTGTATAGTTTATAATATGTATATATATGGCGGTTCTTCCCTTACCGTCTCAGTGGTAGTGTAGGATAGTTTTCCTCATCGTCGACCTCATTTATCCACCTCTATGGTTGGCCGCATGGAATGCGATTATATTCTAGCATGCAATGGATGATGGAGAAAAGGTTGAGGAGGGGGACTTTAATTTCTGTGAACGGTTTGGTTCGATTGCAAGAAGATTAAACTACATAAGAGGTGAATCATATGAGGTGACTTATAAAATTCTACAGGGGTAGAAGAAAAGGATTTGCATATGGTGTTCATTTATATTGAGAAGTCTTGCGATAGGGTGCCTTGAGAAGTGCGTTGGAATTGTGAAGTACTAGGATGGTGAGATCTCTAGTGACTCCTAAGTCACATTGTCAATGTTCAACGAAATAAGTGCAGTTGGTGCTGACCAAGTGTTATGGATTCACCAGTTTGTTCAAGCATATACATGTATTTCTTTGCGTAAAATATGATGTGCATGCATAATTATGCTAAGGTTAAGCTGAGACTAAACTAATAGCCATACATAACATCTTGCGTCCACTTGCAAATCATTTCATTAACCAAGTCAGTCTACCCCTAGTTGAAATTAGAACTAAGTGATTCCTTGTGTAATTGTGTGACAAATGCCTCCTCGCCGCGAACTCATACCAGAACCAACTGCCATGGAAATGATATGTCAGTTTAATAAGCTTAAGCCTCCCAAGTTTGAGGGTGGAGTTGACCCTATGGTATACGAGGAGTGGCTTCAGAGAATAGAAAACTTATTTGAGATCATGAAGTGCCCTGAGAGGTTCAAGGTGCACCTAGCCGCTTACTAATTAGAAAAAGAAGCTGAATTCTGGTGGGGGACAGTGAAACCTAGAGTAGGTGAACCCATGTTAACTTGGAACCAACTGAAAGCCTTAATGGATGCTCAATATTACCCTCGAGACGTAAGAAGAGTTAAGGAATGGGAGTTTTTATGCTTGAAACAAGGAGAAATAAGCGTAATAGAATATGCGACGAAATTCAATGAGCTGAGCCAATTTGCACCAAATCAGGTGGTCACCGAAGAAATGAGGATGGACCACTTCGAATAGGGATTAAGAGGGGAAGTGAAACAGATAATAGCAGGATATACTTATGACAGTTTCCAAGAAATGTATCAGAAGGCCGTGAAAATAGCCCGCATCATAAGCGAAACCGAGATTGAGGATAGAGGGAAGGGTCAAGTAAAGGAGAAATTTGGCCCCAGTGGACCCAATTCTCAGGGAAGCATAAACTTCAGGAGGGTTACACATGGGATGAAACAGGACAAAGGAAAGCAACCCGCCCAAGGGAAACTAAGGAAAACATGTGGCCAGTGTGGACGACAACACCCTGGCCCATGCAGACGCCGTGCGAGCCCATGTTTTGGATGTGATGGTATGGGTTAGAAAGTAGCAAATTGCCCAAAGGTTACATGGAATAGTCGGGCTCACACTTAGAGATCCGAAATGGGAATCAAGCCAGCGGCACAACGAGATCACCCGACCATTGGTACTCCCTCAGGGGAGAGTAGGAACAACCAGAAACCACAAATTGGCAGTCGGATGCTTAGCTAGAAGGAAAAGAGACTGAGGAACCTGCTGACATGCGAGTAGGTATTCTCTTGTTAACCAACTTTATGCCCCCATTATGTCATTCTGGTACTGCTCGCCTTTTTGTCGTATTCTTGATTTGCAAATGAACTTGTTAGTAAACCTCATGAGATGCATATGCAACACTTCATAACCTCTTCCTTAGAAACTATCTGCTATACCGATCATACCTATAGAGATTGAGTTGTTATAGTGCAAGGGAGAACGCTCCTTGATCATTGGGTTCAAATAGAAATCCAAGGATGGGATGCTATTGTGAAGGCAGAATGAATAGCTAAGCATAAAGTGACTTGGATTGTGAAAGAAATGCGGGTGAAGTACCTCCATTAATTCCTCCAAATAAGCAATTTCGTAGATGAAATTCTTTTAATGGGGGAGAGTGTAAGGCCCGCGTATCTTATTTTCTGTCAAGTTGTTGTAACGCCTTCTTACGTTATAAAGATTTATTTTATTTAACAATACGAGTTAAATTAATTATTGACGTGCCCATGTGAGCGCTGACTTTATTAACAAGAATATTTTGTCGCTAGTAATAATATTATTGGCATTAGTTTTGAAAATCATTTAATGATTTTTAATAATTGCTATTAACGGTTATTAGCGAGTACTAATTCAAGTAGGAACTCGATTGAGATTAGGTTGTCAACCTTAGAGTTCGTTTCGTTAGTTATTAAATCGAACCATATCATATTTGGGAACAAATAGTTGATGAAAGACTATGTTATAGATTTGGGTTTAGAGCTCGGGACATGAATTGGGCCAGTAGTAACAACCACTGAGCAATTTGTATCAAAAAGGAAGGAGGGAGGGGTATATTAGTCATTTCGCCGGTTTCCTTTTTCTCCTTTCCCCTCTTGCCTGTGACCCCTTGTGCGACATCCTTCTTTCTCCTCTGTGTTCATCTTCTTCCTCCTGTCATCTCCACCATCGTGTGGCACCAAGCTCCCAAAACCCAAAGAACTTTCGTAACCCATAGCTGCAAAACTCTTCCACTCGACCACCCCTTCAAGCTAGTGACAATTTGTGCAAAATTTGGACTGAGGACAGAGCAAACCACCACTTTTTCGGTGGATTGGGGTGTCAAATTGGCGGTCAAAACGTGCCCCAGGTATGGCCATGAACTTCACCTCTTAATTGCTTCAATTTCCTATAAATTAGGGTAGAAATATGCTGCTTTCAAACCCCAATTCAATCTCAAATCAGTAAGTGAGTTTGGGTCGGTTTTAGGGTTCGAATTTCGGGAATTTGGGTGTGATTTGGCCTTGTTTGAGCGTAGGTAAGCAAGACGCGAAGGATTGGAGTTGTTCAAGCCCCTAAAGTCGAGCCACAGCCATGAATCGAACCTCTAGCTTGGGATAGGTGAGGGTTCCTTTCCTCCTAAATTACTACTATTTTCAATGAATTTAACTAAATTAGTAGCGCATGTCGATTTTGAGATTAGCAGTTAGTTTGGGTAAATTAGAATCGATATTCAGAAATTAGAAGCATGGTTATGATTTTGGTTAATCGCATGTTGAGTAAATACATGGTTGTATGGACCGATTAAATTGAGGATTTGAGATAAATAGAATGTTGATAGTGGGCTGTTGTAGCATCAGTTGTCGCATTTGAAAGATTATTTAATGCTTAGGGGTGCTAGTTGGGCAGTTGAAGTAATTGTGGTGTAAACTTTATTATGTCTAAAAGTTATGGCTAAGTCAGTTTGAGCATGTTAATGGTTTATTCTTGGTAATTACAAAGGAAATACTATGCCTATGTATATTGGTTTGCGAACAAGAAGGTAAATATCGCTTGAAGTTTCTCTTTACATTAGTTTAGCATGTTAAATTCTAAGTTGGCTATTAAGAATGAATATTATATCTATGTACGATCGTTTTGTGTATTGTTGGTTTGTACATGTCAATATGGAACCGAGCTTGGTAGTTAGATGGTTTGAGGTGGAGCTATTGAGTGGTTTGAGGTTACTGTGGTCGGTGCTGTGTGAGGAGGGAGATAGGGTTGTGAATTGCCACAATCGTGTAGATTGCGAGGCCATGTGTGGCTTAATGAGTTGTGATATGAAGTGTATGAATGTGCTATGTGTGAACCCTTTTTTCCCGATATGCTACGTGACGTTATGTGATTGATTCTTGAAACTCTAGACGCCTTTAAAAAGAAAAGGTTATTTAGAAGGTTTGTTTTCTATGTTTGAAAATACTTTTATGTTTGTCAGTTGTTTATTCGTGTATTAGAACGTCTAAAGTGTAAAAAGGTCCTAAACCGTCGAACTGCTCAGTTAGTGATTCGACTGAATAGCCGATAGGTTTAGGAAGTTCAGAAGCAAACTAAAAGTGAGTTCCAAAAAGTTTTTAAGGCATTGATTTGGGTATGACCCCTCCTCATGTTTAAAGGAATTTAAACGACTCGAAAAAGAGCATCCTAAGGTGCTAATTAAGAACCTTAGCCTATTTGCATGTTATTTGCTTACTTAAGTCTCTATTGAGTTTTGATTGAAGAGGTAGTAAGTCCATAATGACTTTAAGTAGCATTTGTGTTGAAAATATATAAAGAAACCTTAATTGAATTAAAAATAAGCTAAATGCCTTAAGTTTTGAATAGTAATAAGCTTGGAAGCGATCAAAGGTTTTGATTTACTTAAGCACCACTCTTCGAGTTTAAAAGGGAATTTCAAACGAATCTAGATTAGACATTGGAATAAGTTTATTACCTTAAATTACTATGAGCTTTGATTACAAATCTAATTGCACTTATTGCTAACTAAGTACTTCAGTCTCAAGTGAATTTTGATTCCAAATGTACTTCGAATTAAACGTTAGCTAAGCATTTTATGTTTCAAACGAGTTTCGAATTACAAGTTATCAACTTATTACGTTTAAAAGAAGTTTTTAAGTTAGAAATGAAGTCGATTTACGACTAGCAAACGCTTTACGTCTATAAGAAGATTTTAAGTTGAAAACGAAGTCGTTTTACGATTTAGCAACCCTAATACATTTATATGTAGCTTCTACGTTGAAAACGAAGTCGTTTTACGATTTAGTAAACTTAATACGTTTATACGAAGTTTATAACTTGAAAACGAAGTCGTTTTACGATTTAGTAAATTGAATACGTTTATACGAAATTTATAAGTTGAAAATGAAGTCGTTTTACGATTTAGCAACCCTAATACATTTATATGTAGCTTCTACGTTGAAAACGAAATCGTTTTACGATTTAGTAAACTTAATATGTTTATACGAAGTTCATAAGTTGAAAACGAAGTCGTTTTACGCTTTAGCAACCCTAATACAGTTATATGTAGCTTCTAAGTTGAAAACGAGTCGTTTTACGATGTAGCAACCCTATTACATTTATACGTAGCTTGTAAGTTAGAAACGAAGTCGTTTTACGATTTAGTAAACATTTTACGTTTATAAGAAGCTTTTAAGTTATTTACGAAGTTGATTTACGTGTTAGCAAAATTATTCCGTTTATAAGAAGTTTTTAAGCCAAAAACGAATGAACTATAAACATTTCGAAAGGTAACGGCCGTTTTGTTTAAAAGTAAGATTTCAGCAAAGTAACCAACTGAAGAAGAGAAATGTAATGCGATTTTAAAGGCTAAGAAAGTGCTAGGCAAGTGGCCAGACCTTGAGGGTGGGAACTGGACGCAAAGATGGCGTGAGCTGTTTCCTCCTAAGGTAATGTTGTGAGCTGGACGCAAAGATGGCGTGAGCTATTCCCGGGAGCTGGACTCAAGATATGATTATCTTGGTGTGAGTTGTTCCTTAATGTGTGACGCGTAAGAAAATCTTGAGGGGAACTGGACTCAGGATATGATTATCCTGGTGTGAGCTGTTGCCCCACAGAGGACAGTATTGAGGTTAGAGTTGCTCTGCTAAGACGCGTTTTGGCCAAAAGTTAAGTACGTATGCCCCGGGGATAGCGTAGATTAAGAGAGACGATCTCACTTAATGGCGGTATTGACCTCCCCTAGTCAGGACAATAAGATGTTTTAATGTTATAATAAGTTCCTGATAAAAAGGAGATTTGGCTTTTTGCCATTCTAAGCAGTTCAGAAAAGGAAAAGAAGTTCTTTTAAAGGGATACGGGCCTCAAGAGGCCAAGTAAAGCGTTTTTAAAAAAAGAAGAAAGCTTTCAAATATACCTAGCCTGCATATATTCTATGAATGTGTTCTGAATTTAGTTTAAATGAGATTTCAAATGAAGTATAGTTACATCCTAGTAATGCGTTGCACATTCAAGCTTTTCAATTTGCATATTCAATGAAAGTATGTTTCTTGCCAAATCTTTCTCACCAGTTTAGATGTTTCGAGAAGTTTTAAAAAGAATTATAAGCTTAAAAGGAGTTTGTGTGGATTATAAACCATTCTTGGTATTTATTGAGAGTCACTATATTTTCAAAAGTGAGTTTGAAAGTCTTTGTATTTAATCCTTGTTGCCTACTTGTTTATGTGCCTGAATGCCTGCTAGTAGGGAAGTCTAGTCGATGAAGGCCTAGAATCGAGTTGAATGGTTAGACGGAAGTCTTATTGGGGGTGATCTTTCCTTGAGGATTATGATTGCCTAATATGATAGTAAAGTATGAATGCGTGATATGTCGTTATTATTAGTATTATTGTCTGCAACTGTTTTGGGTTTTTAAGGAGTAGGGGAATTCTCATTGAGCGTGTGGTTGCTCATCCCTTTACTATTCCCCTTTTTCCCAGGTTCAATCTGAGCAGGTTTAAAAGATACTTTGAAGTTGTTTGATGCCGACCCTCAGAAGTCTCTACCAGCTTTGCAAGTGTTCGATCTGCCACGTTGTAAGTTTTTAAGTTATCATTGTATGTGAAAGTATGTAGCCGACTCTGTGCCTATATATGTAGCTTTCTAACCCTTGTTTTAGTTGTTAGATCATTGGTAATCCGGGCGAGTGGCCCGAGGCAGTGAACTTGGGTTAATTTAGCAAATGTTACACCTTATCCCCAGTTTACAGGTACCCTTAGGACCCTCAGATGTTGCTAAAACACGGGAAACTCTTGTAGTTTGGTTTCAGAATGACTATCTAAATGCTAATCCAAACCCCAATCTTCAAGAGCCTTAAGGATTTCCTTCTAGGAAGTCCTGACGGTGTGACTCTCCTTAGGTTGGGGGCATTACAGGGTTGTACTCAAATTTTCCTAAACATTGACATATGCTTAAGAGTCTACCCACCTGGTTATATATCCTTCATGTCTTAAGCTAAACACTTTGAACTACTAGACTTTGAAGTATGGACTTTTCCTTATAATTCTAAAGTGTTTTTGTTTATATTCTTGAGTCAATTGATATCATTGTGTGATCGACTAAGTGTAGAAGTGGTAACCTTATAGTAAAGTTTGAGTTGTACTCAAAGTAACCTGACCTTGACGTGCATCCAATGTCATCTAGCATTCACTTATAGTTAAGGACCTTTAATTTACATGCACCTTCCATTTACAGCTTAGATATGCTTAGTTTCTTGAATGATGATTGAACTCTTGATATTGATTTTATATAAGAATTCTGCTTGATCATACTTAATGAGCCAAGGAACCCAAGTGAGATTACATATGATATTCTTTACTTACATGACTTTGACATATATGCCTTGTTATATACCTTTGATTTGAGTTAAACCTTATTGGGACATGTATATATGTCTATATATGATAAGCATATCATGTACTTAAGTCTTATATGAATCAAGTGCTTTAAAGTGCTTTCAATAGTATTTATGAATTGGTAGCATATTTGATTGTACGTATATGTCTAGTTGCTTGACCCCCACTCATATGCTAAAATGAATATAAATAACTAGCATATCAAGTTCTTAAGTTACTGCATACTTAGAGCTTTAAAGCTAAAATTCAGTATCCTTGAATTAGTACGGTCAAGAACCTTCACAAGCATGTCAGTGGACTACTCAGATCAGTGTCCCCCAAAAAAAAAAAAAAAAAAAGAGTCGACGTCATAAAAAGTACTTTGAACTACGAGCAGTTTTATTGAATTTGGAAAATGCATTAAGCTGTGCAATTTTTAACTATATGAAAAATAGGCATTTACATCATAGGGTATATGGTTGAATTTGTTCATGTATAATCTAGCTATGTTGTTTGCCTTTGAAAGTTAGTTTATTGTCCAATGTACTTAATTAGATTAACTAAATTAATCATAATTAAATTAACTAATTATGTTGCTAATTATTATGTGCTTAATGTTTGAAAGCAAGATTGATATTGGGCAATCACTAAATGCTAGCAAATTTTTTTGGAAGCAAAGAAAGCAAATTAACATACATTCCACTTTGATAAGGGCCAAAAAAACTTTATGTGCAAAGTAACATGCAGTCAATATGCCCTAATGGAAGCTGTCAACATCAAGGTTGAAAGCAACTTGTGTGCCTTACCAAATGAAGAAAGAAATGGTTAAGGCACTTAATGAAGGCTAAAATCTCCTCTTCTACAGCTAAAAGAAGCCAAGAGTTAATGTTGTAGATCTTGAGACAAAAACCAATAGGAAGAGACGGTCAAAGCCCTTACACTAGCTACTGCCGTTAGAGAGAGGTCTTGATAAAATATTCCATAGGTTCCAATGGGCACTTCATTTAGCTCTAATGGTCCACTTGAGTTTAAAATAATGTAAATAGAGGATTTGGATAAAGATTGAATGGTGGAACACTCAAGCATATTCAATGAAATATTCTAAATGTGTACCCATTGTGTTGAACTGATTAAAAATCATTATAATCTTTGTACACACACATTTGAGAAGCCTTATGAGGTGAGAGAGTTAGGAGAACTCTATTTCAAAGCAAAAGGATTAGCTCATAGAGTTATCTGACCTAAGAAAGGTCTTAGGTGAAATCCCTCCAAGTGACACTTGGAGGGTGTTCCTTGTAATGCAAGAGGTAAAGCAAGCGGGTTAGCCATGAGAATTACAGTTGGATGGATAGTTGGTTATGTAATCTCAAGCAGATTAATACAAGTTCGTTGAAATCTCGAGCAGATTAATACAAGTTTGTTGAATCCTAAGGATGGCTGCTTAGGAAGGGACATAGTGTAATTAGGGGGCGAATCTCGTAAACAAACACCGCATGCTTTATGTTCTCCTTTACTCTTCTCTGCTCAACTTCCTTGATTCATTATTTTAGTGCATTTGACTTTTTCTGTCAATGACCTTGAATTGCACTCCTATATTTTGCTGTGTGCCCAATTTTAAGCTTGTAGTGACTTGCCATCATCGTGTTCACGCCTTATATAGGGTGATCAACCCTACCGTGGGACCAATAACGTGAGCAAGATATAGATAATACATCTATTTTATTCATTAGATTGCCATAAAACTTAAACCATAGTTTGGTAAAACATATTATATATCATTTCTGTAGTAAAAGTGAAAATAATTTAATAGGATCCCTATTGCTAGCCTATCTTCATCTGAAAGCAAACTTGAGCCATATTACTAGGAGTTTGCATACACTGTAATTGAAGGGAGATGTATTATGGACTCTCTTTTCCCTTTTCCTTCTCTCGATTCCTTGAAAATCCTGATGGAGAAATAAGGAAGAATGGTCGCATGTAACATAATTTTTTCATGAGAATTCAACATATAATATTTTTACCGAAAAATCTTAGCAATTACCTACATGAGGTTCCTCGCTCTATGGTCTCTTACCAATACACGAGGTTCTTAAGGGGGTTTTGGCAGAAACTCCAAGAATTTGAGACTAAGCTAAACTTTAGCTATCCATTTCAGCCTACTATGGATGGCCAAATAGAGTGTACAATTCAAACACTAGAAGACATGCTTCGCGCATGTGTTCTGGATATCAAGAAGGCATGATAGGACAAGTTAGCATTGATTGAGTTCTCCTATAATAATAGGTACCATTTTAGCATAGGAACGTCTCCATTCGAAACATTGTATGGTAGGAGGTGTAGAAGTTGCTTATGTTGGCAAGAAATTGATGATGCTCTCACCATTGAACCTGAACCGATTTTAGGTGACCACAAAAGATCCCAATGATCCACGAAAGGATTAAAACAACTTAAAGTTGTCAAAAGAGCTACATGGATAAGCGTCGAAGACATTTGGAATTTGAAGCCAGCGACCAGGTGTTAGAGTCTCATCCACCAAGCTTGTCATGCGGTTTGGGCAATCAGGCAAGCTCGCTCAATGTATATTGTCCCTTATCTCATCACAGAGTAGATATAAGAAGTAGCATACCGATTACAAATACTAGGTGAGCTCTCAAGGGTTTACAATGTATTTCACATATCCCAATTATATAAATACATTCCTAGCCCATCTCATATGATCGAGTCAGAACCTGTACAACTTCGGAAAGATTTGATCTACAAGGAGCAATCGACTATGATCCTTAACCATAGAGAAAAGCAACTTCACAAGAAATAATCTCACTTTTGAAAATTCCTTGGGATAACCATATTATGACCAAGGCAACATTGGAAATGGGAGAAGAGATCCAACCTAAATACCCTCATTTATTCCCTTGATTAGGTATGGCAAAGTATCGGCGAAGAAACTTCCCTTAAGTGGGGTTAGATTTAGAACCCCATAAATTTTACCTTTTACGGATTGAGTTCGTTTGTAAACTTTCGAGAATGAAACTTCTTTTAAGGAGATAGAATGTGAAAACTCAAAATTTGTGTTCCTAATTCGAATAATTCAATTCATTTTGCTATATGAATTATTTATAGTCAGCTTAAGGTTGTAGATAGCGGTTTAGTTTTTAGAGGATAAGTTGAACTTTAGACAAAACCCAAATTTCTTCATTTTTGGACTAACCTAAAGCTTTTGATGAAGAAAAATAATAAATTTTAATTTATAAAATTGATATTTTTATTCCTTGGGATTCTCTCTTGAATTTCAAATTCAAATTTTAAACTCTTTTTTCTTTTAGAATGGATACCAAATTTGTCCCAAAATCCTCTCACAATTCATCATTATATCCTCTATCTCCTTTCTTAGAGCTATGAGATCAGCCATTAATTAAAAAGTAAAATTAATGAAATCAGCAGACCTCCCTCCAAATTACATAAAAACCCCTCTTTTCCCTCTCTTTCCAATGCTATCTGCCCCTCCAACGTGCTCTCTCTCTCTCGCTCGCCTAGTTGCGGCCCTATTGTCGGTTCTTGATTAGCGCTGACGACCACTACTAAGCTCTTTCAGCATAGTCGACCCCTATTACCACCACCAGCATCATTGCCGGTGACCTCTAACTCCACCGACCACCACCAGTACTATTGTTTCGCAGTTCGGGCACCACCATCTTTCCCTTCTTCCTTGTTCTTTGTTGGTAATCTTTGGTTCCTTAAACAAGAAATACCTTCCTCTCAATCAAACAAATCAAATTCTTGAGGTCCACTGAGCCATGTGAGAAAACAGTTGGCCAAATAAAGGTAATAATATTCATAAAGAGATCCAAATGAATTGATGAAGACCAAACTTCCACAAGAAAACTCAAGAGAGAGAAGAAAACTTATAATCCTACCTCTTGATTTGATTCAAACTTGCATAATGATAAAACCCTGTAAAATCAAAGGGGATATATCTAGGATGAAAGCTAAGCTGCCACCTAGATTAATCAATCCACCCTTCAACCTTCTAAAGCCAAAGGACCAAAGGTTGAACTAAAGGGATGGCTCAATTTCACTACTCTACTAGTGCTTTGACCCGTTCGTTGCCCGAGCTACCACTAAATCACATACATATGTAACATATCCATCTTGATCGATTACAATCAAAGTTTCAAATTTTAAAATAAATTATCATATTTATTTGGAAATGATTATATATTGTTTCTTTTTTAATATAGAAAAATCTCGTCGAAAGAAAATATATGGGAACAATAGAGAATTCATATATTAAATTTTTATAAATGAGATCCTAGGTACGATTCTTTCCCTTCTAATTCTCCATTGTAATATAAAGGCCTTTATATCTAATTTAAAAGGGATTATGAATTTGATCTTAGGTATGATTCTTAAAGAAAAAAAGTACGGCTAAAATTGAGTCAGAGATACTATACGATGATGAATGTAGTCTTTTGTTCTTTTCTTTTTTTAAAAAAAAAATCTATATCTATTTCTTTGGGCCTTCATGTGGAACTCTCCCTTAGTATACCCAAATAGAAAAATTCTTAAAAAAAAATTAAAATCTATTCAATCTAGCAAAAAAAAGACCTGTCTTCTTTAAAAGATTTTATAAAACAGTGTGTATGTATTATAGTTACATGTATTTCTTTTAGTGAATACTGTAATACATGCCTACAATATTTTTAGTTGAGTTATTTTAAAAGTCTCTTCATTGAAAAGAGGCAAACAAATACCAAATGAAAATTATATCTATTTTTATTAATATAAACTTATTAATAACAAAGTCAAACCCAAGACATAATTTTGAACATACGCAATATAAAAAAAATATGCAACAACTAAGTTAGATATTGAAATAGAGGAGAATAAAGCTTAATAAATTATTTAAAAGTTGTATAAATAAATAAAATTGATACAAATTTCCAACATTTACACTATGTTATTCGGTCCCTATCTTCCTTATTAAAAATAAAATAACCTGCAACACCTTTGCATCGAGCAATCAAAACTAAATAGCAACAAAGAATTTTAATTTGTGTCATATAAGGCCTCAATCAATTAGCAATGAGAAAATTACAAAATCAAAAATCAAAAATTACTTAAATTAACTAATAAAATTGAGTGTTGCCTCAACATTGTTTGCTAGCTGAGAGCAATAACATATCCAAAATAAATTATCAAAAAAAAAAAAAGAAGAAGAATGACTAAATATATAAGGGGCATAACAGGAAGGATCACTTGCTAATTTTTTTATTTTAAAAAAACACATATGAGAGAGGACAAAGTAGAGGATGAGCAAAACAAAATGAAGGCGTGAGTGGCCATAATTTGGTAACCGGTGATTAATTTTTATAATTAATTTTTATTTCTATTAGCATTTAATTCGTAAGTATATATTTAGACTTTTGATTTACATACATTATTAGTGGTTTTATTAATATTGTAATTATAGTATTTTAGACTTTTGATTTGTCCTACATTAGTTGTGTAGAGTTGCATAATTTTTACTAATATTATTAATGTTATCTTATCAATGTTATATTATTTACTTTTTCCATTAATAACAATTTAAGTCAAGGATCTACAGGTGGAAGATGAAGTAATCAATTTTTCATTCTAATTACTTAAGATATTTATAATAGTTAACTATGCTAATTAATCAAATAAATATATACATATAACTAATTCATTTGCATCAAATAGTAATTCTAGTCATTTAACATTCCTCACGCATAACCTTCAAATCCCATCCCCAAAACCCAAAAATATATACATATATATGACTAGAGAAATAAAGAAATATGAGATTTTTGAGGAGATTCTAAGCATCAAGCTTTCATTTCATTAATCCAAATTTGAAAATATTAAACAGCATCAAGCTAATAAATAGTAGAGTACCCCCCTTTCCAAAGCCAAGTACTAACCAATAGAATTACAAGGAAATTAACTAGTAAAATCCTAGCTAGTGGTACAATTAGAAGGAGACATAAGAATATAAACTGAGCTGGAATTGGCTGCAAATGCACTAGATTGGTAGCATCATCCACCACCCCAAATGGATGAGTTTGGGGGAGATTTTTTTGGGAAAGGCTTCTAAAAGAGTCTACAAGCTTTCCAAGAACTCTTAGTATCTAAATCATCCATTTGTTAGCCTAATTTATTTTCTAATTAAAATCGTGCAATTCTAAACTTGCACTAACCCTTGCTTGGTTTAAGGCCCATATCTCCCTTCATACTTAGAATATCAAAATGTTCTATAGCTTTAAGGAAAGTAGACATCTGGGGCTACCCATACATAGGTAGTTTGGTAAACTTGAAGCCCATTTACCAATTGAAAACTGAAGTAGAATTTAGGAAAGATATTCTGCCTACAATATGAAAATAAGCTAAAGAAGTTGCTGTCGAGAATAAAGTTGCTAAACTTCTTATTTAAGGCTACTAATTATCTAACCACCTTTCCTAGGCATAATCAGGCTCCTCCAACAGTCCCAAGTTAACATGGACCTTGGAGGACCAAGCTCTTGACCCCTTACTTCCAAGAGTCAACATTGTTCCCACCCTGATGCATAGCCCTTGCTCGGAGGAGTTGATCAATCCTTGTAGTTTACTCCACATCAACCTCCCTCCCTTGAATAGGGTTTGACCTCGAATCCTTGCACTTGTAATCAAAGTATATGACTCTTGGCAACTTATTGCACCCATTGAGTTTTAGGAAACTTATTGTGCTAAGAGCGTCACCCTTCTTGAATATATACGCATTATAGAAGGATTTAGGAGATAACCTAATGGGATGACATATCTTTCCAACACTTATGAGCCTAGTGAAAATTTCAATATACTCATCACAACTTATCTCAAAAGGGATTTCCTTATCATTCATAAGCTTGACTTATGGAGGCTTACTTTTAAGGGATACCTGGCAATCTTCAATGGACAACACACCATGAGAGACTTCATCCTAAAATTGATCAGTGGAGAATGGAAGAACATTCTCAAAATCATTCAAAGTTAATTGATGCAAGGGATGTAAGGTATTTAATTTCTCACTTGTGTTTGGTTCAACCAAAAGGAAGACAATTAGAGGCTTGCTCTTACTAATGGTTCTTTCATCTCGTGTTTCACACATGTGGATGTTTTTCTCACATCCCTCCCTTGGTTTGTGTTTGTGAGGTAGGGACAAAGAAGCAATTGTTAATGTTTGCTCTTAGTGTTTGTAGGAATCATGGACATGACAACTCTCATAATAATCAAACATCCTTTATCCAATAAGCAAAACATGACTATTACTCAAAGGAAACATCTCATACAAGGCCTCATTTCTAAACTTGCTCATTAAGAATGAAAATAGTGCTTGTTTGGTGATGTTTACGTGAATTTTCAAATAGGGACAATATAGAGGGGATAAGACTGAGATTGGGGGACAATGGGTAGTATAACTTCCAAGGTGGGCTTTGATACAACCCCTTTCTCATCAAGATCTAATGTGATCTCTCATTTTCTTCCTTGGCCTCTTCTCTAACCTTGGTAGGCTCTTCTTCTTCTTGAACTTGGATTTAAACCTCCATAGTTTTTTCAAAGGAAGGAACTCATGTAGAATCTATTTGAATGGGAGCTTTAAGGGAGCTCTCATTCATGTAGGATTTGAGCTCAGGCTCTTCATCCAAACCAACCCTCATTTGGAGTTGTTTCAATTCTCTAATATTCTCTTTCACCTTAAGTTTCTCTTGACTAAGAGAGGTAATCTTGAGGTAGAGCTCTTGTTTATATGAGGATCAAAGGAACCTCTTGTCTATGTGCTTCTTGAGCTTGGGCCATGTTTTGAATTTGCATTTAGCTTCTCTACCCTATTCTTCTTTAAATGCTTATACCAAAGAGAAGCATACCCTTTCAACTTGAGGATAGACAACTTAAATGACTTCTCTTCATTGATCCTTTCAATGGCTTGCATCCAATCAAGATAGTTCTTCGGATCAAGATTGCCATCAAATTTCGGTGCCTCAACTTTAAGACCTCTAAGGTCATCACTTGGATGTCTTCTTCTTCTAACTCCTCTTTTGTCATCACCAAAGTTTTCAGGAGAAGATAAGTAAGTGATGTCAATAGGATTAACATCATATCACAGATGGTAATAGTTTCGTTGTTAGGGTCCTTTCGTTTGCTCAAGCTCATTAATGAGCTTCCTCACTTGCTCTTAAAGTTCAATAATGGCCCTATCTCTCCTTATCTCATGGTCTTGCTCTAGAGGAATGCCTCTAGAGTGAGAAGTATCTCCCTCATTAGCCATGATTGATAATGGTTGTAAGTGAAAAAGAGATAAAAAGTCAAAAATAGGGGTAGCATGGGCAGAAAATAGGAGTCGGGAATGTGGCTCAGGCATGCTGGGTTACATGTGGTGGTCATACCAAATTTCTAGGTCAAAATTTCAAAGTGCAGGATATTGGCACGGAGTGCCAGTGCCAAATTTTTATTTTTTTTTTTTTTTGTTTTTTTATAGTTTTTGGCTTTTGTTGTAAAGTTTAGGGTTGTCTTTAGTTTGGGGATTATGTTTGAGCTATTTTAGGATTCTTTGTGAACTAAATAAGGAGATCTAAAGAGGGAGATCTAAAGGTAAAAATACTAAAGAAATTGGAAGAAGAAATTCAAACACAAAGATTGAAGCTTTTAATACTTACCCAACAAGAAGGATCTTTTTGGTTTGATACCAAATTGAACCATGTGAGAAATCCTTGGCCAAATAAAGGCAATAATTTTGATAAAGAGACACAATGAATTGATAAAGATCAAACTTCCACAAGAAAATCCAAGAGAGAGAAGAAAACTCACAATTCTACGTCTTGATTTGATTCAAACTTGTACAATAATAAAACCACATAAAATCAAAGGGGATATATCTGGGATAATCATCTAGATTAATAAATCCACCCTTCAACCTTCTAAAGCTAAAGCACCAAAAGGTTGAATTAAAGAGAACATTCAATGTCACCACTCTACTAGAGAGATAAAGAAATATGAGATTTTTACCGAGATTCGAAGCATTAAGCTTTCATTTCATTAAGTCAAGTATGAAAATATTAGAAATGATCAAGCTAATAAATAATAGAGTAACCCCTTCCCCAAGTTATGTACTAACCAATAGGATTACAAGGAAATTAACTAATAACATCTTAGTTAGTGATACAATTGAAAGGTGATCACAAGAATATAAGCTGAGCTGGAATTAGCTGCAAATACACTAGATTGGTGGCATCATCCACCACCCCAATGGATGAGTTTGGAGGAGATTTTTCTGGGAGAGACTTCTAGAAGAGTCTACTAACTTTCCAAGAAATGTTATCCTCTAAATAATCCATTTTCTAGCCCAATTAATTTCCTAATTAAAACCATGCAATTATAGACGTGCACTAACCCTTGCTCGATTTGAGACCCATATCTCCCCCAATACTTGGCCTCTAAAGACATTCTATAACTTGATGAAAAATAAACATCCGGGGCTATCCATATATAGGTAGTCTCTTAAAATTGCAACCTATTTGCCCATTCAAAACTGAACTAGAAGTTACGAAAGATATTCTGCCTAGAATATGAAAATAAGCTAAAGAAATGGCTATGGAGAATAGAATAGCTAAACTCCTTATTTAAGTCTACTAATTTCTAACCACCTTTCCTAGGCTTAATTAGGCTCCTTCGAGGGTCCCAAGTCAACATTGATCTTGAAGGACCAAGACCTTAACCCCAATTCTCAAGAGTCAACATTGTTCTCGCTTGATTCATAGCTCTTGCTTCAAGGAGCAAATCAATCCTTATAGTTTACTCCGCATCATCCACCAATTTAGATCCCAATTGAAGCTAACTAGGAGTCTCTTGCTTACCAAGGTAATGTTTATACCCTGACTCCTTTTGGATGTCTTGATATGTGTTTGGTTGTTTATAAAATTTTTCTTTCGATTTTGTATCCTAACAGGGCACTTCATCTTTAAAAACTCAAACCATTGGTGTGAACTTTCATGATTTGAATGCCATGATATTGAGTCGATTTATATTTGTATACAAATAATACATGTTTTAAGTAAGTTCATAAAACTATGACCTTGGTTGTTATAGGATCGGCTTGGTAGAAGTCAATTGGACCTAAACCATAGAACATTAGTCAATAAGTGGTTGGACAATTGCGAGTTGCGGGAAAGTAGCTCCCAAGATCAAGGCATGGCCCTGTGAATGACAGATCCAGACGTTTAGAACAGAGATGTCATCTATTGACGTCATCACCAATATACACTGCTGAAAACAAAGATATCATATGATAAATACTCTGGGTAGTCTATTTTGTGCAAGCATTCTGCCTCGTATTTTTTTACAAATTTTCTGTCTCGCATTTCTACACTAGTGAAGTTGATAAGCAATAATGACACACCCCATTTTTTACTCCAAAAAAAATTATAGTACCTCTATTACTACTATGTTTTTCTTTGCGATTTCTCATATTTTGAAGTTGATACATGTGTCGGTCCTAGAATGTTACAATTACCTATTATTTACTAAAATCATTGGTTACGAAGCATAAATCATTAGCACTAGGTAATAAGAACCAAAAAAAATTGAGCCATAAAGTGAACACATCAAACATAAAATAAAATTACAAATAAGCAATCTCCACCATCTAATCACACCAAAAGGGAGGGGGGAAAAAAAGAAACAACATTAAGTTCAAATAAATGAGTAGTGCCAAGTTAAAGAAAGTTGTGAACCAAGAAAACATTGCAACTAACTAGCCAAAAAAATAAATAAATAATAGCAATAAAAGAAGATTAGAGAAATTAGAATTAGATTAAATTAAAAGTCTAAAATCCAGACAAAGGACAGGGAGAAGGGGAAGGGAGGAGACAGAGAGATTGTGCAAGAGAGATTTGAGCTTCGGTGCATTTAATTCTAGTTTACTTGTCTCTCAAATTCTGACTTTATAGTTGTACTCTTGGTATTTGAAAAAATTATAAACGTCATTATGCGAGTTGGGTATATTTAAAGAGTGTCTATAAATGTTTGGGTCTAGTTTAGGGCTGTTCGCATTTACCAATTTGATCTCATTTAAAATTGCTCATTAGATTTTTTTTTGGGGGGGGTTGAGTGTCCATAGACACCCCTCACCTATACATGGATATGCTCCAGGCAATGGGAACTAAGACATGATACTCTCCGTGGGTAATGCATGGAAGTGTATTAGGTACTTGCTAAGGTAGATGGATGTACACCAAGGTATCGGGTACCATGATTTTAGCTCACCATGATTGGATCGATCGCAGGCCATTATTAATCAAACTATAGGCCATATGACATAGATGAGACCGCTAGCTAATGCAATGAAATTGGTTAATATTGTGTGCTTACAATGAGGAAAGAATTTTTGACTAAAAGACCCAGTTGAGCTAGAGAGATAAGTAGTTTACGAACCGTTTGCATTCCTTCCCTCCTCTAGTAATATTCGAAATGAATTTAAATTATGTTAAACTATTAGGGGTAGACGTTATTGAGCTCTTTCTTACTATTCAAAAATGTTTTGTTTTCAGCTACTGAAGTGCTTCATGAGAATGGGAGCTAAAGAAAGGCCACTTGGAATATTTAATCTACTTTGTGCTAATTTGGAATAAGTATATTGATACTGTGAGTCCTTTGAACCAATAATTTATGTTTCCTATACTACTAACCTTTGTCTTTGAATAAATTCTTTTCTTATTTTGCTTATTCTTTGGCCTTGTAATAGACAATGGCAATTGTATGCTCATCAATAGGGGATGGTTGTAAAACCTTGAGTATGGTCAGAATTGATGCCTAAAAGATTTAAAGTGATAACGAATATTACAAGAGATGTACCTTTCTTTTCGGAGAGCCTACTCTTAAGCACTCTATAATTAAACATGTTTAATACAGAGAAACCTTGGTATGGGTGACCACCAAGGAAGCTGACTAGGTAACATGTGAGCAATTACAAAGCATGCTGGATAGAGGTGAGAAAAAACAGGGCACTCGATTCCTGACCCAGAATTGGTTTGGAACCGCCGGGCACGGACCCGAATCCAGTTACACCGGTTCCAGGATCGATTCCAAAATTTAGGGCCTATTTATAACCGGGTTTGATACCAGGTCCTTAAATTTTGGAACCGGACCGGGACCCTGTATCCTGTACCTGTCAAAATTTCAAGAATTTTGATAAAAAAAATATAAAAAATAAACCCTTATTTCTCAAGTAATGTATCATTTGTACCAAGACCCAACTCCCATCTAGTCCTCCAGTTTAACCCTTTGTTTTTTTTTTCCTTACAATTTATCCACGACTTACTTTTTATATATCTCGATTGCCATGGATTTCTTCCTTCAAGCTTTGGTTCTTCTCATCATTAGCCTTGTTGCTTATTACATATTTATTTTTATATTGTTTTGATAGTTTTTCTCTCTTTATCTCTCTATTTCAAGTGAATTAATATAATTTTTAGGTTTCTCGTTTGTTTTATAATCTTGATTTGTGAGTTTTTTTTATTAACACGTGAATCTTTTTTGCTGCTTATTACGTATTTGATTTAGCTTTATAATTTAGTTTTTAGGAATTTGGCTTCAGATATGAGTTTTCAACTTCTTTCAATCCCTCCGTCTCCCTGTTTTCTTGGAGAAAAATGAGAAAAAAAAAATTGCTTAGGAACTGGACCCGGTCTCAACCAGGTCCAAATTCGAGGACCAGTTTCCAACCGAATTCGGGACTGGTTCCAAATTCTAGGATCCGATTCTAAATTCTAGGATCCGATTTCAACTATTCCTCCCAATTGACCATGCCTCAGGAGGGGTCGACATTACATCTCATACAAAACTTAGCTTTCGCTGAAGTGTTGAAATGGAAAAAAAGAGCTATTTCAAAGCCCGACCATAAATACAACCATACTCCACAAGTTATTTTACTCTGCTTTGAACTATGACATTTGCATATCACATGAGATTGGACACTAATTTAAAATGACAATAATGAAACCATTTGAAACTGGTCAAATGAATTCAAAAAAGAATTTAAGACCTTGAAAAAACAGTAGAATTTCGAGTGATGATTTGTGGATATAGTTTAAGGGCCATTTCCGACAATGTAAATATAAGTCATTAAGGGCCTGTTCTTTTCGTTGGGAAATAGGGGGTGAGAAATGAGTGAAGTTGGTTGAAGTGGGTTGAAGTGCGTATTTTTTTGTTGAAGTGAGTAAAGTGAGTTGAAGTAAGTTAAAGTTGGTTGAAGTTGACATATTTTTTATATGATGGGTAGAAGTTAGTTAAAATAGTGGGTTAAAATTGGTTGAAGTTGATTGAAGTGAGTTAAAGTTGGTATTTTTTTTATTAAGATTCGTAAAGTGGATTAAAGTTGGTAAATTGGGATTTACCAATGAAAAGAACAGAGAGCCTAAATGAATAAATTGCCCAAAAGCTCAAATAACGTACAAAACACTCAGATGCAATCACAAATTGCTAAGTGTACTTTCCAATGAAGACATCAAGACAATGCCCCACCACCTAGGGGGATAACTTTACTTTGCCTGAACAATAAACCTTAAATGTGGAACAAGTTTGAAGCCACACTACTTCTACAGAGAAGTAAAACACACAACCAGTAACAAACGAATACCAACTATAGGGGAACTAAAGCTAAAAGCAATTAAGTAGTAAGGTTAAACTAGCGAAGAATACTAGAGATATAATTAGAACTTCTTGCAATGTCCACCGGGCTACGAGGGCAATTTTATAGCCAAGCTCTGATCCAAGTTGTCTACCAAAACTTTTATTTTTTCTTTCGGTACAAAGGAGGTGTCAAGGTTAAATAAAGGTGACATTTAAATTTCAGATTCATTGGTTAGCCTAAATAATATCTATCACTTGTAAAAAGGAAGTCTGATCAATCCAGACAACCACATATGATTGCTAAACCAAAATCTTGTTTGAATTATAGATTTGGATAACTTTACATGATTTGGGCTTCGATCCACTTGTCACTTGTTTAGATTTGTGACATGGAGCGAATTCAAATGACATATGGGCTTTTCGATGGCAAGTTCTCTTTTGGGAATATGAATAGGTCATTAAAATTAAGAGTATTTCACAATTATTCGAGTTCAAACATTGTTTGATTTATTTGTACCTTAATTCATTCGCAAATTCAAATAAGTTATCGGAAAAAAAGACAGTGATTCATATAAAGGGAAGAAAATAGAAAAAGATGCCACTTCCTGAGTTGTCGGCTTGTCGTCACCTACTTTTTTTTTATAAGTGGTAAGTGGGTCCACTTAATGGGCTGAGTGGACCTCTCCTTCGAGGTATTAGCCTAGTGGGCTAGCGAGTGAGGGAATAAACACCGAGTTAGGGCCAACGCATCCCTAATCCTGTCATTAGTCCATAGGGACCTCTAGGGGTACCAAAATTTCCCACGAGAAAAATATGTCCACTAGAATATAAACCCTAACAACGAGAATGAAAACTACACTCCATATCACTGGAACAACGCTCCCTTGGCTTGGTGCCCCTACTTGCTCATTCTCAATTATTACCACTTCCACTTTAGAAAACGATACTTTAAATTTGAACGAAAATTAGTGATCTATGTTAGTTTCTTCGAGTGGCGTCAATTCGGTTAAGTGAGTCACACAAATCATGCTAACAATAATGACACCTGTTTGAACTGGACTTGAGAGAACCCAATATAATTGATGACATGAGAATATGACATGAACTATAACTTAAAATTGAGATAAACATGCACGAATTGAAAATAATATGATTGGATTTTGAGTCAAAATTGATTTAGTACTATTGTGTAGTATAAATATATGTAATTTATTTGAGTAGAACTATTCTATTTTCGAGATATACGTGAAATTCACGGCTATCAGGGCACTCGCAGCCTACTCCGCGCGTGTCAGGGCCTGGGCCCGCATGTGACATGTGTCGGCTGCAGCCCATGACATGCGTAGCGTAGACCGGGGGACGGAACTCTTCACAGTTCCGTCCCACGAGTAATTTTTTTTGTCTTTTCCTAAACTCAAAACGCGACGTTTCACGTGACTGGTGTAAATTAAGTTACGTGTTTTGATGGGGTAGGAAGCAAAAACCAAAAGCAGAAAAAAGCTTACAACATTTTGATGGGGTCTACGTTGCTTCCAACGGCTAGTACTATACATTTGTTATATTTTTTTTGATTGATAATTGTGTATATAAATAGGAAAGTAGATGTGTGAAAAATGAATTTTATTAGTTTTTAATTGAATTGTATTTTATATTCTATCTTTTTTCACGCGTTAAAGTACAAACAAAAAATTAAAATAATAAGAAAATTTAAAATCAAATTATCTCTTTTTATAGTCAACAAAATAAATATTTCTTAATTTTAAAAATAAAAAACATTTACATATATTACATAAATTAAAATACAAATACAAAATAAAAAATAATAAGTAATAAATTATGTTTAATTGTGAACTCTATGATACATATTTAATTTAATTATCCTAACATGAGTTTCGGTGATTAAGAAATTGAATGAAATATAAGTGAAACCTCGGCTGATGCGTCAGGCTGGGAATGCCCTTAATGCATCAATTCGAATCAATCCGTTTGCAAGCTCGAGCCGCAATGGATAACTCTTGCTGTTGCTGATCTGTTTTTTCATCAAAAGCGTGGAGAAGCACTGCCAGTGTGCTCTTCCCCGCCGTTTATATCACTGGCTGGGCAAGCATTCCATCGCATCGGAGCTCAATCAAGCATCAGCAATGGCGGACCAACTCTACGGCCAAAGAGGACTCTCAAGCGTCTACTCCACAACCGCCAGGTCTGCCATTGATAGCTACCTATCAGAGCCATCTCTTCTAGGCTCTTCACGCTATGTTCCCTCATATTCCGACCACCATTCTCTCTCCTCCGATCGTTCTCCTTCCGCTCTCTTCTCCGACCGAACTCCTTCCCTTCTCGGAGACTCTCTCCGCCCCTCTTCCGGGGACGTCATCGGCGGTGGGTTATCGGCGGTTTCCCGAAGCATCGCTGCTTCTACTGCTTTGTGGACCAGCTTCGACCTTTCTTCTAGAAGCATCGCCGCAAGTGCTACATCAAGCGGTTTATGGTCTTCCTTCGATGGTTCTTCTGGTTTATCTAAGCGCCCCTCTGAAGGTCAGTCTAGGGTTTTGTTTGCAATTGAAGATTTTTTGCCGTATTTTGATTACTTGCTTTTATGGCATGCGGATTTGGATTTCGTTTTTGTTTTATACTTGAACATTGATTGGATTTGGCGGAGCACTAGTTAATGGATAAAGAGTAGGACTAGGGAAGGACTTGAGGTTCCCGGGGGGGGGGGGGAGATCAATCCAGAGGAGTACTACTTGCAAATTGAGTTTTTATTTAGTTGATAAAAAAGAACATGATCAACTTATTCTTTTGTACATAAAAAGAACGCTTATGTTGTAGCTGATAGGAATGGATTGGCTAGTGCTGGCATGAACTCTGTACAAATACCTTAATTTCCTTCTACCTAAAAGTAGATAAGTAAGTTGTATTCAATCTCAGAATGTACGTGTTGATGCTTGAAGAAGACGAATTTGGTGCGTGATCATAATGCTGTATATGCGTATAGAGAGAGAGAGAGAGAGAGAGAGAGAGAGAGAGAGAGAGAGATGGGCATTGTGAAGACGTGAAAGATGCTGACTTGGAGCAAAGTTCAAGTTGCTTTGGAGCAGACCACCCTTTGGCGAATATCTGTACCAGCTTTTTTGTTTCACTGGGGTGTACAAGAAGTTTACGAAACCTCCAATAGCTCATCTCCAATGAAGAAGTTATTCTGTGTGTTTAGTCCTTTCTGGGAGCCAAATTTAGGCTATAGGACTAGCGGCTTATCTGAGGCACAGCAAACATCTGGTGCCAGAGATTGTACATTGTGTTTAACTGTTTATAGAGCTATTCTTCAGCCAAGTGACATCAGTGACAATCTTTCTCATGGCTATACATCATATCTGTGGTGAACTGAACTCAAGCACTTGTTTCCTTCATTTGAGATGGATGGAATAGGACTGTCCTCTTAACATCCTGAAACATCAATTGATAGACCTTCTTTTATTAGAACAAGCTATCCATCCAATGCTTAGTTTAAAAAAGCGCGAGGCACGAAGGGGTGTGAGGCGTGAGGCATGACCTTCGAGGCAAAGGCGCATGCCTCAAGGACGCGAGGCGCACTTTTATAAAAAATTACAAAAAATTAATTCGGAAAAAATATTATGCCCAAATAAGTCAGTTACTTGCATCACTACAATGATTAGATACCATCACTACTGTTATTAAGTCTAAAATGGTTGTAAAATGGTGTAGAATATGCTAAAAAAAATATTATAAGTCACAAAAGTAAAAAGCTAAAATGCTAAAAATTAGAGATTTAGCAAGTTTGCACACAATATACAAATAGGTAAAATAGCCCCCATACTTGTTTTCAAAGGAAGCAAAAAGAGTTACCAGCCCACTGTCCCAAACCCCAAAGGAAAAAAAAAAAAAGAAAAAAAGAGAACATTTAGCAACCCACCCAACCAATTTTTTGAAGCCCTAACACTGCATAAGCAAGTCAGTGCCTCAGGATAGCACTTGCCAGAGCAGACCACAGGGGACTGGTGAAGATCGGCCGCCAGAAAAGCTTGAGGAAGAAGGTCGACCTGGTCTGCCCCGATCAAGCCACCATACAAGCCTCTAATCCAAGAGAGATTAGGGTTTCAGAAAATTGGGGTTTTCCAAAAATTAGGGTTTTGGAAATTGGGCTGAGTTCGAAGCAATTTGATGCAATTGGATTGGGGATTTCTACTCGAATCTGTCAATTATTACTTGAGAAAGTTCTAATTTGGAGAAATTTTGGCTTTTGAGTACTAATTTCTCAAAAATATCTCTCTACCACTGCAAATTGCTAATAAGGCGAGAAAAGAGCGGTGCATGCGCCTTGACTGAGGGGCGTTTGAGGCACGCCTCCCTGCGTCTCCGGAATTCACTGCACTTGGGTCACCTGAGCTGCAGGCCCAGTTGCCGCTCGCCTAGGCGCCTCATGTGCACATTTTTAAACTAAGATCCAATGTAGAGCGGAGTATGGTTGAGTCTTGAAGCTTTTGCCTATTTCAGTTCGAGGACTTGTATAAGCCTTCCCAGGCTTGCTTTGATGCATAAGTGTGGAGTACTGCCTCCATGTGAGGTTCCCTAGGTGTTTGTAGCTACTATCAGAGATTTTGTCCTTAGTTGAAATATTAGGTTGGTGTGCGTAAAAAAATTCAATTTACTAGCAAGCCTTCTTCATTGAGCTAGTTCTTTACTAAAATCAGCTTGGTATGATATGAACTTCTTACTAAATGTCCAGATGACTACGTGCTGGCTTTGCACCCTAGGAACTTGCATTCTTAAAGGAATCCAAAGTAAGCTTTCCTTTCTCAGAACAACATTTGTTCTAGTTTGTTTGATGCTCAAATCTTGAGGAAGTTATAATGTTCTCCCAAATCCACCGATGATGGTTTGTTCAAAGCCTTCATTTTGGTTTTATATGAGCAACAAGAATATTGTCAGCATAGGCAGCATCGTAACAAGCAACCATTCTTAGGCAAAAAGTTGGTGCTCATTCTTTGAGCATAACTCATCCATAAAAGACCGTCAGTTGAGTAAGCATGACTTTTGTGTCATTGCTTGTTTCAACCCATGCTATGACCCCCCCCGGTGTCCTTTTTTTGGGGACTTTTGAGAATTATTAGACTAAAAATCCAAAGAATAGGAGAAAGCCCTATATACATGTTTGTAATCAAATCCTTCGCGAAAGGGCATTTTTGTTGTCAGGCTTCTCTTCAGTTTGATGCAGTTGGACTTCTAATGGGGGTTCTTGTGACGATTTCAGTATTTCATGATAATCAGTCAGCCCTGGCTTTTAGGATAATCTTTTGCGACAAATCTGGATTTAAACCTTTCGCCCTAAACTTTGTGTTTAATCTTCTTACTCAATTTACAACCTTTGGGCCTTTGCACTTTGGTAATTCAGCTAAATCCCATTTGATAGGCTTCTAAAGTGCAAAACTCCTTTGCCATTACTTATTACCAAAGTACGCCACACAAGCTCCTCACAGGTAGTGTGTAGCTGTGTTCATTTCATCCTCTATGGGAGTTGCTGATATTCTAGGGATATTTAAGCGTCGTTTTGAAATTGCTACTAAAAGTTTAGAGCTTTATTTGTGTTTTACGCGTTCTTTACATAATTTCAGCAACTTAGAAAATTTTAGATCTATGTTGAAGATCCTGGAGCTCTATTGAAAGTTTTAGGGTTTTACAACGTTGCATATTCAAGGAGACGAGGTGAAATAAACATAGCTATTATGGTGTGGGAAATTTCTCTAGAAAAGTGGTTTGACATTGCATTGGATCTAAGCCAATCAACTGGGCACAAGTTCTGAATATGTGGATGGATGTTGGAGGCTGATATGGGAATGTGGCAGTGGATATGTGGCGACGACAAGTAAGGCGGAATTAGAATTGGAGTGACTTGGTGAAGGGTAAGAGTGAGCTGAATTGAGAATCAAACATGTGAGTGAAGCTTAGAATGTCCTGAAAAATTAAGAGAAGACACCTTAATGTCCAATGAGGATCCTAGGATGGAATGAAGAAAACAACGGTTGGTGCAAAAAGAGCCTAGTAGCAATCTTGGATTCAAGTGTCGAAGATTCACGTGGTCAACACTGCTAAGGAAGTATCTTTTTCTAGCTTTGTGTCCTTTTAACCATTTCTAGTGTGACTTCTTCTTAGCTGAATTATCCTTGTATTTTTGTGTCAATGCCTTATCCCTTATTTTCGTATGCCTACCATTCCTTTTTCATTCACTTTACTGTCTTTTCTCATGGCTAGCTGGACCTTTCTGTTGTACTACCTAACACTTGGCACGGGCAAAAATTCAGGTTATACCTGAACCCCATAGGATTGTGTATTCGGACATCCTAACTGGCCCTGACCCAAAACATATAACAGAATGTCTGATGCCTCACCCTGAAATTTTGAAAATTTGACCAAAATTATGTACTTGACGGAGCCCGGACCTGAATTTTGGATGTCTAAACCTGATTATCCGAATTTCCCCCCCTAAAAATTTAGGAGATTTGAGGCCAAAGTACAAACCCAATTGTCCTAATCCGAATTATTCTCAAAATTTGAACGACTCGTACCCAGATTGTTAGATTCGACGCGAATTTCAATTCAACATGACTAATTGTCTGCATTTTAAATTACGATAGAAATTTGTGATTGGACTTGATTTTTTCCGGGTTGAACAGATTTGGGTGGTCAGGCTGGATGGAGTTTTGCCGGTGCGAGTACTACCTCTGTCACATTAGATTTGCCTGCCTAGTTTGTCAAGAATTTTTTGAGGGGATATCATGTAGTAAACTTTTTTGTATTGATCTTTAAGGAGAGAGTCAACTTTTACTTCTAGTAATATTACAGAAGGATGTTATTTTCAGACTTTCAACAAAGGACAACAATAACAATTTCAAATGTGGGTCCTGCTTCCATGGGATCTGGAGAGATCCATATGTAGCCAGCCTTACCCTATGTTACCTGGACTCGGGATACGGGTGTCGGATACGGGTTAGGGTCCAAGTGTCCGACTTAGCAAGTCTCAAAAATTAGGACACGGGTACAGTCCTAATCTTAGACACAAATATAGGGCCACTATCCAAAATATGACCCTTCATATGTTTTTCTGCTAAATTATATCAGCCCATATTAGTATTATATTTTTTAGAGTTATATGAGCCTAGTATAGATTTACGACACCACTTTTAGCCCAAAAAAAAAAAAAAACGCTCCATCTAAATTCGGCTCAATCAGTCACCCATATGCAGCAAATATGCAGCCCATTTTCTACCAGCCCAGAAAGCAGAATTACCATCCTACTGTCATTAAAAAATTTAAAAAAAGTAATGAGGGCTGAGGAAACAGGGAAGAAGCAACAAACAAAAACCCCTAGACTGAGGCATGCTGCAATAGGGAGCCCCCCGCAGCGCGCCCCTTTCTACCTAGTGCCTCTCTCTCTCTCTCTCCCCCTCTCCCTCTCTCGCTCTCTCTCTCCCCCCCCCCAAGCTTTGACACCCCCACAGGCCTCAGCTCCGCCTCCCATCAACCTATAATCCCCGTGGTGACTGCCTTGTCCCTTTCTCCGATGCTAACGGTGGTGGGATGATGTTGTCGGACGACTCTGGCCGGATCTGACCCATATCCGTGCTCGGATCCCCGTCGGATTGTGTCGGCGTGGTATAGCAGCCGAGTCCAACTAATGTAGGCCTTACCCCTACAAGTAGAGAGACCGATTTCAAAAGGCCCCCCGAAAAAGTTAACATTTCTTGAGTTGAATCCTTTGTAACAAATGCAAAAATAGTATTATTGTATTAAATAAATATAGCAACAATACATTAAATATAAATAAGTAAATAAAGACACTAACAAACTCGAAGCTAGGTGTGTCGTAGTGACTCTAACTAAACAAGGTGGTTGCCAAAACTAACATTAGTATGTAATATTCAAGTCAAACAACCACAACGTACACTAAGTGACTAAAACCAGGAAAAAAAACAGACGACAAGTACCTATTTGAGATCTGCTACTCTTATTCTAGACATCCAAAAACTCCTACCTTAAGCCATGTTGTCCGTAAGTTTCAAGTGTCGCATGTCTCGTCTAATCACATCGTTACCATTCTTTTATGGTCTTCCCTTATGCCTCTTATAATCCGGGACATCAATCCTCTCACACTCTGTACAGGGGCATTTATATCCCTCCTTTTTATACGGCCAGACCCTCCAAGTCTTGCTTCCATCATCTTATCCTCTATGGGTGCCACAACTATTTTCTCTCAGATAACTTCATTTCTAATCTTATCCAATATTGTATGACTACACATCAACCTTGATCACCCTCATCTCTCCGAGTCTCCGACTAACAATATTTGGACTTGAGTTTTCTTAACTGGCCAACACTCCGGGCCATATAACAATGCTGGTCGAACCACTATACGGGACTTCCAAGTTCCAACAAAGGAAAAATGGACTAATTCTATGGGACGGAGGAAATATTTATTTTCGGTTTTTGTTTTCAAATATCCTTAGAACTCATTCAACACGCGCTGTCTTTGGAATGAGCCTCTGTGCTTGTCATGTGTTAGGCTGCATGTATACATGAATATCCCCAAATGGGCCAACCCGTTGGGAAGATCCATATTGTTATATGGTTGGTAATGTTGTGGCAGGGAAACTGAGAAGATTTGGACTCCTTACACAGTGGCATTGGTTATCAGTCAAGTAGTGTTGGGCATAAGTTTGTTGGGGAAGAGGTCTGTGTGTTCTTTAGGTTTTTGTAAGTGAGCTGGAAACAAGAGGGTGGTGAAGAATGAGGAACTGGTAAAGGGAAATTAGAAAAGACATCAATTATCAATAAAAAGAAATTGGTGATGAAGGGCTCATTTTAGGAATAGGAATAGTAGTAGAATTGCACAATGGGTCAAAATTTAAGCAGAAGAGGGGCGACAGTGAGGAAATGGCATAGTCATCTAACAAGTCTAAGACCAGAATAGGTGAAATAGGTTTTCAGGAGGCCGATGCAACATCTGCCTTGATTATGCTAATTTTGTATGCAATGCCCAAAGGAGAAACCAAAAAGCTCTATGGGTTGAAATTTACTTCTGATGTGCTAAAAGTTGAACCTTAACGTGAGCAACAAAAGGCCTCAAGTGGTCGCACCTCGGACCTACATCAAACAATCCTAATTTACAAACTATTTTCGAATATATAGCAATAGCCAAGCATTATTCTCAAAATGTTGAGGTAACAGTTCTTCAAATGAAAACTAGTATTGCTTCACAGATGGAAACTGTCGTGTACCTCATCAATTATTCAATTGGTGTGTCTCAAGGCAAAAATTTGGGGGAAATCAAATATATTTCTGAGTGGTATCTAGTGCTTCTGTTGCTGGTACATATGATCTGGGGACATACTTAAATTAGTCTATATGTAGGGGGATATATTGCTAATTATGATGGGAATCTGTGTCATGTTCTGTACATGAGTAATCAACTGTAGCCCAATCGATGTGTTGCGAGCTATACGTCTACGAAAGTACTGAAATTATGTGCTATCTATATTGTGTGAATAAGATATGAATTTGTATCCTTTGTGCCAAGACATGCTGGTTGATCACTAATAGTTGTCTAGTATGGGTTGCTTGGATACATAATTAAGTCTTGCAGCTTGTTGTCCTTTCTATCCAGCGTTCTCAAAATTTTGGATGCCGTACAGGCAAAAATGGTAATTTCAGAAATTCAATCTGAATTATTACACAACAGATGATAGGATCTTTTGTTTTCTTCTCCCTTTGAAGTTTTATAACTTGTTTATTGATTTCTCTTATATACCGACTCCCTATATTATTACAAATACAATATTACGTGTATATTTCTCTCCCGGAAATGTATGTTCTTATTTTTAAAATTAATCTAAGTTATATGGTAACATATATATTTTTGCTTCTCTTCGTTTGCTTATATTATTATCTACTATAGCTATCTATGGTCAATCTGTTCTGGGTGCCCACATGATTGGGCAAAATGAGGCTTGGTTGACTTCAGACACTTTGACCAAGCGCCCCAGATTGGAAAGCGCAAGTGATTTGCCTATCTATCCGCAAAGGCCAGGGGAAAAAGATTGTGCTCACTATATGCTTACAAGAACCTGTAAGTTTGGAGATAACTGCAAGTTTGATCACCCTATTTGGGTTCCTCTGGGTGGAATCCCAGATTGGAAAGAGGTGATACTTTAATACTTCATTACAGTATTTCATTTCCTAGTATCCTTTAAACTTTAACAAGATTATATATATAGTGTAATTATGTGATTATCCAAGTCCTACTTCAAGTATATACTTTGGACAATTGGATTCTATAACATTCTGCTAATTATTAGCCTGGTGGATCATCTTCGACCATTATGATTCTGTTTTATCGACAATTAGCAAAATCTAATGCTAGCAGTTATTGTATTAGTAACTTCCTCCCGTAATATTTGATAGCACTGAAATATGCAACTCTCAAAATGACATAGCATAAGTATAGTAGTTAGACTTGTCAATTCGGGCGGACGGGTTAAATACGAGTTGGGCGTATTCGGGTTCGGATAAAATACGGGTTGGGTGTATTTCAAGTTTGGGTAAAATACGGACGGACATATTTCAGTCATACGGGTTTCGGATCGACTCAATGTGTTTAGAGCGCCTTTTTTATGACTTATTCATTTTTTTTTCCAAAGTTAAAGACTCGTTATATTTAAAGCTTAAAATTGTTCGTATTTAATGAAAAAGTATTGTAATTATAATTTCTTAAAAGAATATTAAAGATATCCAAACATTTCACTATGATATATGCATGTCATGTACAAGTAGCCAAAGAGTTGCGTCCTTGAGTTGGCCCGTGGATTAAAATAAGGTTAATAATATGTCGAGTTATTTATGGGTTAGTCCATTTAAAGCATGTTAACGGGTTAGGGTAGTTTGACGCGCTTATAATCCAGTAACTAAGTCGATATTTTTGTTAACTAACTTACTATTACCTAATTAGATACTTCATTAGTGGGTCGAGCTTGACACGAACATGGGTTGGTTCATTGCCCAACACTAGCTTCATAGTTTGAGACCAATTAGAATAGAAACTAAATGAAAGAAGAATAGAGAAATACAAGATATTATAATTATCTTATAATTATAACATCAAAATTTTATATTATTAGAGAGTACCATTATTTAAAATATGATGAGACATATTTACTTCACTAAAAATATAACACCATGACTCGCAAATTTTTAATATATGTCTTATTTAAAATTGATTTTCTTAAAACTAGATAGTTATTTCATGCCATTCCGTACCCATTTTTTAAAAACTTTTTTCATTTATGACTTGTGTATAACATTATCATATGAGAACGAAGTTGGAAAAGAAAGCGTACTATTGTTTAATTTATAAAGGATGCGATAATTATATAATGTATTTCTAGAAGAACCCATATAATGAATAACCATTATTGTTAGAAAGGATAAATTAAAGAAAAATCAAAAATAAAAAATATAATATTCGGGTCGAGCAGACGGGTTCAGGTTCGGGTCGAGTTTGAGCCATTAATTTGTGGGGTTTTTTGGGTTTCGGTTAATATCCGGTTCGGGTCGAGAAAATTGTGTTCAAAACCCAAAATTTCGGGGGGGGGTACGGGTCGGGTCAGTTTTTGCTAGGTCTAGTAGTAGCACTTAATGTATCTGTGACATTTCTTGTTGATTATCCGTTCCTTATAATGGTTCCTTGTCTATGACTAAGATTTGTTTTTAGTTGATAGACATGATGCATTTGTGGCATCAAACATCTCTTACCTAAGTCCAAGGAGCACGAATGGAAACCATGTTCTAATCCTGCCTAAATCCAACAATCTTGCTCCATGCTGCACCCGAAAAAAAATAAAAAAAATATTCTTGCTTCAAACTAAAGGTGCTTGAACGTAAACCTTGACAATTCGCTTTGTTGAATCAAAGATTGCAGAGAAGAAAGAACAACTGCATGCAATTAAATTATCAGCACCGAAGAGGCCAAATGATTTAGATTATGCGGTGAAACCTGGAGGTTATAAATTAGAGGGAAATGGTCATGGAAGCTCTTGTGATGAACTGATGATGTCTTCATAAGTGATACCTTATCCACTTTCTAGGCACTAATCTAAGAAATTGTCTCACTAAATTGCCTTTTGCCTCTTTTTTCCTATAACTGTAAGTATTAGGTTGTCGATGCCTCTGAAATCTAGGGTCCAATGGAAATACAACTTAGCTGCAATTCATTTGTAAAGGTAAGGTTGTGAGTGACTTGTGACACTGTATACTAGACCACTTATAGTGCAGCCCAAGTAGGATTTTGGGGTAATAATTTGGTTTAGTCTAAACCAATACCCTAGAGCCTTGCCTCATTTGCAGTTTATCCACAGTTAGTAAGGTTTCTTACCACACCATTATCTTCCAGGAAAAAATTGAGGTCTTTTTAAGTGATGTCAGAAAAGTCTCGGTTTCAACTATATTTTCAGACACCTTATCAAAAAAGTGCCTAGAGACCTTCCCTATCCGTCTCTTTTGTTGTGTGCTTATTGTTGAATAATCTATTTAAACCAATGATCAGTGGAACTCTCTTACAACTTTACTACCTTTTTTTTTTCCCACTATTTGTTCTTCTCTTTTCTGCTTCGCCTTTGTAAACGTGTTTTGCAGATCTATCAGAAACAATTTTTTTCTGTTGTTTTCATTTTTTTTTTTCAACATGTGATTCTATTGGTGATTGTTGTTCGATGCATATAATGCAACAAATATTTCGTGTTACAAGTCTATGAACGCTTTCAATGATTTCTGGCCTCTACTGCCATGTGTTTTACGTTGGCCTTTTCATTGTGTTACTATGGGTATGATGGCTGCAGACATTTGGATTTCCTTAAAACCCCACTTTGGCAGGATCCATGGTGCGTTTGTTGTTATAGTGGCTCTTAGATGATGCCAATCGCCAAGCATTTCCCCACCTAAATCCTATCATAGGATTGTATTGTGTCAATTGTATATGCAATACCATTGTCCCCTCAACCTTCCCCCCAATAAAAAACCCAAAATCCTTGTTTCTTTTTTCTCCTCTTATTGGGGGAGAGAATGAGATATGGTATAGTGAGGTTGGGAACTAAGTTTTGCCTGAAAGTTGTGGGAACCAAGAATGTCATGCTAGAAAGTTGTGTGGACCTAGAGCGTCATGCCACAGTTTTTCAAGTGTAAAGTTGTAACTGCAAAGAGGTTACGGAGGAGGGGGGGTCCCATTCTGTTTTCTTGGAATTATTTTGGAGCATATTGATTCATGGTGTCCATTTATTGGAATGCAATCTAGGACTTGTGTCCAAACAAACACTCATAATTGTTTTTTGATTTTTTTGGACGGATAATGAGACACCCTATGGAATGATGATTCTGTTAACAAAAATTAATTTAATGTGCAGCCCCCATCTATTCCTTATGACTCCCATCCTGAAAGACCAGGAGAGCCAGACTGCCCGGTATGTGTGTGGTCTTATCTGTTCCCAAATCCCTCCAATTACATTGACTCATGGCTCCTACTTAGTTGCTGCTTTGGTGGTTTCCAGTACTTTCTGAAGACTCAAAAATGCAAGTTTGGTCTGAATTGCAAATTTAATCATCCGAATGACATATTGGTAAAAGCTTGAGCTTCAACTAATATATCTGTATATCCTTTTTACTGGTTTCTGATATTGCACTTCACTTCAGGGCACCTCAGGCAAAAATGCTGCTTCAGATTTACCTGAGAGACCTTCCGAGCCTCCATGTTCGGTATGAATTGTTCTATTCTTGTAGTCATTAACATTTCTTGCTTATATCCTCGTAGTCTTGCTTCTATAGATTGTCTTTTGATGAACTACGAATATGTTGCTTGTGTACTCAGTTCTATATGAAGACAGGAAACTGCAGATTTGGTTCTGCTTGCAAATTCCATCATCCGAAAGGTATCAATGTACCATCTGCTGGACAAGAAGCTGGCAAGGGAGAACAAACTAATTCAGTTGAGATTTCTGGTGCAAGTACAACTCTTGTGCCTACCATCAGTCTGGCATTATCATACAACTCCAAAGGATTGCCTATGCGCTCGGTGAGTTTCAGGATTATCTGTATGTCGTGTTCGAGCTTTAACTATTTGAGTCTTTGATAGCGTATGTCGCCTCTGCAAGGAGTTTGTTAATGGAGCGCCGTGTTTTAGGTTTATCCTTGCCTAAGCTTACATCTCACCTTATGACGGTGGTGAACATAAGGTTCTTGTTTACTGTTCAAATGGGTTTGGTGCCTATAACAATTCCTTCCTGTTGCATGATGAATAATCTTGTGAAGCCATTTGGCTTCTAGTATTAATAATGCTGATGATCCCATATATAGAATTGAAACTCATATCTCCCCCTCCCTGGCATCCAGGGATACCCACTAGCTCTCTATAGCCTGCTGCAGGAGGGGGTTTGCACTGTGAAAAAGGGAACCTATTGGGCCAATCAAACTTGTTTTCCACCATCCAGAGTCTGAATTGAAATGACTGGTAGGACGTGCCAAGTGATCGTAGCATATCCAGGAGGTGATCTATGGTTGAGGCTTGTGCACATTATAGGCACCCAATGCTATCTAATCTGTATTGCTGTCCCTGGCATTTTGGCAGTAGCCAGAATTCTTGCATTTTTAGGGACTGTTCTTTGCGTCCCTGGATGACCTGTAATAAAGTAATCTATCTTCCATTTACAGGTGCTCTGTGGCACTATTGTCTTACATGCAGCAAGGCTGGAAGGCCCTGTTGCACTGATTTTTTCTCTTTAGCTGTAAAGGTTGTCTTATTCCGTTTGTACCTTTTTTCCCCCTCTTCGATGAATTTTTTCCCTATTGAAAAATTGGTTTACTAGTTCTAAATGAAAAGTAAGACCACATGATTCAAAAGAAATTTGGTGGCTTCATGTCCCTTTTTAAAACGATCTCTGAATGACTCGATTCTGACATAATTATGTCTAATTGTTTGTCACCAATCTGTGACAGGGTGAAACAGATTGTCCATTTTACATGAAAACTGGCAGGTGAATATTAGAATATGTTACCGTGCCCAGCTCCCGTGGCTTCTGATTAATTGTGGTTTTGACTAAGGATTATATTGTCTTTCAGTTGTAAATATGGGGCCAATTGCCGCTACAATCATCCGGACAGGAATGGTAATTGCAGCATGTCTTTCTCTGGTTTTCAGCTTTGTCTTTTCCCTTTTTTTTTTAAATCAGTTTTCCAAAAACCAAATGCGGAAGAAAGATTGATGCCCTGAGATCTTACCTAGATGTTTGTTGACAAAGTGTACTTATTTGTTTATTTCTGTTTCCAGTGTCAAATTTTTGGAATCATCATTAGATATTCTGTTAGTAAATGACTTTAATATCCTAGTACTTTTCTGTCTCTTATTGAGACAAACCAAGGGATAGGAAGGTTGAATTGTCAATAGTTATTTGTAGTCGAGAAAGGTCTATGCGTAAGCCTTCTGTTTATAATTTATCACCTAAAAAGAAAAATCAGGTATAGCTTTTCCTGTTTTCTGGTTAAGAAGAAATCTCTGGACATCATGCTCATATGAGTCTAATTAGTAGTGACTGTTTTGATAGTGTTAGTTTTCACTTGTGCGTTGTGTTCCTGGTTCTTTTAATTGGCAACCCAAATATGTAGCTGGTACACTAAAAAACACCTGCAGTTTTTGTTTGTGATTTTCAAAGATTATTTGAGTCAAATGAATGTCCTTTCATGATCATCATTTAATATTGATGTTGCTTCACTGAGTTGTTATTTTCTTCCTCAGTTATCGACCCCCCGGCTGCTGCAATAGGCCATGCAGTTCTCAGTTCTCCAGTACCTGCTCTGAATACTGGGCTTGTCAATCCATCAGCCTCCATCCTCTATAATCTCCATCCCACACCAACTCAAGCAGTGGTAAATTTTGTTTCCTCATAGGGTTTTTGCAAGTATCATTTTGGGTCGATGCAAAGAAAATACATAATGTATGGTCATTGAGCATGACTTGCCTGCCCCTCCTAGGCGGGGAAAATTATCTTTTGGTCCCAGCACAGATTCTTTTTGACCTTTTTTTTTTTTTGAGAACTTGTGTATCATTTTCATGTTCTCCTCTGTTGCGAATGATGGCTTTGCATCTTCATTCTCCCTTTTACCACTATTCAGCAGCTGGTTGGGACAAGGTGTCCTCACTGTTGACTGTTCAAATGATTTATACAGGCTAAATTTCCATCCTTCCCGCAATCTGAAGGGGATGGGGAAATGGAGAAGAAAGATGTCACTTTCTGATATTAATATATTGAAGTCATTTGGAGAATTTGAACCCCCAAAAAAAATGGTTTTGCCATTGATTTTGTTGCTAAAGCATGCTCCTTTCTGTTTGGTGGCTGATGCATGTTAAACTGCTGAATTTTGATGCCGTAAAAGGATATGAAGATTTAAATTTGAGTGCAAGCATTAGTAGCATGATGTAGTTGGAAATCCCTTCTTGGATGTTCTGGTTTTGATGATGAAACTTAAATTTGGAATGGAATGATAATGATGTGAATTTTTTTTTGGTTGGGGGGGGGGGGGGGAGTAAACAAGAGCTGTATAAAAAAGACACCAAGGGGATGTCACTCACGTACAAAAGAGGCAAATACAAAAAACCTTATTCCCTTAAGCTCTCATCCATAATACAATCTACAAAATCTAAAAAGTTCAAAATTTTGTTATCATCAAGCCCAACACTGCAACTATACAACATTCTCAAAAAGTAGAGCTTAAAATCTTGAAAGGACATAGTTTTGTCCTCAAAAATACGTCGATTTCTCTCTTTCCAATTAGTCCACCAAATAGGCAAAGGGACCATATTCCAAACTCCGAGAATCTAACTATTCTTCATCCCGCTCCTCCAAGCCACCACATCTCTCACATTAAATGGTTGAACTCAACTGACCCTCATCAGAGAGTTTAATCCCAAAGCGAAGAAACCTACTGACAATGCACAAGGAGATGATCCATGTATTCTTCCTCCTTTAAACACATAAAGCATCTACTTGGACCACTAAAACTTCTTTTTTTTGACCATGTCCTGAATAGGAATGTTACGTTTGGTGGCCGTCCAGGCAAAGAAACACGTTTTTTTTTGTGGCGGCTTTAGATTTCCAAATGGACTTGAGCAATCTAACACTTCAAACTGTGTGGAACAAAAACTCTTGATGGTAAAAGACCCCTTAGAGTCAAGCGGCCACACAATCTCATCAAGGCCTTCAGGCAGAAGCTCCTTGTCAGCCAGTAGGCTAACAACCTACAAATGCTATCCTCTTCCCAATCATTAAGGCTCCTCACAAAATCAAATTTCAATGGCTAATGTCATCATTTCTAGAAACCACTTGTACTGTGGCAAACATTAAATGAGCCTACCCAAAAAGATCAAGAAATGGAGTCTTTAAAGGTTGATCCCCACACCATGCATCATACTAAAAAAGAACCCTAGAGCCATCGTTCATCTCAAAATGCACTAAAGATTTGAAACGCTGAAGACTTGCTGAAAGTCTAAAATAGATTTCCAGTAGCTAACCCCTCGAGAATAAGAACTCTTCTTACTCCGCCATCCCAAATCCTCGATCCCATATTTTTCTTGGATCACATTTTTCCACATGGTTTCGTCCTCATTTGCAAACCTCTAGAGTCGCTTGGTCTTCAGAGCTTCATTCATATCACGAAGAGGTCTTATGCCAAGCCCTCCATGTTGTTTAGGACGACAGACTTCATCCCAATTGAACCAATGAAGGCCATTACTGTTATTAGTGCTATTCCAAAGAAAGTTTCTCATGATTTTCCCTAAATGACTAGCAATGCTAGCGGGAATCATGAATGAAGATGTGAAGTAGATAGACACGCTCCACAAAGGGCTTATCAAAAGGGTCAGTGACCCCTCTAGGCAGAACTTAGATTTTCACCCCCCCAATCTCTTATCAAGCCTCTCAACAACTGGGTCCCAATAAGTTGTGCTGTTATAACGGAAGACCAAGGTAAGAAGAAGGTAGCAAATCAACTCCACAACCACAGGACAAGAGATGAACATGAGGCACCTCGCCAAAGGGAACGAGTACACTTTTAGTTACGTTGACCCTTAGTCCAGGCATAGCTTCAAAACGCAAAAGGATGCGTCTCAAATAATCTAAATTATTCTCATCTAGCTTGTAAAAAACAAGGGTATCGTTAGCAAAGAGCAAATGGGATGCGAACAAACCATCGGAACGGGAGTTACTAATATGAAAGCCATCTAAGAAACCCTCCTCGACTGCTTTAATCACCAACTTGCGAAGTGTCTTCATAACCAAAATGAACAATAATGGCGACAAAGGTTCACCTTGCCTAAGATCTCTTGAACTAGAGAAAAAGCCAAAGGCTTCACCATTAATTAAGATGGAGAGGCGCACAATGGAAACACAAAAAGATATCCAATTCCTCCACTTGCCAGGAAAGCCCATCTTTTCAAGAGTAGCCAAAAGGAAACTCCAGGAGGCATGATTCTAAGCCTTCTCAATATAAAGCTTACACATGATACTTGGATTCTCGGATTTGATATAACAATCAATGCACTCATTAGCAATCAAAGCAACTTGCTAAGTGTCTTCATAACCAAAATGAACAATAATGGTGACAAAGGTTTACCTTGCTAAGATCTCTTGAACTAGAGAAAAAGCCAAAGGCTTCACCATTAATTAAGATGGAGAGGCGCACAGTGGAAACACAAAAAGATATCCAATTCCTCCACTTGCTAGGAAAGCCCATTTTTCAAGAGTAGCCAAGAGGAAACTCTAGGAGACATGATTGTAAGCCTTCTCGATATAAAGCTTACACATGATACTTGGATTCTCGGATTTGATATAACAATCAATGCACTCATTAGCAATCAAAGCAGCATCCAAAATTTGGCACCCAGGAGTGAAAGCACACCCCACAACCTTTTCAACAACTTTTCTCAATCTAGAAGTAAGGACTCTGGGAAGAATTTTATGTGCACTCCCCACTAAGCTATTGGGCCTAAAATTCTTAATGTCATTTGTTCCAGCCACTTTGGGAATCAAGCTAATAAAAGTACCATTTAAGCTTTTCTCAAAACCGTCTTTCTTATGGAAGCCAGCGAAAAAACCTATAAGCTCCCTCTTAACAATATTCCAACAATGCTAGAAAAAGCTCTCTTTCCTAAATCATTGATGGCACTCCAAACTTCATATCCCGTGAAGTCTTTTTCTAGTGCCCTGAGTTTAAAAAGGCATGAGACGCACTGAGGCGCAAAGAGTTCCAAGGCGTGAGGCATGAGCCTCGAGGCGAAGGCACATGCATCATGGATGCGAGGTGCAACTTTACATAGAAATGCATAAAATGTACTCAGCGGATAGATTTTGCCCAAATGAGTTATATGATTGCATCAATATGGAATTAGATGTCAATATAAATCGTTACAATGTTAAAAACGTTTATAAAATAGTTTAAAATACAATAAAAAGTAAATTATATTATTTAAATACAAATCAAAATGCTGATAAGTAATAAACATTCTTGCTATAAGTTTTTAAAGGAAAGAAAAAAATCAAAACAGTGAGAAAGGAAAGAAAAAATGGCTTCTTTAACTCAGAAAAATATAATAAAATGAAAACAATATGGCTGATTCTTTCCTAAATAAAAGATAAAAGGAAAAGGAAAGAATTTCACACATGTAACAAATTAAGACAACAGGAAATCTTTAAATAAAACTATGAATGAAAAAGGAAATAATATGCACAAATTCTAACCTAGCCACTTTCCATCTAGACTTCTAACGACCCCCCATGCACCATGGAAGAAGAAAGCCGGTAACTGGAGCCCACTACACTAATTCCAGTGAAGATCGACCACCAGAACAATATGAAGATCGACATTCGACCCCCTTTGGCACCATTAGGTCTCTATACTTGACAGTTCGAAAATTAGGGTTCTCTAATCTTAGAGTTTGTCAATTGCATGAGGGATTATGCTCAAAATCGCGATATAAGACTAAGATAAGTGTTAATTTTAACAAAGTTGGTGATGGTCAAAAGTTCTCTTTTTTATCCTATCGCTTCACTTCTCAATTAAGATCAATAAAGCCCTCGCTGTGGTCGCCTCGCACCTCAAACTGAGGCGTGCTGAGGTGCATGCCTCACCGCGCTTGAAAGGGTTTGCCTCGCCTCACCCACTATGAGGCGCCACAGTGGTCGCCTCGCACCTCAGTGCGCCTAGTTGTGCCTCAGGCGCGCTTTTTTAAACTAAGCTAGTGCCTGTCATCATCAAGACTAATAGAGTCAAAAGCAATGCCATCAAGAATAAGGCCTAGATGGTTGATTTTCAGGATAAAGATTTTCATAGAAGTGCATAATTGCACTTTTCACTGCCGCAGCATCAACATGGGGCTCACCATCCACTTTAATTTTGTGAATGACATTGAACTTTCTTCTCCTATTTGTCATCTGGTGGAAGAATATGGTGTCATGATCGCCATCTTCAGTCCAGTGTTACTTTGCTCTTTGTTGGCAGTGAATATCAATGGAGCCACACACCGAGATGAGTTCTTTTTCAGCATCCAATCTTTCAACTCTGTCTGCCCACATGAGGGACTAATGCTGCTCCTTCTCATCTAAGGATTTCACCTTACCCACCAAATTTTACATCGTAAACTCTAGGTGGCCAAAAATGTCCCTGTTCCACTATTTTAAGTTTGGTCTTCAAACGATTTAGTTTCTTTGCCAAAATAAAACTACAGGGACAGTAACATTCAATTCATCCCAAAAAGATTTGATAAGGTCACAGAAGCCTTTCACCTTGAGCCACATATTTTCGAATTTGAAAGGTCGTCTACCTATGCAGACTTCCCCAACCCGAAGAAGAGAAGTGATAATCATGTGAATTGTAATCAAACTTTGGAGCTTCAGATCATAAAATACTTGAAATGATGAAGCTGTGACATCTTCATGCTGGTAGCTTGTATACTATTTCTATCTTAATATCTTAAAAATTTATGTTTCTATTCAGCTTTAATACTTTCGATCATTGTATTAATATACTTAAATTGACTTTCAGTTTGGACTGGGCCCATCTATCTATCCCCAGCGTCCAGGGGAGATTGAATGTGATGTAAGTATCCACTTTCAGATATTTTCATTACATAGTTGTCCCTTTGACTTGTCTTGTAGGACTACTTTATCAACGCTTGGTGGTGGGTGGTACGTCCATGTAATCGTATTGTTTACACTAGCGGTGGCAAACATTTGGGTTTGGTCAATTTGGGTTGGATAGATCGGACATGCGGACAAAAGCCCCATGTCCTGAGTCTGTCCAGATTACTGATTCGGACATCTGAACCCGATTGTCCGAATTCGTGCTTTAAACTTTTGGAAATTCTATCCAAAATTATAGTCGCGACTTTGTGACCGGATCCGAACCTGAATTTTGATGATTTTCTTGCGCTGTGGGCGCTACTCCATGTTCCTTTATTTATCTTTGGGGCTGCCCTTCTCATTATTGTGTGCGGACACTCATATTCCATCTTCTGTGTCAAGATGTCAAATGGATAAATGTTGCTGATAGTGGAGTGCATGTTTGTTCTTTCCATGTTGGATTCACTGAAAAACCAAGAAAACACCACCACTGCCTCGATGTGGATTGTGCCTGACTCTGTTGGGACATCCAAATCTTGGAAGCACACAGAGAGACTGTAAGAGATTCACAATTTTCCTTTTTGTGGAAAATGTGTTTTTTTCCCCCTTATTAAATCTTTTGTAGAAAGATATCGAAGTGGTGATCGAAGGTGAGATAACAATAGTTAGCGGCACACACACACCTGTTTTATTATGGCAGAAATGCAAAAAGTCAACACACATCCTTGCGTATCAAGTACATTTTGAGCCCAAGGAAGCACAAAAAGGTGAGCACATTTTACGTAGAGCTAGCTGTGATTAATAGCTTTGAAAAGAATAAAAAAGGAAATGGTAAGGAGGTTAAATTCATAGATATAAATGTAAGTTAAAGTGCATGTTATTTGTTAAAGGGGGATTAGTTGGTTCCTTGGTGGCAAAGTGAGGATAAATAATGGGCTTACCTAAGGTGAAATGTCTGTAACCCTAATTCTATAACAGCGGAGACTTCTATCATGGGCATGTCCTCTGTGAGTTGCAAATGTCAAATATTCAATATGGCATGAGATTATAGGTATACAGCTCATGTGGTGCATTTTGTTTGTTTTTTTCCTTTTCATGCTTGATCTGCTAACCCAATTTCACTCCATTTACCTGTGCGTTTTCTTTGGAACAGTATTATATGAAAAATGGAGAGTGTAAATTTGGGGAAAACTGCAAGTTCCATCACCCTGTTGACAGGTTTGAAAAAACAAGAAGGCTAACCCAAGAACAAAATGTCAAGCTGACTCTGGCAGGTCTTCCTAGAAGAGAGGTACTTTTAATTATGTAATGTGCTTTTGGAAGACATCCCCATGTACAGTATATTTTATTTAGCTCATTACCGGAATGCCATATCTCTTATCTATGTTTTTGATTTTCTTCATGCCTGTCTTCATTTGTGGTGAGAACTTTATTGTCCCTCTGATAAAAAAGGGTACAAGAAAATTTCATGGAAAGCATCTTTTACGTGGAGTCTTCTGTTTCTGAGATTTTAGCAGCCACTGTTTTATGTGTGTCTTGCAGTCTTTTAATATATGCTTGTTACTTCGAGAAATCCTCAAATTAGGAAATTTTGTGTGCTCTATCAAAAATTCAGTTCTAGTACCATTAACCTCTTGCTTTCAAAGTACTTTGGGTAGTTGGCTGCTTGTCAGTTGCACATGATTGTAGATAGCGCCAAGTATCTCTTCACTCCTCTATAAGGATTTGCATTGTAGTTGGTTACTTTCATGCTATTAGAAATATGTTCTCCATTAAAAAGGAAATGCAGAAAAATGGCTTTCATCTTGCACGCTTTTATACAAGTACTTGCATACATGTTGACTTTCTAACGGGAATCTTGGGATCAGTGTGTTTAGCATGTTAATTAAATACGCAAAGACTGGTGCCTATATTGGATTATTCAGTGGCCTCGTGGTGCTTCTTTGTAGTCTGCTTTCCGCCCTCTGCCCCGGGGGGGGGGGGTTATGAATAGGTTATCCGTCTTTAAGTGTCTTTGTCCAATTTTTTTACTCATCTAATGTTGGAGTAATTTCCATAAAAATGGAAATTTAATAAGATAATTATTTCCATAAAAATGGTTATGGAAATATATTTTTGAATTATGCCTAAATGATAATTAATTATCTTGATAATTATTTATTGCAATGCACCTTTTGATAAATAATTAATTTGATTAATTATTTATGAAGAGGTACTAGTTAGTTTGGATGATTAACTAATTTATATCTTTTAGTGAAAGGGTGTATCTATGAAGAGATATGCCCTTTTTAAAGTGGTGTTTGATGAAACGGTGTCATCCTTTCATGAAGAGGTATGATGAAATCTATAAATATGGATGAGCTTGACATGCATTTATAATGCCTTGTTAGGCATGGTCAAGAAAGTTATACTATCATCATAATCCCTAGAATTTCTGTCATGTCTTGGACATTTAGAGTCCTATCTTCGTGAGTGCAACACACAAATAGAGGAGATTTCTTTGTATCCCAAAGACATATTCAGGTAGCCCTGTTGCACGTGGGGGCGAATAGAGTCTTTAGGAATAGAGTAATTGCACATGCCTAGAAGCCTCAGTTAATTTGACACTGAGTTTGTCTATGACAAACAGAGATACGCATCCATCAAACCGAATTTTACACCAACATCTAACACTTCAGGCAATTTGTTCAACTGTAGTTTATAGCGAGAATATCTCATTAAATTGTCCTGTTAAGTCTTTTACCTGAATAGTGGAGTAGAAATACAATTTTTTTCAGATCTGGGGTCCGACGAAAACCACCTGAATACAATGTAGGGGCTGGGCCTCTTTTACCCGTGCCCCCGGGGCGTTCGGCAGCAAGAGACTGGACTTAGGGGGATTGGTTTAGCCTGATTGCTTCGTATGGTAAGCAGTTGGCAGTTGCTATGCATGATTGCACCGTTTTTTTTTTTTTTTTTTTTTTGGGGGGGGGGGGGGCATCTAGGATTGTTGACGTTGGCTGCCCTTAGGGGGGATTGGTTTACCTGATTGCTTTGTATGGTTAGTTAGCAGTTGGCAGTTGCTATGCATGATTGGGCCATTTTCTTCGTGTCGAGGATCATTGACGTTGGTCCAATATTGCAGGGGGTTTTGCATTGTCCCTTCTACATGAAGACCGGTACATGTGGGTATGGAGCAACATGCAAGTTCGACCACCCCCCTCCAGGGGAGGTCATGGCCTCTGCGGTGGCAGGGAAAGAAACATCGGCATCAGGTGTAGAGGATGACAAGAAGGGTGGACAAAAGCTTACTGCACAAGAAAGGAAAGAGAGCTCCAAGGAAGGTTGAAACTGAAGCCTGAAGAGTAGCTTGCTTAGTTTCTGAGGATAAAACAACAACCAAACCCACCCAAAAAAAAAAAAAAAGTAGTGGCGGTAAAATGCCAGTTTCTTTTTTTTTTCTTTTTTTTTTTACCGGTTGTTGTCAAGTGTAAAATGTTGATTCGGAGTTCATACTTGGTGGGAAGTTCTACGTCATACGTGTTTCTGTTTTTCCCACGCTGTGGCTTCATGCTGTGACTTTCTTCTGTCCTCCTTTTGTTGTATTAGCTAAAAATGTTTATGGTTCGTTAGTTGAGTGGGTCTTCGAATCGAGTAGTCTAAATGACCTTCCATATAATGTTGTATTTGTTAGGCATCTCAAGTCAATTTTCAAATTTGTGTTACTAAAAGCTTATTGGACAGTGTGCTATGTTGTGATTAATTAGTGGAATTCTGTTATATGTGAGCTTAGACGTGTGCATGTGTTAAAATCAAATTTTCATAATGTTCCATGGGGAGGAGATGGGCAAGCTCGAAGAGTTGAAGATTACATAATCTTTCATGGGATCTGATCACTCCAAAAGAGGTGGGAGTGCTGGGTTTTGAAGCCCATGCGCCAATTGAACACTGTATTGATGACAAAATTTGGTTGGAGCCGGTTAACAAAGAAAGGTCGACTTTGGTCCAGGGTAGTTTGTGCCAAAGAATGCCATGGATGTTGCGATATGGATATGTTCGAGCCAAGCATCATTCTTCTAATATTTGGGGGAATGTCGTTAAAGTTTCCAAACATCTACGCCAGGTAACTACGTGTGAGGTTGCTAATGGTAGCCAAACATTATTTTGGTACACAGATGGGTTGGTGATGCACCACCTTGTCAGTCGGCAGTGGCACATATTAAGGCAGTGTGCCAGTGGGTGGAAGTCAGAATTGTCCTCTGATCATTTTCCTATAAAACCCTCAAACAAGAAGTTGCTATTGAACCCATAAAAGGTGAAGGATATGACGATCAGTTGGTGACTTGGTATAGGATGTCACTCTAGTGAGGGTTTCTATATTAAATCTGCAATGGACATTAATAGGCATTATTCGGGCGGATGTTCAAGAGCAAAAAGATCTTATTTGGAGGCGCATCATATGGGTTCTGCAAGTTCCTCAGAGAATAAAATTTTTCGTTGACCTGTTGCTCATAATCGTTTGACGACAAATGCTAACAGGTTTCTTAGAAACCTGACAATGGATCAGAGCTGCACACATTGTGCAGCCCCTGAAGAAGACGTGCGTCATTTTCTTCGTGATTACCCTGCCTCCCATGCTGTCTGGATCAAGTTAGTTCCTGGAAGTCAGCAAGGTACTTTCTTCTCATTGGCCTTGAGATCTTGGCTTGCTTCAAACTTTGATTCATTGCCGAGTCTGGGTCCGGAGAGTTTAGTGATTGTGGAAGTGAAGAAACACTCGATGTTTTGTGGATCAAAACTTATGCCCCATGACCCATGGTATCTTGTGCGTGAAAGAGCTTGGGAAATTATCAGGGCTTTCAAGTCCCCAGCTACCTCTAACCTCACTAAAAAGCTCTCCAAGTAAACGAGAAATTCCGGTTAGATAGAATACCAGGTGATTGGATTAAACTCAAACCTTGATGGAGCAGCTCGTGGTAACCCAGGCATGGTGGTTGTGGAGGTGGTGTCTTTTGTGATAATTTGAGCAAATGGATTAAAGGTTTTCATGCTCATATGGGTTCGTGTTCTTAGAATTGTTGGCCTGCTTTGTGGTCTTCAAATTGCTAAAGCAAATGATTTCTCAAAAATCATCATTCAAATGGATTCTATGTTGATGGTGGATGCTATCAGATCTGATCCTAAGCATATAACTGGGCACATTCTTTTCTGATCAAGCAATGTAATTATTCGGGATAGGATGTCAAGATAACCCATTGCTACCGCGAGGTTAATCAAGCTGCTGGCACTCTTACTAAAGTGGGTGTTGATGATCTTGGTCTCCTCGTAATTTTGGATTTTCCTTTGGCTAATTTAACTCCTATCGTCTTTGAGGATTTGTGTGGCGTGGCTCGACCTCGGTTGGTCGCATGATAAAATCCATATAGGGATTGAATCCACTTCAGCACAAAAAAATAAAATAAAATGTTCATGGATATTGCTTCAATTCATGGGATGCCTCCCAATTGACGTTCATGAATATTGTACAGAGAACTAGATTTTGACTATCTTGAATAGGTTTCTCCATTCCCTGTGGAGGACCATTTAACGCCTATGAAATTAAAATTATGAATATCGGAGACCCTGGAGAGGCATTTTCAAGTGAGAAAAATAATGAGAACATGCAAACCATAACTGAGAAGTTGAATGTCAGATGTGAACAAGGAAGTAGCTCAACTATGGACTTTGATATTGTGAGTACCCGATCTTTGTTAAGCACTATCCTCCACATTATGCTCTGCAATGAAAAAGGAGGAGACTGTCTTATATTTCTTAAGAAGAACTAGCCAAATGTGCCCCCCAAGGATCTCTGCAGCGATCTCGCTCAATGTATGTATGCAAGGAAAAGTCACTGAATTCCATGACATAACCTACTTGGTTGTCCATGTGCGGGGATGGGATAGAGTCAAAATCTGGAGCAAAAAGAAAGAGTCCAGGAAGAAACAAATTTATGGGACATGCAGAGGAATATTCTTTAAGCACTACCATGGTAGATACGCTAAACACTAACATTGCAAATTCAACTGCATGTCAACCTGCCTTGGTATGTCAAGAAATTGATCATGAGACTGATGCCTTCTATTCTTCAGCAAAAGCACAGAGTAGCCAGAATGATAGAAAAGAACAAGGAGAAAGAATTACCAATTAGAGCTGAAGGAGAAAGAATTATCAGATGGGTCAGAAGACCCCAACCGGGTATGATACGACATTGTTTGGTTTTAATTTTTAACTCATGTAGATGGAGCAGTGACGATTGTAAACAAGGCAAACAATTGAAACGGTGGGTGTGCAATGGAGGTAGCCGAATACATCAAGCTAATGTCAATCAGATGCAGTTTTGAAAAAGAAAAGTCGAGATATTAGGCTTTTATGCGGTGCAGATGCTCACATAAAAAAAACGATTCTTGCCTAGAATAGAGGCACTTAGAATTATGCAGCCAACTATACTCCTACGCTTGCAACAACAAGAATTAAGGAAGATGACTCAGCTATAGTATAGAGTCCTAGAGTTAATTATTAGTGCATGCACTGATTGTATTGCATGTATTATTCATAATGCTTGCATTACCTTGCTGACCAATACTTTAAAAAAAAAAAAAAAGGATTCGTGTATAGGCGAAATTTTACAAACATGAAGAGTCGAGGATCACGCTACAATGCATTCCTTATCATAGTTACATGTCGTTGTCGATTCTTTTAAACCTGAGAACATATGGCTGAAAAAGAAAAACAAAAATGGTCCTCCAACCTATTTTTGCAGCTAAAAGGTTTTGGCATTTGGAAGTATTTTTTGACGGCATCTGCTTCTCAGCCATAAGAGTGAATGAGTTGGATAAATTACAAGTAGTTGAAATAAGCTGGAAATTGGAAGGAGTTTGCAACGTTGGAAGATGTTTGGAAAAATTGAAAAGTCGTAAAAAATTGCAAGAAGTTGGAAAAAACTTAAAATGGAAAGAAGAAAACGGAACTAGCTACATGAAGTCAAAATTAAGTACTTTTAAAGGCTAGATCAAGAAGCATATATTCCTCTTTTCTTCTATTTTTGTTTTTTTTTGTGCTAGCAAAATCACAAATATCAAGTACTTTCATGTTCTCCTATATATATATACTAGTGTTATATCCCTTGCTATGTAAGGACTTGAGTAAATTTTGTTATTCAATAATAATTAAAATATATTGATTTATTAAAATAAGTTAAATTTTGTATGATAGAATAACTATTATGCTATCGTAATCGTTCATAGAAACATAGGTTTTCTCTTGTTTTCAATTACATCACTTAAAATTATATTTTTTTAATATTAAAATTATTTATTTAATTAGGTTAAGTTTTAACCTTTAATGTGCAAGTTATAATCGTGTCATTTGATGCATTATATATTTTTTTTCAATATGATTTAGTTAGAATATATTACTATTCTACTAATTATTGCATAAATTATTCATTAAGTGGTTTCATTAAGTGGTCAATTCTTTTAATTTAATGTAGCATTGTGTTAAATTAGCTTTACTCTTGTGTGGCTATTCAAAAGCCTATATAGTTAGATTTTGTAAAATTAAATTTCATTCGCAAAGTGATAACATATATAATAACAAATAATGAATCCTAGTTTTTTTTTCTTTTGAAGGTTAATAAATCCAAGTTAATAACATTAATGTTATTAATATGAGTCAACTAATATCCACCAATTAGAACTTGTCAATTCATTGTTTTATGCCACATCAACTTGTCACATGTCATTCATACATGATTTCTATACAACTTTTAATATATATATATATGATATGATATATATGATATATGATACACACACACACACACACACACACAAACACACACACACACACACACACACACACACAAATATATATATATCTATATATATATATATATATATATAATAATATATATATATACTATATATATATATATATACTATATATATATATATAGATATATAATACATATATATATTTAGATACACACAACAAACAAACAACACAACACATTATACATATATATCCACTATATATGTATATATATCATATATAATGTATATATATATCTATATATATAGATATATATATATATATATATATATATATATAATCATATATATATAATATCTATATACACCGCACACACATACACACACACACACATACATATAATCTATATATATACACACACAAACATATGCATATACATATATATATTTTGGGCCTAGGCTCTCGACCATGCTGGCTGCGTGGTTGAAATGAGATAGTTCCTCGATACTGAGGATGGGCTACAGCTGGGACTTAATCCAATGTCCACATGGGGTGAGGAAACTAATGTGTGAGTGGTCACAGCTATATTCCTTGAATCTATTAAGAAAGTCAACTCCTAAGAGGAGGTTATAGGTAGCATCTTTAGGTGCTTGTATTACTACAGTAGGTAGTGGTAATACCTTGAACTGGTTTTCTGTGCTATCTTGGATAGCTATAAACTGACCAAAAACGGCTTTGGTGAGTTTAGTAACCTGTCCAGATGCTACAACCACCTGTAGGGGTTTATGCAAGTCTTTCCAGTATCGTTCTGGATAAGAATTGGCGGATGCCATTGTGACATCTGATCCGGTGTCTATCATGGCGTGAAACCATTCAGGTTGATGAAACCTGTAAACTAATTGTACCGTAAATATATGGCACCTTATTCATGGACTCTACTGGCATGAATAATTATACCATTGAGCTTAATGGTCATAAAATGCTCAGTTATGGAATAAATGGTTTCTGATAAGAAACGCATTCCTAAGAGCAAATCAGCTTTAGTTTTAAAAGCTTGATTTTCCAGATGAATAATCCGTTCAACGGATTCAAAGAGTACAGGAACATAAGTTAGTTTATGTTCTTGCATTTGAGAATAAATCTCAGGACTAGCGTAGTTATGCTGGATGGCAGGATTAATCCAAATTAATCCGTCTTTCCATTGTGTGATGTAAATCTTACTCACAATTTGGAAATTAGCCAATTTTGGATTTGGCAATCGCTCAAGGGGGTAGCTTCGTAGAATACTACCGTCTACGGAGTATCTACCTTGCATACTATTGCATCTATTAAACAGTGGTTTCTGTTTAATATCAATTTGCCACTCGTTGATTGGCTGCAACTTAGGTCTAGAAATCTCTTGGATTTCACAGATATCAGAAAAGATATCGTCTAACTCAATTTCGTCTTTTTGGAGAAATTGGTCAATAATATGAGTGTTACTTAGCATGTAACTTACCATGGTATAGATGGTAAAAGGTGAATGGTGTAGACTTTCTAGTAAGTCTGACCTTTGAAAGTGGTAACAGAGATTTAGGGCACGGTTAGTGTCTAAATCTCTAATGGGTATGCTATACCCTGGGTATGTGGTGAAACTAAGGTTTTGGTAAACCAAGTTTCCCTTCAGAATGCCGATCGATTTGCAATGCGATTATGCATTAATGTAAGAATTATAGGGGTGTCTAATCCCTTTTGAAAGGTGGCTTTCAAATGAATTCTTACTGCACCAAAATGGATATAACCGATCTTAGTTCGGTCCTTTTCAGGGATTTTCCTGATTTTTTGTCTAATCTGTTCGATGGTTACTAAGGGCAATTCTACTTGTCCTTCAGCTATATTGCTGCTAATAGGGATTTCCTGAATATTAGTACCAAAGTACTGAATATTCTTTCTACGGAAAATGTGTAATAAGGTTCGTTTAAAACCTTCGTGCTCATTTATCTTGAGGTTTTTAGATAAAATCTTTTGATACTTCTTTTTATCGAAAAGTATCTCATTTGAATACGTACCTGAGGATTCACCTTCCTCTTGTTGTGAATGCTCTTCAGTCTGACTCATCGTCTGAGCTGCTGGATAAATATGTTCAGACGAGGATCTCGTCTTCAGACGTTATGTCTGAAAATGCTACTTCTTCGTAGCCTGCAAATTGCTCAAATAACTCATTAGAGCAAACACCGGCAAAGTTAATTTTCTTGGGACATTCATTTGCATAATGCCCTTTTTCATTGCAGTTCCAACATTTACAATCCTGTTTTTGGATCTGCTTAGAAGAACTCTTGTCTTCTTTTTTCTTTTGTTTCTTTTTAAAGAATTTTCTTTTCTTCTTGAAAGGTTTAGGGTGCTTCTTGACACGTTTACCAAGTTTCTTTTTGGCCTTAAACTTCCTTTTCTGTTTAGTAGATTTGTCTAATTGACAACCAAACTTACTAGGATAATAGAGCTGATCTTTACATTTCAGCTTCTTTTGATCTTTTTGAAGCCTCTTTCTTTTATAGGCTTTTTCACATTCATCTGCTAGTGTTACTCTAGCAAACTCAATTCTGGCACCTAATGTGTCAGTTCTTTCAGGTCGTTCAGCGGCCTTCCATTTACTAAATATTAAATCACTCCATGGGAATGGTAATTTAGTAAAAAAACATATCGTTATGGAAATTTAACGAATTAGAGGCTGCTGAAGATATTTCAGCTTTGTAATAATACTTTTCAAATTCACAAACATAGGCATCAAAATAATTGATATCGCATATCTGTAAATTATAAAGCATCGTGAGGTATTTTTGCCTCTTTAATCGTTTTTCTCTTAAACGATACTGAGAATAATCTTCTCCCAAAAATTCTCTTCGAATTTCATTCTCAATCGTATTGATGATTGTTTTATTGTCATTAGTGGTTGTCCCACCTAAATATCTTACCTTGGTTTCTTCAGGTAAGGCAGTAAACCAGTCAGATACTTTCCCACTTAAAGTTAAAGGATGAAAATTTTTAATTCATCACCATCCGTTCTAGTGACACCAGAATAAATGAGTAAGGCTTTTACCCATTCCTTGATAACTTCGTCTGTATTTGTAACACAGTCAATGTTTAAGGTAGCGCCTGCATTACTCAAAGGGTAAGCATGACCTGGGTGAGGGAATAGATGAGGTCTCCCCACTCATCTTTGTCTAGACGATGTGTGACGATATCGGTAGCGTTGTGCTTCCTCTTCGTCATCACTTCCTATTTGACTATCAAGATTAGTCTGACTCTCAGGTCTTACCTCTGGACCACTTGGACCACTAGACTGGGTCGATTCTGGTACAATCATGGGGTGGCTAGATGATGCTTCACCTGTAGCCTCCATATTACATTGTAATTGGAGTTCATTGATCTTATCTAAGATTTCATCTTCCTCATCAGAATTAGCTTGAGCATATTCTTGCTCTAATTCTTCTAAGGAGATAAACGTTCGAACCATGTTCGAAATTGAAGGATCCCCTGGTTTGGTAGGGTCAATAGAAGGGTTAAATCTAACTCTTCTGCGAACAATTTGAGGTTCAGATTCTGATTTAGGAGTATACAGAATTAATTTCTGAATTTCTCCTAATCCCTCATAGATACTATTTAACTTAGTATCTATTGTTTGTCCTTGTAAGTTGGACTTCCACAATTCCTTATATGGAGTTGATGAACTGCTACCAGCTTTATCCATCACTTAATCCTGATAAGGAATCTCTAGCAGGGCTTGCTAGGTCAGGTTGTACATACCATTGATTATTGGCAAGTTCAGCCTGTTGACAGATATGAATCCATCTTTTATCTTTAGTTTTAAGACAATTTGTTTGGTCTCTGGGTCTGAGACATGAAGAATGGCTCTGATACCATTTTTGCTGATACCATTTTTGCTGATACCATTTTTGCGGTGTGCTCTGATACCATTTCGACAGCTTCTTTTTCCAGTTATTGAGCATAGCTACAACTGGGTGCGGAATTATTTTTAGACCTATTGGTCCTTCTCCTTTTAAGGAACTCTTGATATCTATAGTCATAATTTTGATTATGACGTCTAAGACAAGTGTCTAAAGAAAGTAAGGCCTCGTTAATGCCGTCAAGAATAGCCTTTTGGCGATGGATAACATTAATATGATAAAGATTATCATTTTCAAGGATACTCCTTGGGCTTGGAATAATTATCTCGCCATTAGCGAGCACTAGAGGATTATCGAAAAAGTCATTCCCTAATCGTTCTAGTCCTCTTCTGCTGATGTTAATCAAGGTCTCTTTGACCTGTATAATAAACTCACTGTTTTCCTTCTCTAGAAGGCATCGTTCTAAGGCATTTTTAACTATAGCCTTGGCGTGTAGTTGTTCAGGGCTAAAGGGGTTCATCTTAACTAAAATAGGTTTCAAGCATATAAACAAATTAATGATAATTATTAGTCTTATCAAACTAAGTAGTAAATATGCATCTTGTCATAGAACATAATTAATTAGAGATAAGGTCAATACCTCGCTGGACCTCAGCCTTTTTCGCCGGCGACCACCTGTCTTTTGGCTACTTCTCTGGCTATTCCAAAGGTACTCCAGACCCTCTTCTCAAACCAAATAATGTTGTATACCAAGATGTATAAAAACTACTTTTATTGATAATACCAATAATTATACACTAATTTTGTTTACATACTCTACTCCCTGAAGGAGTAGTTACTCTACTCTCATTCTTTCTATAATTTTTAGATAGAGATGCTCTCTCTCTCTTTCTTCGATCTCTTCCCCTTCTCCTCCTCATACAAATGGGGGGTCGCTCCTTTATATAGAAGAGCTGAACCGACAATAGTACAATTAGCAAAAGTAAAATAAATAGAGAATCTACTTTTACTGTAGACAATAGCTGCTTTTCGTACAGCATGCGTTGCTTGCTTTTTGCTTTTGCTTAGTGCGTCTGACAATAGCTGCTTTTCGTACAGCATGCGTTGCTTGCTTTTTGCTTTTGCTTAGTGCGCTTGCTTTTCTTAGCTGGCAACCATTATGATTGTCCTTTGGGAATCTTTGCTTTTTCTGCAGCATCTGCCTTTTTCTTTAGCAGATAGTGGCTGTCCTTTTTACTGGGTCCAACACGCTTCCTTTAACCAATCCTTAACGGACAAATGCAGCATCCTTTTGTTCTTTCTTGATGAAGGAATCCACAGAGATAACTACGTGTAGAATGACTGCCTGGTATACGACAGCTGTAGATAAGACTTATCCCTGAACTAATCTTGTTAAGGGCATCATACCTTGGGCTACAATTTCCTTCAGCATAGATGTAGATGTTGCTGGGGGCATTGTACATAAATCCTTTGTTAGATTCTCGAAGGGCTTGTAATTTGTTAAAAATTACAGTGAAACCCATGGCTCTGAGGTGACAGATCCATTCATCGTGAACTTCTGGTTGTTCGAGGACTTTGTTCTTTTTGAACTTCAAATTGGCTCTGTTTGGAGTGCAGAGTTGAACGATTAACCATCCTGGAGCTGGAGTGGGTAAAACCTCTGGACTGGCAGATAGTACTTTTAATACTACCCAATCAGATTTGGAGCTTTTTCGAAACTTCTTGACTGCTTCGATTATGGACTTATGTAGTCCTAGAATTTCTCTGTTTCCGGGGCTGCATGTAATGCTAGCGCAGAAACCGAACATTACTGCCTTGCTAACGTCGTCTGTAGGACTTCCTGCAAGAAAATGAATTCTGGGATAAATTCCAGAAGGGTCAATTATTTGACTGTTAGTGCTCTGGGCTGTATAAACCCATTTTGAATATGAAACGTATTGTTCCATGGATATAGCCTGATTCAATATAGGCTTTTGTTCCTTGGGCACGATGACTGTGAAGTCATCTTCTTCCTCTGTTTCTGAGGAGGTAGAACATTCCTGAACCTTTCCTTTCGTTTTGAAAGTAGGCTTAGGGATTTCTTATGTGGAAAAAAGTCCCTCTCCTTCTTGGAGACTATCGGACACGAGTCCTTTTCCTTTTTGGGCACGTTCACATGCTCCAAGAAAGGCCTGATGTATTTCATCAGATAAGTCAATGGCTTGTAACGCCATTACTTCATCGAGGCTAGATAAGGCCTGGATGATACGAGGATTAATTTCCTCTGCAATTTCCTTCTGAATCTGTGTCATTCGTTCATGAGCGACACATAATTCGTGGATGGCCATTTCCAATAAGGATCTGGCGTCTGCTGAAGATGTCTCTTCTTCAACCATTGGCTTCCCTGCTAAGAAAATCAGCAAGATGGTTATTCTTACCTTTAATATGTTCAATATCGAATTGATATTCCTGAAAATATTGTTGCCATCTATGGCGTCTCTTGTACTCAGGGGGACAGGGGAGCTTATTAAAAATGTAAGCTTTCACATTAGTGTTATCTGTTCTGACTAAGAACTTTACAGGTAAAATAAAGAAATGAAATTTAGCAAAACTTCGTTTTAAGGCGAGTAATTCCTTTTCATTGCTGTGATAATTAATCTCAGCTGGCTTAAAACATCCGTTAGCATACCTCAAACATGTTCTTTGTCATCAGCCTTTCTGGCTTTAAGGACTCCTCCCCAGTAAAGGTCTGAGGCATCTGTTTGAACTATTAGTTGATCACCTGGTTCAGGGATGGCCAATCTAGGTAATTGACTACACATCTTCTTGAGTTGTTGGACAAGATGGGTGTGGTAGTCTTGCCATTGTAAATTTAATCTTTTCTTTAGAAGATCTTGAAGTGGACCTCTTAGCCATGCTAGGTTAGGCACAAAGTCACTGATGTAATTGATACATCCTAAGAAACGTTCAACCTGTTTTCGGTCGCAGAGTTTATCAGGGAAATTAGCAACTTTTTCACATATGTGGGGTTGCATTTCTATACCCTTATGGTCGATTTTTAGACCTAAAAACTCCATTTGCTCTTTTGCAATCTCAGCCTTTTTAGCTGATAGTATTAACCCGTGATTACGGCTTTTCTCAATGAATTTCATGAGATGAGTTGCATGATCTGCAATATTAGAAGAAAAGATCAACATATCATCAACATAAACTAGACAAAAGTCTGAATATTCATTGAAGATATTATCCATTCTTCTTTGGAAAATCTGTGGGGCGTTTTTTAGTCCCATAGGCATTACATTCCAAATATATTGCCCCTGAGGTGTGCTGAATGCAGTTAAGGGCTTAGCAGATTCTTTTAGTTTAATCTGATAAAATCCTGATTTGCAATCAAATTTGGAAAACCACTTTTTGTTAAGGGGTTTGTTGATAAGCAATTCCTTATTAGGAAGGAAATAACCATCAAAGACGGTTAATTCGTTTAACCTTTTGTAGTTAATCCCCATTCTTGGCTTACCTCTCTTTTGTTCAGAGTGGTTGTTTACCATGAATGCTGGACTACTATGAGGGCTTTTGTTATCCTCAGTGCTTTTGAAAGCTAATTGCTTTTCTTCGAGTTCTTTGAGTTGGGCTTTGAACTCGAGTTCATCTGCCTGACTATATCTCATGGGCTTAACTCGTACAATTGAGTTGGCCTCTTTGAGTTGGATGTCTGCATAAGACTTATCCTTGTCCTAATATTTCAATGGGTTATCATCGAAATGGGCTTGTAGAAGTGTTTTTACTTCGTTTTCTAGCCGAAATTCTAATGCTCTTTGGGGGTTTGATAGAGCATTTAGCAATTGGGCTTTGACCTTAGAATGGTCTTTGGGCCTTTTTGTAAGGTTTTTGGGCCGGTTTATATTTTTGGGCCTAGGGTCTCCACCATGCTGGCTGCGTGGTTGAAATGAGATAGTTCCTCGATACTGAGGATGGGCTACAAGCTGGGACTTAATCCAATGTCCACATGGGGTGAGGAAACTAATGTGTGAGTGGTCACAGCTATATTCCTTGAATCTATTCAGAAAGTCAACTCCTAAGAGGAGGTTATAGGTAGCATCTTTAGGTGCTTGTATTACTACAGTAGGTAGTGGTAATACCTTGAACTGGTTTTCTGTGCTATCTTGGATAGCTATAAACTGACCAAAAACGGCTTTGGTGAGTTTAGTAACCTGTCCAGATGCTACAACCACCTGTAGGGGTTTATGCAAGTCTTTTCAGTATCGTTCTGGATAAGAATTGGCGGATGCCATTGTGACATCTGATCCGGTGTCTATCATGGCATGAAACCACTCAGGTTGATGAAACCTATAGACTAACTGTACCTTGATATATGGTACTTTATTCATGGACTTTACTGGCATGAATAATTATACCGTTGATTTTAATGGTCATAAAATGCTCAGTTATGGAGTAAGTGGTTTCAGATAAGAAACGCATTCCTATTAATAAATCAGCTTTTGTGTTAAAAGCTTGATTTTCGAGGTGAATAATCCGTTCAATGGATTCGAATAATACAGGAACATAAGTAAGTTTATGTTCTTGTATTTGAGCATAAAGCTCAGGGCCAGCATAATTGTGCTGTATGGCTGGATTAATCTAAATTAATCCATCTTTCCATTGAGTGATGTAAATCTTACTCACTATTTGAAAATTTGCCAATTTTGGAGTTGGCAATCTTTCAATGGGGTAGCTTCGTAGAATACTACCATCTATAGAGTATCGACCTTGCATGCTATTGCATCTATTAAACAATGGTTTTTGTTTAATATCAATCTGCCATTCTTTTATTGGCTGTAATTTGGGTCTAGAAATCTCTTGGATTTCACAGATATCCGAAAAGATATCATCAAGCTCAATTTCATCCTTTTGAAGGAATTGATCAATAACGTGAGTGTTACTTAACATGTAACTTACCATAGTGTAAATGGTAAATGGGGAATGGTGTAGACTTTCTAACAAGTCTGACCTTTGGAAATGATAACAGAGATTTAAGGCACGATTTGTGTCTAAATCCCTAATGGGTATACTGTACCCTGGATAAGTGGTGAAACTAGGGTTTTGATAAACCAAGTTTCCTTTCAGAATGCCTATTATGGCATCTGATCGATTAGCGATACGGTTGTGCATCAAAGTGAGAATTATTGGTGTGTCTAAACCCTTTTGAAAGGTAGCTTTCAAATGGATTCTTACTGCACCAAAATGGATGTAACCGATCTTAGTTCGGTCTTTTTCAGGAATTTTTCTGATTTTTTGCCTAATCTGTTCGATGGTAACTAAGGGCAATTCTACTTGTCCTTCAGCTATGTTGCTGCTAATAGGTACTTCCTGAATATTAGTACCAAAATACTGAATATTCCTTCTACGGAAAATTTGTAATAAGGTTCGTTTAAAACCTTCATGCTCATTTATCTTGAGGTTTTTAGATAAAATCTTTTGATACTTCTTTTTATCGAAAAGTATCTCATTTGAATACATACCTGAGGATTCACCTTCCTCTTGTTGTGAATGCTCTTCAGTCTGACTCATCGTCTGAGCTGCTGGATAAATATGTTAAGACGAGGATCTCAGACGATGAGTCAGACTGAAGAGCATTCACAACAAGAGGAAGGTGAATCCTCAGGTACGTATTCAAATGAGATACTTTTCGATAAAAAGAAGTATCAAAAGATTTTATCTAAAAACCTCAAGATAAATGAGCACGAAGGTTTTAAACGACCCTTATTACACATTTTCCGTAGAAAGAATATTCAGTACTTTGGTACTAATATTCAGGAAATCCCTATTAGCAGCAATATAGCTGAAGGACAAGTAGAATTGCCCTTAGTAACTATCGAACAGATTAGACAAAAAATCAGGAAAATCCCTGAAAAAGACCGAACTAAGATCGGTTATATCCATTTCGGTGCAGTAAGAATCCATTTGAAAGCTACCTTTCAAAACGGATTAGACACCCCTATAATTCTTACGTTGATGCATAATCGCATTGCAAATCGATCAGAAGCCATAATAGGCATTCTGAAGGGAAACTTGGTTTACCAAAACCTTAGTTTCACCACATACCCAGGGTATAGCATACCCATTAGAGACTTAGACACTAACCGTGCCCTAAATCTCTGTTACCACTTTCAAAGGTCAGACTTACTAGAAAGTCTACACCATTCACCATTTACCATCTATACCATGGTAAGTTACATGCTAAGTAACACTCATATTATTGACCAATTTCTCCAAAAAGATGAAATTGAATTAGACGATATCTTTTCTGATATCTGGGAAGTCCAAGAGATTTCTAGACCTAAGTTGCAGCCAATCAACGAGTGGCAAATTGATATTAAACAGAAACCACTGTTTAATAGATGCAATAGTATGCAAGGTAGATACTCCGTAGACGGTAGTATTCTACGAAGCTACCCCCTTGAGCGATTGCCAAATCCAAAACTGGCTAATTTCCAAATTGTGAGTAAGATTTACATCACACAATGGAAAGACGGATTAATTTGGATTAATCCTGCCATCCAGCATAACTACGCTAGTCCTGAGATTTATTCTCAAATGCAAGAACATAAACTAACTTATGTTCCTGTACTCTTTGAATCCGTTGAACGGATTATTCATCTGGAAAATCAAGCTTTTAACACTAAAGCTGATTTGCTCCTAGGAATGCGTTTCTTATCAGAAACCATTTATTCCATAACTGAGCATTTTATGACCATTAAGCTCAATGGTATAATTGTTCATGCCAGTAAAGTCCATGAATAAGGTGCCATATATTAAGGTACAATTAGTTTACAGGTTTCATCAACCTGAATGGTTTCACGCCATGATAGACACCGGATCAGATGTCACAATGGCATCCGCCAATTCTTATCCAGAACGATACTGGAAAGACTTGCATAAACCCCTACAGGTGGTTGTAGCATCTGGACAGGTTACTAAACTCACCAAAGCCGTTTTTGGTCAGTTTATAGCTATCCAAGATAGCACAGAAAACCAGTTCAAGGTATTACCACTACCTACTGTAGTAATACAAGCACCTAAAGATGCTACCTATAACCTCCTCTTAGGAGTTGACTTTCTTAATAGATTCAAGGAATATAGCTGTGACCACTCACACATTAGTTTCCTCACCCCATGTGGACATTGGATTAAGTCCCAGCTTGTAGCCCATCCTCAGTATCGAGGAACTATCTCATTTCAACCACGCAGCCAGCATGGTGGAGAGCCTAGGCCCAAAAATATAAACCGGCCCAAAAACCTTACAAAAAGGCCCAAAGACCATTCTAAGGTCAAAGCCCAATTGCTAAATGCTCTATCAAACACCCAAAGAGCATTAGAATTTCGGCTAGAAAACGAAGTAAAAACACTTCTACAAGCCCATTTCGATGACAACCCATTGAAATATTGGGACAAGGATAAGTCTTATGCAGACATCCAACTCAAAGAGGCCAACTCAATTGTACGAGTTAAGCCCATGAGATATAGTCAGGCAGATGAACTCGAGTTCAAAGTCCAACTCAAAGAACTCGAAGAAAAGCAATTAGCTTTCAAAAGCACTGAGGATAACAAAAGTCCTCATAGTAGTCCAGCATTCATGGTAAACAACCACTCTGAACAAAAGAGAGGTAAACCAAGAATGGTGATTAACTACAAAAGGCTAAACGAATTAACCGTCTTTGATGGTTATTTCCTTCCTAATAAGGAATTGCTTATCAACAAAACCCTTAACAAAAAGTGGTTTTCCAAATTTGATTGCAAATCAGGATTTTATCAGATTAAACTAAAAGAATCTGCTAAGCCCTTAACTGCATTCAGCACACCTCAGGGGCAATACATTTGGAATGTAATGCCTATGGGACTAAAAAACGCCCCACAGATCTTTCAAAGAAGAATGGATAATATCTTCAATGAATATTCAGACTTTTGTCTAGTTTATGTTGATGATATCTTGATCTTTTCTTCTAATATTGCAGATCATGCAACTCATCTCATGAAATTCATTGAGAAAAGCCGTAATCACGGATTAATACTATCAGCTAAAAAAGCTGAGATTGCAAAAGAACAAATCGAGTTTTTAGGTCTAAAAATCGACCATAAGGGTATAGAAATGCAACCCCACATATGTGAAAAAGTTGCCAACTTCCCTGATAAACTCTGCGACCGAAAACAGGTTGAACGATTCTTAGGATGTATCAATTATGTCAGTGACTTTGTGCCTAACCTAGCATGGCTAAGAGGTCCACTTCAAGATCTTCTTAAGAAAAGATTAAATTTACAATGGCAAGACTACCACACCCATCTTGTCCAACAACTCAAGAAGATGTGTAGTCAATTACCTAGATTGGCCATCCCTGAACCAGGTGATCAACTAATAGTTGAAACAGATGCCTCAGACCTTTACTGGGGAGGAGTCCTTAAAGCCAGAAAGGCTGATGACAAAGAACATGTTTGCAGGTATGCTAACGGATGTTTTAAGCCAGCTGAGATTAATTATCACAGCAATGAAAAGGAATTACTCGCCTTAAAACGGAGTTTTGCTAAATTCCATTTCTTTATTTTACCTGTAAAGTTCTTAGTCAGAACAGATAACACTAATGTGAAAGCTTACATTTTTAATAAGCTCCCCTGTACCCCTGAGTACAAGAGACGCCATAGATGGCAACAATATTTTCAGGAATATCAATTCGATATTGAACATATAAAAGGTAAGAATAACCATCTTGCTGATTTTCTTAGCAGGGAAGCCAATAGTTGAAGAAGAGACATCTTCAGCAGACGCCAGATCCTTATTGGAAATGGCCATCCACGAATTATGTGTCGCTCATGAACGAATGACACAAATCCAGAAGGAAATTGCAGAGGAAATTAATCCTCGTATCATCCAGGCTTTATCAAGCTTAGATGAAGTAATGGCGTTACAAGCCATTGACTTATCTGATGAAACACATCAGGCCTTTCTTGGAGCATGCAAACGTGCCCAAAAAGGAAAAGGACTCGTGTCCGACAATCTCCAAGAAGGAGAGGGACTTTTGTCCACACAAGAAATCCCTAAGCCTACTTTCAAAACGAAAGGAAAAGGTTCAGGAATGTTCTACCTCCTTAGAAACAGAGGAAGAAGATGACTTCACAGTCATCGTGCCCAAGGCACAAAAGCCTATATTGAATCAGGCTATATCCATGGAACAATACGTTTCATATTCAAAATGGGTTTATACGACCCAGAATACTAATAGTCAAATGATTGACACTTCTGGGATCTACCCCAGAATTCATTTCCTTGCAGGAAGTCCTACAGACGACGTTAGCAAGGCAGTCATGTTCAGTTTCTGTGCTAGCATTACATGCAGCCCCGGAAACAGAGAAATTCTAGGACTACATAAGTCCATAATCGAAGCAGTCAAGAAGTTTCGAAAAAGCTCCAAATCTGATTGGGTAGTATTAAAAGTACTATCTGCCAGCCCAGAGGTTCTACCCACTCCAGCTCCAGGATGGTTAATCGTTCAACTCTGCACTCCAAACAGAGCCAATTTGAAGTTCAAAAAGAACAAAGTTCTCGAACAACCAGAAGTTCACGATGAATGGATCTGTCACCGCAGAGCCATGGGTTTCACTGTAATTTTTAACAAATTACAAGCCCTTCGAGAATCTAACAAAGGATTTATGTACAATGCCCCCAGCAACATCTACATCTATGCTGAAGGAAATTGTAGCCCAAGGTATGATGCCCTTAACAAGATTAGTTCAGGGATAAGCCTTATCTACAGCTGTCGTATACCAGGCAGTCACTCTACACGTAGTTATCTCTGTGGATTCCTTCATCAAGAAAGAACAACAGGATGCTGCATTTGTCCATTAAGGATTGGTTAAAGGAAGCGTGTTGGACCCAGTAAAAGGGACAGCCACTATCTGCTAAAAGAAAAGGCAGACGCTGCAGAAAAAGCAAAGATTCCCAAAGGACAATCATAATGGTTGCCAGCTAAGAAAAGCAAACGCACTAAGCAAAAGCAAAAAGCAAGCCACGCGTTTTCAAAAGATGCTGTACGAAAAGCAGCTATTGTCTACAGTAAAAGTAGATTCTCTATTTATTTTACTTTTGCTAATTGTACTATTGTCGGTTCAGCTCTTCTATAAAAAGGAGCGACCCCCCATTTGTAGAGGGCATCGGTAGGGAGAAGAGGAAGGGGATCATATCAAAAAATAGATATCTCTAGAGAGAGAAAATGAAGGTCGAGTAACTACTCCTTTCGGGAGTAGAGTATGTAAACAAAATTAGTGTATAATTATTAGTATTATCAATAAAAGTAGTTTTTATACATCTTGGAGTACAACATTATTCAGTTTGAGTAGAGAGTCTGGAGTACCTTTGGAATAGCCAGAGAAGTAGCCAAAAGACAGGTGGTCGCCGGCGAAAGAGGCTGAGGTCCAGCAAGGTATTGACCTTATCTCTAACTAATTATGTTCTAGGTCAAGATGCATATCTACTACTTAGTTTGATAAGGCTAATAATTATCATTAATTTGTTTATATGCTTGAAACCTATTTTAGTTAAGATGAACCCCTTTAGCCCTGAACAACTACACGCCAAGGCTATAGTTAAAAATGCTTTAGAACGATGCCTTCTAGAGAAGGAAAACAGTGAGTTTATTATTCAGGTCAAAGAGACCTTGATTAACATCAGTAGACGAGGACTAGAACGATTAGGTAATGACTTTTTCGATAATCCTCTAGTACTCGCTAATGGCGAGATAATTATTCCAAGCCCAAGGAGTATCCTTGAAAATGATAATCTTTATCATCTTAATGTTATCCATCGCCAAAAGGCTATTCTTGACGGCATTAACGAGGCCTTACTTTCTTTAGACACTTGTCTCAGACGTCATAATCAAAATTATGACTATAAATACCAAGAGTTTCTTAAAAGAAGAAGGACCAATAGGTCTAAAAATAATTCCGCACCCAGTTGTAGCTATGCTCAATAACTGGAAAAAGAAGCTGTCGAAATGGTATCAGAGCATACCGCAGAAATGGTATCAGAGCATACCGCAGAAATGGTATCAGAGCCATTCTTCATGTCTCAGACCCAGAGACCAAACAAATTGTCTAAAAACTAAAGATAAAAGATGGATTCATATCTGTCAACAGGCTGAACTTGCCAATAATCAATGGTATGTACAACCTGACCTAGCAAGCCCTGCTAGAGATTCCTTATCAGGATTAAGTGATGGATAAAGCTGGTAGCAGTTCATCAACTCCATATAAGGAATTGTGGAAGTCCAATCTACAAGGACAAACAATAGATACTAAGTTAAATAGTATCTATGAGGGATTAGGAGAAATCCAGAAATTAATTCTGCATACTCCTAAATCAGAATCTGAACCTCAAATAGTTCGCAGAAGAGTTAGATTTAACCCTTCTATCGACCCTACCAAACCAGGGTATCCTTCAATTTCGAACATGGTTCGAACGTTTCTTTCCTTAGAAGAATTAGAGCAAGAATATGCTCAAGCTAATTCGGATGAGGAAGACGAGATCTTAGATAAGATCAATGAACTCCAATTACAATGTAATATGGAGACTACACGTGAAGCATCAACAAGTCACCCTATGATTGTACCAGACTCGACGCAGTCTAGTGGTCAAAGTGGTCCAAGTGGTCCAGAGGTAAGGCCCGAGAGTCAGACTAATCTTGATAGTCACATAGGAAGTGATGACGAAGAGGAAGCACAACGCTACCGATATCGTCACCCTTCGTCTAGACAAAGACGAGGGGGAAGACCTCATCTATTCCCTCACCCAGGCCATGCCTACCCTTTGAGTAATGCAGGCGCTACCTTAAATATTGACTGTGTTACAAATACAGACGAAGTTATCAAGGAATGGGTAAAAGCCTTACTCATTTATTCTGGTGTCACTAGAACAGATGGTGATGAATTGAATATTTTCATCCCTTTAACTTTAAGTGGGAAAGTATCTGACTGGTTCACTGCCTTACCTGAAGAAACCAAGGTAAGATATTTAGGTGGAACAACCACTAATGACAATAAAACAATCATTAATACGATTGAGAACGAAATTCGAAGAGAATTTTTGGGAGAAGATTATTCTCAGTATCGTTTAAGAGAAAAACGGTTAAAGAGGCAAAAATACCTCACGATGCTTTATAATTTACAGATATGCGACATCAATTATTTTGATGCCTATGTTTGTGAATTTGAAAAGTATTATTAAAAAGCTGAAATATCTTCAGCAGCCTCTAATTCGTTAAATTTCCATAACGATATGTTCTTTACTAAATTACCATTCTCATGGAGTGATTTAATATTTAGTAAATGGAAGGCCGCAGAACGACCTGAAAGAACTGACACATTAGGGGCCAGAATTGAGTTTGCTAGAGTAACACTAGCAGATGAATGTGAAAAAGCCTATAAAAGAAAGAGGCTTCAAAAAGATCAAAAGAAGCTGAAATGTAAAGATCAGCTCTATTATCCTAGTAAGTTTGGTTGTCAATTAGACAAATCTACTAAACAGAAAAAGAAGTTTAAAGCCAAAAAGAAACTTGGTAAACGTGTCAAGAAGCACCCTAAACTTTTCAAGAAGAAAAGAAAATTCTTTAAAAAGAAACAAAAGAAAAAGGAAGACAAGAGTTCTTCTAAGCAGATCCAAAAACAGGATTGTAAATGTTGGAACTGCAATGAAAAGGGACATTATGCAAATGAATGCCCCAAGAAAATTAACTTTGTAGGTGTTTGCTCTAATGAGTTATTTGAGCAATTTGCAGGCTACGAAGAAGTAGCATTTTCAGACATAACGTCTGAGGACGAGATCCTCGTCTTAACTTATTTATCCAGCAGCTCAGACGATGAGTCAGACTGAAGAGCATTCACAACAAGAGGAAGGTGAATCCTCAGGAACGTATTCAAATGAGATACTTTTCGATAAAAAAAAGTATCAAAAGATTTTATCTAAAAACCTCAAGATAAATGAGCACGAAGGTTTTAAACGAACCTTATTACACATTTTCCGTAGAAGGAATATTCAGTACTTTGGTACTAATATTCAGGAAATCCCTATTAGCAGCAATATAGCTGAAGGACAAGTAGAATTGCCCTTAGTAACCATCGAACAGATTAGACAAAAAATCAGGAAAATCCCTGAAAAGGGCCGAACTAAGATCGGTTATATCCATTTTGGTGCAGTAAGAATTCATTTGAAAGCCACCTTTCAAAAGGGATTAGACACCCCTATAATTCTTACATTAATGCATAATCGCATTGCAAATCGATCTGAAGCCATAATAGGCATTCTGAAGGGAAACTTGGTTTACCAAAACCTTAGTTTCACCACATACCCAGGGTATAGCATACCCATTAGGGATTTAGACACCAACCGTGCCCTAAATCTCCGTTACCACTTTCAAAGGTCAGACTTACTAGAAAGTCTACACCATTCACCTTTTACCATCTATACCATGGTAAGTTACATGCTAAGTAACACTCATATTATTGACCAATTTCTCCAAAAAGACGAAATTGAGTTAGACGATATCTTTTCTGATATCTGTGAAGTCCAAGAGATTTCTAGACCTAAGTTGCAGCCAATCAACGAGTTTATGTTCTTGCATTTGAGAATAAATCTCAGGACTAGCGTAGTTATGCTGGATGGCAGGATTAATCCAAATTAATCCGTCTTTCCATTGTGTGATGTAAATCTTACTCACAATTTGGAAATTAGCCAATTTTGGATTTGGCAATCGCTCTAGGGGGTAGCTTCGTAGAATACTACCGTCTACGGAGTATCTACCTTGCATACTATTGCATCTATTAAACAGTGGTTTCTGTTTAATATCAATTTGCCATTCGTTGATTGGCTGCAACTTAGGTCTAGAAATCTCTTGGACTTCACATATATCAGAAAAGATATCGTCTAACTCAATTTCGTCTTTTTGGAGAAATTGGTCTATAATATGAGTGTTACTTAGCATGTAACTTACCATGGTATAGATGGTAAATGGTGAATGGTGTAGACTTTCTAGTAAGTCTGACCTTTGAAAGTGGTAACAGAGATTTAGGGCACGGTTAGTATCTAAATCTCTAATGGGTATGCTATACCCTGGGTATGTGGTGAAACTAAGGTTTTGGTAAACCAAATTTCCCTTCAGAATGCCTATTATGGCTTCTGATCGATTTGCAATGCGATTATGCATTAATGTAAGAATTATAGGGGTGTCTAATCTCTTTTGAAAGGTAGCTTTCAAATGAATTCTTACTGCACCAAAATGGATATAACCGATCTTAGTTCGGTCCTTTTCAGGGATTTTCCTGATTTTTTGTCTAATCTGTTCGATGGTTACTAAGGGCAATTCTACTTGTCCTTCAGCTATATTGCTGCTAATAGGGATTTCCTGAATATTAGTACCAAAGTACTGAATATTCTTTCTACGGAAAATGTGTAATAAGGTTCGTTTAAAACCTTCGTGCTCATTTATCTTGAGGTTTTTAGATAAAATCTTTTGATACTTCTTTTTATCGAAAAGTATCTCATTAGAATACGTACCTGAGGATTCACCTTCCTCTTGTTGTGAATGCTCTTCAGTCTGACTCATCGTCTGAGCTGCTGGATAAATATGTTAAGACGAGGATCTCGTCTTCAGACGTTATGTCTGAAAATGCTACTTCTTCGTAGCCTGCAAATTGCTCAAATAACTCATTAGAGCAAACACCTGCAAAGTTAATTTTCTTGGGGCATTCATTTGCATAATGTCCCTTTTCATTGCAGTTCCAACATTTACAATCCTGTTTTTGGATCTGCTTAGAAGAACTCTTGTCTTCTTTTTTCTTTTGTTTCTTTTTAAAGAATTTTCTTTTCTTCTTGAAAGGTTTAGGGTGCTTCTTGACACGTTTACCAAGTTTCTTTTTGGCTTTAAACTTCTTTTTCTGTTTAGTAGGTTTGTCTAATTGACAACCAAACTTACTAGGATAATAGAGCTGATCTTTACATTTCAGCTTCTTTTGATCTTTTTGAAGCCTCTTTCTTTTATAGGCTTTTTCACATTCATCTGCTAGTGTTACTCTAGCAAACTCAATTCTGGCACCTAATGTGTCAGTTCTTTCAGGTCGTTCTGCGGCCTTCCATTTACTAAATATTAAATCACTCCATGGGAATGGTAATTTAGTAAAAAACATATCGTTATGGAAATTTAACGAATTAGAGGCTGCTGAAGATATTTCGGCTTTGTAATAATACTTTTCAAATTCACAAACATAGGCATCAAAATAATTGATGTCGCATATCTGTAAATTATAAAGCATCGTGAGGTATTTTTGCCTCTTTAATCGTTTTTCTCTTAAACGATACTGAGAATAATCTTCTCCCAAAAATTCTCTTCGAATTTCGTTCTCAATCGTATTAATGATTGTTTTATTGTCATTAGTGGTTGTTCCACCTAAATATCTTACCTTGGTTTCTTCAGGTAAAGCAGTAAACCAGTCAGATACTTTCCCACTTAGAGTTAAAGGGATGAAAATTTTTAATTCATCACCATATGTCCTAGTGACACCAGAATAAATGAGTAAGGCTTTTACCCATTCCTTGATAACTTCGTCTGTATTTGTAACACAGTCAATGTTTAAGGTAGCGCCTGCATTACTCAAAGGGTAGGCATGGCCTGGGTGAGGGAATAGATGAGGTCTTCCCACTCGTCTTTGTCTAGACGAAGGGTGACGATATCGGTAGCGTTGTGCTTCCTCTTCGTCATCACTTCCTATGTGACTATCAAGATTGGTCTGACTCTCGGGTCTTACCTCTGGACCACTTGGACCACTTTGACCACTAGACTGCGTCGAGTCTGGTACAATCATAGGGTGACTTGTTGATGCTTCACCTGTAGTCTCCATATTACATTGTAATTGGAGTTCATTGATCTTATCTAAGATCTCGTCTTCCTCATCCGAATTAGCTTGAGCATATTCTTGCTCTAATTCTTCTAAGGAAATAAACGTTCGAACCATGTTCGTAATTGAAGGATACCCTGGTTTGGTAGGGTCAATAGAAGGGTTAAATCTAACTCTTCTGCGAACAATTTGAGGTTCAGATTCTGATCTAGGAGTATGCAGAATTAATTTCTGGATTTCTCCTAATCCCTCATAGATACTATTTAACTTAGTATCTATTGTTTGTCCTTGTAGATTGGACTTCCACAATTCCTTATATGGAGTTAATGAACTGCTACCAGCTTTATCCATCACTTAATCCTGATAAGGAATCTCTAGCAGGGCTTGCTAGGTCAGGTTGTACATACCATTGCTTATTGGCAAGTTCAGCCTGTTGACAGATATGAATCCATCTTTTATCTTTAGTTTTAAGACAATTTGTTTGGTCTCTGGGTCTGAGACATGAAGAATGGCTCTGATACCATTTCTGCGGTAAGCTTCGATATTTTGGTATGCTCTGATACCATTTCGACAGCTTCTTTTTCCAGTTATTGAACATAGCTACAACTGGGTGCGGAATTATTTTTAGACCTATTGGTCCTTCTTCTTTTAAGAAACTCTTGATATTTATAGTCATAATTTTGGTTATGACGTCTAAGACAGGTGTCTAAAGAAAGTAAGGCCTCGTTAATGCCGTCAAGAATAGCCTTTTGGCGGTGGATAACATTAAGATGATAAAGATTATCATTTTCAAGGATACTCCTTGGGCTTGGAATAATTATCTCGCCATTAGCGAGTACTAGAGGATTATCGAAAAAGTCATTACCTAATCGTTCTAGTCCTCGTCTGCTGATGTTAATCAAGGTCTCTTTGACCTGAATAATAAATTCACTGTTTTCCTTCTCTAGAAGGCATCTTTCTAAAGCATTTTTTACTATAGCTTTGGCGTGCAGTTGTTCAGGGCTGAAAGGGTTCATGGTAACTAAAGTAGGTTTCAAGCATATAAACAAATTAATGATAATTATTAGCCTTATCAAACTAAGTAGTAGAAATGCATCTTGACATAGAACATAGTTGGTTAGAGATAAGGTCAATACCTTGCTGGACCTCAGCCTCTTTCGTCGGCGACCACCTGTCTATTGGCTACTTCTCTGGCTATTCCAAAGGTACTCCAGACCCTCTTCTCAAACCAAATAATATTGTACACCAGGATGTATAAAAACTACTTTTATTGATAATACTAATAATTATACACTAATTTTGTTTACATACTCTACTCCCTAAAGGAGTAGTTACTCAGCTTTCATTCTCTCTCTAAGGATAAGAGTTTCTCTCTCTTCCTTCGATGATCCTATACAAATGGGAGGTTGCTCCTTTATATAGAAGAGCTGAACCGACAATAGTACATTTAGCAAAAGTAAAATAAATAGAGAATCTACTTTTACTGTAGACAATAGCTGCTTTTCATACAGCATGCGTTGCTTGCTTTTTGCTTTTGCTGAGTGCGTTTGCTTTTCGTACAGCATCTTTTGAAAACGCGTTGCTTGCTTTTCTTAGTGCGTTTGCTTTAGCTGGCAACCATTATGATTGTCCTTTGGGAATCTTTGCTTTTTCTGCAGCGTCTGCCTTTTCTTTTAGCAGATAGTGGCTGTCCCTTTTACTGGGTCCAACACGCTTCCTTTAACCAATCCTTAATGGACAAATGCAGCATCCTTTTGTTCTTTCTTGATGAAGGAATCCACAGAGATAACTTCGTGTAGAATGACTGCCTGGTATACGACAGCTGTAGATAAGGCTTATCCCTGAACTAATCTTGTTAAGGGCATCATACCTTGGACTACAATTTCCTTCAGCATAAATGTAGATGTTGCTGGGTGAATTGTACATAAATCCTTTGTTAGATCCTCGAAGGGCTTGTAACTTGTTAAAAATTACAGTGAAACCCATGGCTCTGCGGTGACAGATCCATTCTTCGTGAACTTCTGGTTGTTCGAGAACTTTGTTCTTTTTGAACTTCAAGTTGGCTCTGTTTGGAGTGCAGAGTTGAACGATTAACCATCCTGGAGCTGGAGTGGGTAGAACCTCTGGGCTGGCAGATAGTATTTTTAATAGTACCCAATCTGATTTGGAGCTTTTTCGAAACTTCTTGACTGCTTCGATTATGGACTTATGTAGTCCTAGAATTTCTCTGTTTCCTGGGCTGCATGTAATGCTAGCATAGAAACCGAACATTACTGCCTTGCTAACGTCGTCTGTAGGACTTCCTGCAAGAAAATGAATTCTGGGATAAATTCCAGAAGTGTCAATCAGTTGACTGTTAGTGTTCTGGGCTGTATAAACCCATTTTGAATATGAAACGTATTGTTCCATAGATACAGCCTGATTCAATATAGGCTTTTGTGCCTTAGGCATGATGACTGTGAAGTCATTTTCTTCCTCTGTTTCTGAGGAGGTAGAACATTCCTGAACCTTTCCTTTCGTTTTGAAAGTAGGCTTAGGGATTTCTTGTGTGGACAAAAGTCCCTCTCCTTCTTGGAGACTATCGGACACGAGTCCTTTTCCTTTTTGGGCACGTTTACATGCTCCAAGAAAGGCCTGATGTATTTCATCAGATAAGTCAATGGCTTGTAACGCCATTACTTCATCGAGGCTGGATAAGGCCTGGATGATACGAGGATTAATTTCCTCTTCAATTTCCTTCTGGATTTGTGTCATTCGTTCATGAGCGACACATAATTCGTGGATAGCCATTTCCAATAAGGATCTGGCGTCTGCTGAAGATGTCTCTTCTTCAACCATTGGCTTCCCTGCTAAGAAAATCAGCAAGATGGTTATTCTTACCTTTTATATGTTCAATATCGAATTGATATTCCTGAAAATACTGTTGCCATCTATGGCGTCTCTTGTACTCAGGGGTACAGGGGAGCTTATTAAAAATATAAGCCTTAACATTTGTATTATCAGTCCTGACTAGGAACTTTACAGGTAAAATAAAGAAATGGAATTTAGCAAAACTCCGTTTTAAGGCGAGTAATTCCTTTTCATTGCTGTGATAAATAGTCTCAGCTGGCTTAAAACATCCGTTAGCATACCTGCAAACATGTTCTTTGTCATCAGCCTTTCTGGCTTTAAGGACTCCTCCCCAGTAAAGGTCTGAGGCATATGTTTCAACTATTAGTTGATCACCTGGTTCAGGGATGGCCAATCTAGGTAATTGACTACACATTCTTTTGAGTTGTTGGACAAGATGGGGGTGGTAGTCTTGCCATTGTAAATTTAATCTTTTCTTAAGAAGGTCTTGAAGTGGACCTCTTAACCATGCTAGGTTAGGCACAAAGTCACTGACGTAATTGATACATCCTAAGAAACGTTCAACCTGTTTTCGGTCGCAGAGTTTAGCAACTTTTTCACATATGTGGGGTTGCATTTCTATACCCTTATGGTCGATCTTTAGACCTAAAAACTCGATTTGTTCTTTTGCGATCTCAGCTTTTTTAGCTGATAGTATTAATCCATGATTACGGCTTTTCTCAATGAATTTCATGAGATGAGTTGCATGATCTGCAATATTAGAAGAAAAGATCAAGATATCATCAACATAAACTAGACAGAAGTCTGAATATTCATTGAAGATATTATCCATTCTTCTTTGAAAGATCTGTGGGGCGTTTTTTAGTCCCATAGGCATTACATTCCAAATGTATTGCCCCTGAGGTGTGCTGAATGCAGTTAAGGGCTTAGGAGATTCTTTTAGTTTAATCTGATAAAATCCTGATTTGCAATCAAATTTGGAAAACCACTTTTTGTTAAGGGTTTTGTTGATAAGCAATTCCTTATTAGGAAGGAAATAACCATCAAAGACGGTTAATTCGTTTAGCCTTTTGTAGTTAATCCCCATTCTTGGCTTACCTCTCTTTTGTTCAGAGTGGTTGTTTACCATGAATGCTGGACTACTATGAGGACTTTTGTTATCCTCAGTGCTTTTGAAAGCTAATCGCTTTTCTTCGAGTTCTTTGAGTTGGACTTTGAACTCGAGTTCATCTGCCTGACTATATCTCATGGGCTTAACTCGTACAATTGAGTTGGCCTCTTTGAGTTGGATGTCTGCATAAGACTTATCCTTGTCCCAATATTCAATGGGTTGTCATCGAAATGGGCTTGTAGAAGTGTTTTTACTTCGTTTTCTAGCCGAAATTCTAATGCTCTTTGGGTGTTTGATAGAGCTTTTAGCAATTGGGCTTTGACCTTAGAATGGTCTTTGGGCCTTTTTGTAAGGTTTTTGGGCCTTTTTATATTTTTGGGTATAGGCTCTCCACCATGCTGGCTGCGTGGTTGAAATGAGATAGTTCCTCGATGCTGAGGATGGGCTATGAGCTGGGACTTAATCCAATGTCCACATGGGGTGAGGAAACTAATGTGTGAGTGGTCACAGCTATATTCCTTGAATCTATTAAGAAAGTTAACTCCTAAGAGGAGGTTATAGGTAGCATCTTTAGGTGCTTGTATTACTACAGTAGGTAGCGGTAATACCTTGAACTGGTTTTCTGTGCTATCTTGGATTGCTATAAACTGACCAAAAACGGCTTTGGTGAGTTTAGTAACCTGTCCAGATGCTACAACCACCTGTAGGGGTTTATGCAAGTCTTTCCAGTATCGTTCTGGATAAGAATTGGCGGATGCCATTGTGACATCTGATCCGATGTCTATCATGGCATGAAACCATTCAGGTTGATGAAACCTGTAAACTAACTGTACCTTAATATATGGTAGCTTATTCATGGACTTTACTGGCATGAACAATTATACCATTGAGCTTAATGGTCATAAAATGCTCAGTTATGGCATAAATGGTTTCTGATAAGAAACGCATTCCTAAGAGCAAATCAGCTTTAGTATTGAAAGCTTGATTTTCCAGATGAATAATCCGTTCAACGGATTCAAAGTGTACAGGAACATAAGTTAGTTTATGTTCTTGCATTTGAGAATAAATCTCAGGACTAGCGTAGTTATGCTGGATGGCAGGATTAATCCAAATTAATCCATCTTTCCATTGTGTGATGTAAATCTTACTCACAATTTGGAAATTAGCCAGTTTTGGATTTGGCAATCGCTCAAGGGGGTAGCTTCGTAGAATACTACCGTCTACGGAGTATCTACCTTGCATACTATTGCATCTATTAAACAGTGGTTTCTGTTTAATGTCAATTTGCCATTCGTTGATTGGCTGCAACTTAGGTCTAGAAATCTCTTGGACTTCACAGATATCGGAAAAGATATCGTCTAACTCAATTTTGTCTTTTTGGAGAAATTGGTCAATAATATGAGTGTTACTTAGCATGTAACTTACCATGGTATAGATGGTAAAAGGTGAATGGTGTAGACTTTCTAGTAAGTCTGACCTTTGAAAGTGGTAACAGAGATTTAGGGCACGGTTAGTGTCTAAATCTCTAATGGGTATACTATACCCTGGGTATGTGGTGAAACTAAGGTTTTGGTAAACCAAGTTTCCCTTCAGAATGCCTATTATAGCTTCTGATCAATTTGCAATGCGATTATGCATTAATGTAAGGATTATAGGGGTGTCTAATCCCTTTTGAAAGGTGGCTTTCAAGTGAATTCTTACTGCACCAAAATGGATATAACCGATCTTAGTTCGGTCCTTTTCAGGGATTTTCCTGATTTTTTGTCTAATCTGTACGATGGTTACTAAGGGCAATTCTACTTGTCCTTCAGCTATATTGCTGCTAATAGGGATTTCCTGAATATTAGTACCAAAGTACTGAATATTCCTTCTACGGAAAATGTGTAATAAGGTTCGTTTAAAACCTTCGAGCTCATTTATCTTGAGATTTTTAGATAAAATCTTTTGATATTTCTTTTTATCGAAAAGTATCTCATTTGAATAGGTACCTGAGGATTCACCTTCCTCTTGTTGTGAATGCTCTTCAGTCTGACTCATCTTCTGAGCTGCTGGATAAATATGTTAAGACGAGGATCTCGTCTTCAGACGTTATGTCTGAAAATGCTCCTTCTTCGTAGCCTGCAAATTGCTCAAATAACTCATTAGAGCAAACACCTGCAAAGTTAATTTTCTTGGGGCATTCATTTGCATAATGTCCCTTTTCATTGCAGTTCCAACATTTACAATCCTGTTTTTGGATCTGCTTAGAAGAACTCTTATCTTCCTTTTTCTTTTGTTTCTTTTTAAAGAATTTTCTTTTCTTCTTGAAAGGTTTAGGGTGCTTCTTGACACGTTTACCAAGTTTCTTTTGGCCTTAAACTTCTTTTTCTGTTTAGTAGATTTGTCTAATTGACAACCAAACTTACTAGGATAATAGAGCTGATCTTTACATTTCAGCTTCTTTTGATCTTTTTGAAGCCTCTTTCTTTTATAGGCTTTTTTCACATTCATCTGCTAGTGTTACTCTAGCAAACTCAATTCTGGCACCTAATGTGTCAGTTCTTTCAGGTCGTTCTGCGGCCTTCCATTTACTAAATATTAAATCACTCCATGGGAATGGTAATTTAGTAAAAAACATATCGTTATGGAAATTTAACGAATTAGAGGATGTTGAAGATATTTCAGCCTTGTAATAGTACTTTTCAAATTCACAAACATAGGCATCAAAATAATTGATGTCGCATATCTGTAAATTATAAAGCATCGTGAGGTATTTTTGCCTTTTTAATCGTTTTTCTCTTAAACGATACTGAGAATAATCTTCTCCCAAAAATTCTCTTCGAATTTCGTTCTCAATCGTATTAATGATTGTTTTATTGTCATTAGCGGTTGTCCCACCTAAATATCTTACCTTGGTTTCTTCAGGTAAGGCAGTAAACCAGTCAGATACTTTCCCACTTAAAGTTAAAGGGATGAAAATTTTTAATTCATCACCATCTGTTCTAGTGACACCAGAATAAATGAGTAAGGCTTTTACCCATTCCTTGATAACTTCGTCTGTATTTGTAACACAGTCAATGTTTAAGGTAGCGCCTGCATTACTCAAAGGGTAAGCATGGCCTGGATGAGGGAATAGATGAGGTCTTCCCACTCGTCTTTGTCTAGACGAAGGGTGACGATATCGGTAGCGTTGTGCTTCCTCTTCGTCATCTCTTCCTATGTGACTATCAAGATTAGTCTGACTCTCGGGTCTTACCTCTGGACCACTTGGACCACTTTGACCACTAGACTGCGTCGAGTCTGGTACAATCATAGGGTGACTTGTTGATGCTTCACCTGTAGCCTCCATATTACATTGTAATTGGAGTTCATTGATCTTATATAAGATCTCGTCTTCCTCATCCGAATTAGCTTGAGCATATTCTTGCTCTAATTCTTCTAAGGAAATAAACGTTCGAACCATGTTCGAAATTGAAGGATACCCTGGTTTGGTAGGGTCGATAGAAGGGTTAAATCTAACTCTTCTGCGAACAATTTGAGGTTCAGATTCTGATTTAGGAGTATACAGAATTAATTTCTGGATTTCTCCTAATCCCTCATAGATACTATTTAACTTAGTATCTATTGTTTGTCCTTGTAAATTGGACTTCCACAATTCCTTATATGGAGTTGACGAACTGCTACCAGCTTTATCCATCACTTAATCCTGATAAGGAATCTCTAGCAGGGCTTGCTAGGTCAGGTTGCACATACCATTGATTATTGGCAAGTTCAGCCTGTTGACAGATATGAATCCATCTTTTATCTTTAGTTTTAAGACAAGTTGTTTGGTCTCTGGGTCTGAGACATGAAGAATGGCTCTGATACCATTTTTGCAGTAAGCTCTGATTTTTTGGTATGCTCTGATACCATTTCGACAGCTTCTTTTTCCAGTTATTGAGCATAGCTACAACTGGGTGCGGAATTATTTTTAGACCTATTGGTCCTTCTCCTCTTAAGGAACTCTTGATATCTATAGTCATAATTTTGATTATGACGTCTAAGACAAGTGTCTAAAGAAAGTAAGGCCTCGTTAGTGCCGTCAAGAATAGCCTTTTGGCGATGGATAACATTAAGATGATAAAGATTATCATTTTCAAGGATACTCCTTGGGCTTGGAATAATTATCTCGCCATTAGCGAGTACTAGAGGATTATCGAAAAAGTCATTCCCTAATCGTTCTAGTCCTCGTCTGCTGATGTTAATCAAGGTCTCCTTGACCTGAATAATAAACTCACTGTTTTCCTTCTCTAGAAGGCATCGTTCTAAAGCATTTTTAACTATAGCTTTGGCGTGCAGTTGTTCAGGGCTGAAAGGGTTCATGGTAACTAAAGTAGGTTTCAAGCATATAAACAAATTAATGATAATTATTAGCCTTATCAAACTAAGTAGTAGAAATGCATCTTGACATAGAACATAATTGGTTAGAGATAAGGTCAATACCTTGCTGGACCTCAGCCTCTTTCGCCGGCGACCACCTATCTTTTGGCTACTTCTCTGGCTATTCCAAAGGTACTCCAGACCCTCTTCTCAAACTGAATAATGTTGTACTCCAAGATGTATAAAAACTACTTTTATTGATAATACTAATAATTATACACTAATTTTGTTTACATACTCTACTCCCTAAAGGAGTAGTTACTCAGCTTTCATTCTCTCTCTAAGGATAAGAGTTTCTCTCCCTCCTTTCGATGATCCTATACAAATGGGAGGTTGCTCCTTTATATAGAAGAGCTGAACCGACAATAGTACATTTAGCAAAAGTAAAATAAATAGAGAATCTACTTTTACTGTAGACAATAGCTGCTTTTCGTACAGCATCTTTTGAAAACGCGTTGCTTGCTTTTTGCTTTTGCTTAGTGCGTTTGCTTTTCGTACAGCATGCGTTCCTTGCTTTTTGCTTTTGCTTAGTGCGTTTGCCTTTCTTAGCTGGCAACCATTATGATTGTCCTTTGGGAATCTTTGCTTTTTCTGCAGCGTCTGCCTTTTTCTTTAGCAGATAGTGGCTGTCCCTTTCACTGGGTCCAACACGCTTCCTTTAACCAATCCTTAATGGACAAATGCAGCATCCTTTTGTTCTTTGTTGATGAAGGAATCCACAGAGATAACTTCGTGTAGAATGACTGCCTGGTATACGACAGCTGTAGATAAGGCTTATCCCTGAACTAATCTTGTTAAGGGCATCATACCTTGGGCTGCAATTTCCTTCAGCATAGATGTAGATGTTGCTGGGTGCATTGTACATAAATCCTTTGTTGGATTCTCGAAGGGCTTGTAACTTGTTAAAAATTACAGTGAAACCCATGGCTCTGCGGTGACAGATCCATTCTTCGTGAACTTCTGGTTGTTCGAGAACTTTGTTCTTTTTGAACTTCAAGTTGGCTCTGTTTGGAGTGCAGAGTTGAACGATTAACCATCCTGGAGCTGGAGTGGGTAGAACCTCTGGGCTGGCAGATAGTATTTTTAATAGTACCCAATCTGATTTGGAGCTTTTTCGAAACTTCTTGACTGCTTCGATTATGGACTTATGTAGTCCTAGAATTTCTCTGTTTCCGGGGCTGCATGTAATGCTAGCACAGAAACCGAACATTACTGCCTTGCTAACGTCGTCTGTAGGACTTCCTGCAAGAAAATGAATTCTGGGATAAATTCCAGAAGTGTCAATCATTTGACTGTTAGTGTTCTGGGCTGTATAAACCCATTTTGAATATGAAACGTATTGTTCCATGGATATAGCCTGATTTAATATAGGCCTTTGTGCCTTAGGCATGATGACTGTGAAGTCATTTTCTTCCTCTGTTTCTGAGGAGGTAGAACATTCTTGAACCTTTCCTTTCGTTTTGAAAGTAGGCTTAAGGAGTTCTTGTGTGGACAAAAGTCCCTCTCCTTCCTGGAGATTATCGGACACGAGTCCTTTTCCTCTCTGGGCACGTTTACATGCTCCAAGAAAGGCCTGATGTATTTCATCAGATAACTCAATGGCTTGTAACGCCATTACTTCATCGAGGCTGGATAAGGCCTGGATGATACGAGGATTAATTTCCTATTCAATTTCCTTCTGAATTCGTGTCATTCGTTCATGAGCGACACATAATTCGTGGATGGCCATTTCCAATAAGGATCTGGCGTCTGCTGAAGATGTCTCTTCTTCAACCATTGGTTTCCCTGCTAAGAAAATCAGCAAGATGGTTATTCTTACCTTTAATATGTTCAATATCGAATTGATATTCCTGAAAATATTGTTGCCATCTATGGCGTCTTTTGTACTCAGGGGTACAGGGGAGCTTATTAAAAATGTAAGCTTTCACATTAGTGTTATCTGTTCTGACTAAGAACTTTACAGGTAAAATAAAGAAATGGAATTTAGCAAAACTCCATTTTAAGGCGAGTAATTCTTTTTCATTGCTGTGATAATTAATCTCAGCTGGCTTAAAACATCCGTTAGCATACCTGCAAACATGTTCTTTGTCATCAGCCTTTATGGCTTTAAGGACTCCTCCCCAGTAAAGGTCTGAGGCATCTGTTTCAACTATTAGTTGATCACCTGGTTCAGGGATGGCCAATCTAGGTAATTGACTACACATCTTCTTGAGTTGTTGGACAAGATGGGTGTGGTAGTCTTGCCATTGTAAATTTAATCTTTTCTTAAGAAGGTCTTGAAGTGGACCTCTTAGCCATGCTAGGTTAGGCACAAAGTCACTGACGTAATTGATACATCCTAGGAAACGTTCAACCTGTTTTCGGTCGCAGAGTTTATCAGGGAAATTAGCAACTTTTTCACATATGTGGGGTTGCATTTCTATACCCTTATGGTCGATCGTTAGACCTAAAAACTCGATTTGTTCTTTTGCAATCTCAGCTTTTTTAGCTGATAGTATTAATCCGTGATTACGGCTTTTCTCAATGAATCTCATGAGATGAGTTTCATGATCTGCAATATTAGAAGAAAAGATCAAGATATCATCAACATAAACTAGACAAAAGTCTGAATATTCATTGAAGATATTATCCATTCTTCTTTGGAAAATCTGTGGGGCGTTTTTTAGTCCCATAGGCATTACATTCCAAATGTATTGCCCTTGAGGTGTGCTGAATGCAGTTAGGGGCTTGGCAGATTCTTTTAGTTTAATCTGATAAAATCCCGATTTGCAGTCAAATTTGAAAAACCACTTTTTGTTAAGGGTTTTGTTGATAGGCAATTCCTTATTAGGAAGGAAATAACCATCAAAGACGGTTAATTCGTTTAACCTTTTGTAGTTAATCACCATTCTTGGCTTACCTCTCTTTTGTTCAGAGTGGTTGTTTACCATGAATGCTGGGCTACTATGAGGACTTTTGTTATCCTCAGTGCTTTTGAAAGCTAATTGCTTATCTTCGAGTTCTTTGAGTTGGACTTTGAACTCGAGTTCATCTGCCTGACTATATCTCATGGGCTTAACTCGTACAATTGAGTTTGCCTCTTTGAGTTGGATGTCTGCATAAGACTTATCCTTGTCCCAATATTTCAATGGGTTGTCATCGAAATGGGCTTGTAGAAGTGTTTTTACTTCGTTTTCTAGCCGAAATTCTAATGCTCTTTGGGTGTTTGATAGAGCATTTAGCAATTGGGCTTTGACCTCAGAATGGTCTTTGGGCCTTTTTGTAAGGTTTTTGGGCCGGTTTATACTTTTGGGTATAGGCTCTCCACCATGCTGGCTGCGTGGTTGAAATGAGATAGTTCCTCGATATTGAGGATGGGCTATTAGCTGGGACTTAATCCAATGTCCACATGGGGTGAGGAAACTAATGTGTGAGTGGTCACAGCTATATTCCTTGAATCTATTCAGAAAGTCAACTCCTAAAAGGAGGTTATAGGTAGCATCTTCAGGTGCTTGTATTACTACAGTAGGTAGTGGTAATACCTTAAACTCGTTTGCTGTGCTATCTTGGATAGCTATAAACTGACCAAAAACGGCTTTGGTGAGTTTAGTAACCTGTCCAGATGCTACAACCCCCTGTAGGGGTTTATGCAAGTCTTTCCAGTATCGTTCTGGATAAGAATTGGCGGATGCCATTGTGACATCTGATCCGGTGTCTATCATGGCGTGAAACCATTCAGGTTGGTGAAACCTGTAAACTAATTGTACCTTAATATATGGTACCTTATTCATGGACTTTACTGGCATGAACAATTATACCATTGAGCTTAATGGTCATAAAATGCTCAGTTATGGAATAAATGGTTTCTGATAGGAAACGCATCCCTAGGAGCAAATCAGCTTTTGTTTTAAAAGCTTGATTTTCCAGATGAATAATCCGTTCAACGGATTCAAAGAGTACAGGAACATAAGTTAGTTTATGTTCTTGCATTTGAGAATAAATCTCTGGACTAGTGTAGTTATGCTGGATGGCAGGATTAATCCAAATTAATCCGTCTTTCCATTGTGTGATGTAAATCTTACTCACAATTTGGAAATTAGCCAATGTTTGTGAATTTGAAAAGCACTATTACAAGGCTGAAATATCTTCAACAGCCTCTAATTCGTTAAATTTCCATAACGATATGTTTTTTACTAAATTACCATTCCCATGGAGTGATTTAATATTTAGTAAATGGAAGGTCGCTGAACGACCTGAAAGAACTGACACATTAGGTGCCAGAATTGAGTTTGCTAGAGTAACACTAGCAGATGAATGTGAAAAAGCCTATAAAAGAAAGAGGCTTCAAAGGGATCAAAAGAAGCTGAAATGTAAAGATCAGCTCTATTATCCTAGTAAGTTTGGTTGTCAATTAGACAAATCTACTAAACAGAAAAAGAAGTTTAAGGCCAAAAAGAAACTTGGTAAACGTGTCAAGAAGCACCCTAAACCTTTCAAGAAGAAAAGAAAATTCTTTAAAAAGAAACAAAAAAGAAAAGAAGACAAGAGTTCTTCTAAACAAATCCAAAAACAGGATTGTAAGGGTTGGAACTGCAATGAAAAGGGACATTATGCAAATGAATGCCCCAAGAAAATTAACTTTGCAGGTGTTTGCTCTAATGAGTTATTTGAGCAATTTGCAGGCTACGAAGAAGTAGCATTTTCAGACATAACGTCTGAAGACGAGATCCTCGTCTTAACCTATTTATCCAGCAGCTCAGACGATGAGTCAGACTGAAGAGCATTCACAACAAGAGAAAGGTGAATCCTCAGGTACGTATTCAAATGAGATACTTTTCGATAAAAAGAAGTATCAAAAGATTTTATCTAAAAACCTCAAGATAAATGAGCATGAAGGTTTTAAACGAACCTTATTATAAATTTTCCGTAGAAGGAATATTCAGTACTTTGGTACTAATATTCAGGAAATCCCTATTAGCAGCAATATAGCTGAAGGACAAGTAGAATTGCCCTTAGTAACTATCGAACAGATTAGACAAAAATCAGGAAAATCCCTGAAAAAGACCGAACTAAGATCGGTTATATCCATTTTGGAGCAGTAAGAATTCATTTGAAAGCCACCTTTCAAAAGGGATTAGACACCCCTATAATTCTTACATTAATGCATAATCGCATTGCAAATCGATCAGAAGCCATAATAGGCATTCTGAAGGGAAACTTGGTTTACCAAAACCTTAGTTTCACCACATACCCAGGGTATAGCATACCCATTAGGGATTTAGACACCAACCGTGCCCTAAATCTCTGTTACCACTTTCAAAGGTCAGACTTACTAGAAAGTCTACACCATTCACCTTTTACCATCTATACCATGGTAAGTTACATGCTAAGTAACACTCATATTATTGACCAACTTCTCCAAAAAGACGAAATTGAGTTAGACGATATCTTTTCTGATATCTGTGAAGTCCAAGAGATTTCTAGACCTAAGTTGCACCAATCAAAGAGTGGCAGATTGATATTAAACAGAAACCACTGTTTAATAGATGCAACAGTATGCAAGGTAGATACTCCGTAGACGGCAGTATTCTACGAAGCTACCCTCTTGAAAGATTGCCAACCCCAAAATTGGCTAATTTTCAAATTGTGAGTAAGATTTACATCACACAATGGAAAGACGGATTAATTTGAATTAATCCAGCCATTCAGCATAACTACGCTGGTCCTGAGATTTATTCTCAAATACAAGAACATAAACTAACTTATGTTCCTGTGCTCTTTGAATCCGTTGAACGGATTATCCATCTTGAAACTCAGCCTTTCAATACTAAAGCTGATTTGCTCTTAGGAATGCGTTTCTTATCAGAAACCATTTATTCCATAACTGAGCATTTTATGACCATTAAGCTCAATGGTGTAATTGTTCATGCCAGTAAAGTCCATGAATAAGGTACCATATATTAAGGTACAGTTAGTTTACAGGTTTCATCAACCTGAATGGTTTCATGCCATGATAGACATCGGATCAGATGTCACAATGGCATCCGCCAATTCTTATCCAGAACGATACTGGAAAGATTTGCATAAACCCCTACAGGTGGTTGTAGCATCTGGACAGGTTACTAAACTCACCAAAGCCGTTTTTGGTCAGTTTGTAGCTATCCAAGATAGCACCGAAAACCAGTTCAAGGTATTACCACTACCTACTGTAGTAATACAAGCACCTAAAGATGCTACCTATAACCTCCTCTTAGGAGTTGACTTTCTTAATCGATTCAAGGAATACAGCTGTGACCACTCACACATTAGTTTCCTCACCCCATGTGGACATTGGATTAAGTCCCAGCTCATAGCCCATCCTCAATATCGAGGAACTATCTCATTTCAACCACGCAGCCAGCATGGTGGAGAGCCTAGGCCCAAAAATATAAACCGGCCCAAAATCCTTACAAAAAGGCCCAAAGACCATTCTAAGGTCAAAGCCCAATTGCTAAATGCTCTATCAAACACCCAAAGAGCATTAGAATTTCGGCTAGAAAACGAAGTAAAAACATTTCTACAAGCCCATTTCGATGACAACCCATTGAAATATTGGGACAAGGATAAGTCTTATGCAGACATCCAACTCAAAGAGGCCAACTCAATTGTACGAGTTAAGCCCATGAGATATAGTCAGGCAGACGAACTCGAGTTTAAAGTCCAACTCAAAGAACTCGAAGATAAGCAATTAGCTTTCAAAAGCACTGAGGATAACAAAAGTCCTCATAGTAGTCCAGCATTCATGGTAAACAACCACTCTGAACAAAAGAGAGGTAAGCCAAGAATGGTGATTAACTACAAAAGGTTAAACGAATTAACCGTCTTTGATGGTTATTTCCTTTCTAATAAGGAATTGCTTATCAACAAAACCCTTAACAAAAAGTGGTTTTCCAAATTTGATTGCAAATCAGGATTTTATCAGATTAAACTAAAAGAATCTGCTAGCCCTTAACTGCATTCAGCACACCTCAGGGGCAATACATTTGGAATGTAATGCCTATGGGACTAAAAAACGCCCCACAAATCTTTCAAAGAAGAATGGATAATATCTTCAATAAATATTCAGACTTTTGTCTAGTTTATGTTGATGATATCTTGATCTTTTCTTCTAATATTGCAGATCATGCAACTCATCTCATGAAATTCATTGAGAAAAGCCGTAATCACAGATTAATACTATCAGCTAAAAAAGCTGAGATTGCAAAAGAACAAATCGAGTTTTTAGGTCTAAAGATCGACCATAAGGGTATAGAAATGCAACCCCACATATGTGAAAAAGTTGCTAATTTCCCTGATAAACTCTGCGACTGAAAACAGGTTGAACGTTTCTTAGGATGTATCAATTACGTCAGTGACTTTGTGCCTAACCTAGCATGGTTAAGAGGTCCACTTCAAGACCTTCTTAAGAAAAGATCAAATTTACAATGGCAAGACTACCACACCCATCTTGTCCAACAACTCAAAAGAATGTGTAGTCAATTACCTAGATTGGCCATCCCTGAACCAGGTGATCAACTAATAGTTGAAACAGATGCCTCAGACCTTTACTGGGGAGGAGTCCTTAAAGCCAGAAAGGCTGATGACAAGGAACATGTTTGCAGGTATGCTAATGGATGTTTTAAGCCAGCTGAAATTAATTATCACAGCAATGAAAAGGAATTACTCGCCTTAAAACGGAGTTTTGCTAAATTCCACTTCTTTATTTTACCTGTAAAGTTCTTAGTCAGAACTGATAACACTAATGTGAAAGCTTACATTTTTAATAAGCTCCCCTGTACCCCTGAGTACAAGAGACGCCATAGATGGCAACAATATTTTCAGGAATATCAATTCGATATTGAACATATAAAAGGTAAGAATAACTATCTTGCTGATTTTCTTAGTAGGGAAGCCAATGGTTGAAGAAGAGACATCTTCAGCAGACGCCAGATCCTTATTGGAAATGGCCATCCACGAATTATGTGTCGCTCATGAACGAATGACACGAATCCAGAGGGAAATTGAAGAGGAAATTAATCCTCGTATCATCCAGGCCTTATCCAGCCTCGATGAAGTAATGGCGTTACAAGCCATTGACTTATCTGATGAAATACATCAGGCCTTTCTTGGAGCATGTAAACGTGTCCAGAGAGGAAAAGGACTCGTGTCCGATAATCTCCAAGAAGGAGAGGGACTTTTGTCCACACAAGAACTCCTTAAGCCTACTTTCAAAACGAAAGGAAAGGTTCAAGAATGTTCTACCTCCTCAGAAACAGAGGAAGAAAATGACTTCACAGTCATCATGCCTAAAGCACAAAGGCCTATATTAAATCAGGCTATATCCATGGAACAATACGTTTCATATACAAAATGGGTTTATGCAGCCCAGAGCACTAACAGTCAAGTAATTGACACTTCTGGAATATATCCCAGAATTCATTTTCTTGCAGGAAGTTCTGCAGACGACGTTAGCAAAGCAGTAATGTTCGGTTTCTGTGCTAGCGTTACATGCAGCCCCGGAAACAGAGAAATTTTAGGACTACATAAGTCTATAATCGAAGCAGTCAAGAAGTTTCGAAAAAGCTCCAAATCAGATTGGGTAGTATTAAAAATACTATCTGCCAGCCCAGAGGTTTTACCCACTCCAGCTCCAGGATGGTTAATCGTTCAACTCTGCACTCCAAACAGAGCCAATTTGAAGTTCAAAAAGAACAAAGTTCTCGAACAACTAGAAGTTCACGAAGAATGGATCTGTCACCGCAGAGCCATGGGTTTCACTGTAATTTTTAACAAGTTACAAGCCCTTCGAGAATCTAACAAAGGATTTATGTACAATGCTCCCAGCAACATCTACATCTATGCTGAAGGAAATTGTAGCCCAAGGTATGATGCCCTTAACAAAATTAGTTCAGGGATAAGCCTTATCTACAGCTGTCGTATACCAAGCAGTCATTCTACGCGTAGTTATCTCTGTGGATTCCTTCATCAAGAAAGAACAACAGGATGCTGCATTTGTCCGTTAAGGATTGGTTAAAGGAAGCGTGTTGGACCCAGTGAAAGGGACAGCCACTATTTGCTAAAGAAAAAGGCAGACGCTGCAGAAAAAGCAAAGATTCCCAAAGGACAATTATAATGGTTGCCAGCTAAGAAAAGCAACCGCACTAAGCAAAAGCAAAAAGCAAGCAACGCATGCTGTACGAAAAGCAAACGCACTAAGCAAAAGCAAAAAGCAAGCAACGCATGCTGTACGAAAAGCAGCTATTGTCTACAGGAAAAGTAGATTCTCTATTTATTTTACTTTTGCTAATTGTACTATTGTCGGTTCAGCTCTTCTATATAAAGGAGCAACCCCCCATTTGTAGAGGGCATCGAAAAAAGAGAGAGAGCATCTCTATCTAAAATTTCTAGAGAGAGGATGAGGGTCGAGTAACTACTCCTTTAGGGAGTAGAGGATGTAAACAAAATTAGTGTATAATTATTAGTATTATCAATAAAAGTAGTTTTTATACATCTTGGAGTACAACATTATTCAGTTTGAGTAGAGGGTCTGGAGCACCTTTGGAATAGCCAGAGAAGTAGCCAAAAGACAGGTGGTCGCCGGCGAAAGAGGCTGAGGTCCAGCAAGGTATTGACCTTATCTCTAACCAATTATATTCTATGTCAAGATGCATTTCTACTACTTAGTTTGATAAGACTAATAATTATCATTAATTTGTTTATATGCTTGAAACCTATTTTAGTTAAGATGAACCCTTTTAGCCCTGAACAATTACACGCCAAAGCCATAGTTAAAAATGCTTTAGAACGATGCCTTCTAGAGAAGGAAAACAGTGAGTTTATTATTCAGGTCAAAGAGACCTTGATTAACATTAGTAGAAGAGGACTAGAACGATTAGGTAATGACTTTTTCGATAATCCTCTAGTACTCGCTGATGGCGAGATAATTATTCCTAGTCCAAGGAGTATCATAGAGCATGATAATCTTTATCATATTAATGCTATTCACCGCCAAAAGGCTATCCCTGAAGGTATTAATGAAGCCTTACTTTCTTTAGACACTTGTCTTAGACGTCATGACCAAAATTATGACTATAGATATCAAGAGTTTCTTAAAAGAAGAAGGACCAAGAGGTCTAAAAATAATTCCGCACCCAGTTGTAGCTATGCTCAATACCTGTAAAAAGAAGCTGTCGAAATGGTATCAGAGCCATTCTTCATGTCTCAGACCCAGAGACCAAACAAATTGTCTTAAAACTAAAGATAAAAGATGGACTCATATCTGTCAACAGGCTGAACTTGCCAATAATCAATGGTATGTACAACCTGACCTAGCAAGCCCTGCTAGAGATTCCTTATCAGGATTAAGTGATGGATAAAGCTAGTAGCAGTTCTTCAACTCCATATAAGGAATTATGGAAGTCCAATTTGCAAGGACAAACAATAGATACTAAGTTAAATAGTATCTATGAGGGATTAGGAGAAATCCAGATATTAATTCTGCACACTCCTAAATCAGAATCTGAACCTCAAATTGTTCGCAGAAGAGTTAGATTTAACCCTTCTATCGACCCTACTAAACCAGGGTATCCTTCAATTTCGAACATGGTTCGAACGTTTATTTCCTTAGAAGAATTAGAGCAAGAATATGCTCAAGCTAATTCGGATGAGGAAGACGAGATCTTAGATAAGATCAATGAACTCCAACTACAATGTAATATGGAAGCTACAGGTGAAGCGTCAACAAGTCACCCTATGATAGTACCAGACTCAACGCAGTCTAGTGGTCAAAGTGGTCCAAGTGGTCCAGAAGTAAGACCCGAGAGTCAGACTAATCTTGATAGTCACATAGGAAGTGATGACGAAGAAGAAGCACAACGCTACCGATATCGTCACCCTTCGTCTAGACAAAGACGAGTGGGAAGACCTCATCTATTCCCTCACCCAGGCCATGCCTACCCTTTGAGTAATGCAGGCGCTACCTTAAACATTGACTGTGTTACAAATACAGACGAAGTTATCAAAGAATGGGTAAAAGCCTTACTCATTTATTCTGGTGTTACCAGAACAGATGGTGATGAATTAAAAATTTTCATCCCTTTAACTTTAAGTGGGAAAGTATCTGACTGGTTTACTGCCTTACCTGAAGAAACCAAGGTAAGATATTTAGGTGGGACAACCACTAATGACAATAAAACAATCATCAGTACGATTGAGAATGAAATTCGAAGAGAATTTTTGGGAGAAGATTATTCTCAGTATCGTTTAAGAGAAAAACGATTAAAGAGGCAAAAATACCTCACGATGCTTTATAACTTACAGATATGCGACATCAATTATTTTGATGCCTATGTTAATGAATTTGAAAAGTATTATTACAAAGCTGAAATATCTTCAGCAGCCCCTAATTCATTAAATTTCCATAACGATATGTTCTTTACTAAATTACCATTCCCATGGAGTGATTTGATATTTAGTAAATGGAAGGCCGCAGAACGACCTGAAAGAACTGACACATTAGGTGCCAGAATTGAGTTTGCTAGAATAACACTAGCAGATGACTGTGAAAAAGCCTATAAAAGAAAGAGGCTTCAAAAGGACCAAAAGAAGCTGAAATGTAAAGATCAGCTCTATTATCCTAGTAAGTTTGGTTGTCAATTAGACAAAACTACTAAACAGAAAAAGAAGTTTAAGGCCAAAAAGAAATTTGGTAAACGTGTCAAGAAGCACCCTAAACCTTTCAAGAAGAAAAGAAAATTCTTTAAAAAGAAACAAAAGAAAAAGGAAGACAAGAGTTCTTCTAAGCAGATCCAAAAACAGGATTGTAAGTGTTGGAACTGCAATGAAAAGGGACATTATGCAAATGAATGCCCCAAGAAAATTAATTTTGCCGGTGTTTGCTCTAATGAGTTATTTGAGCAATTTGCAGGCTGCGAAGAAGTAGCATTTTCAGACATAACGTCTGAAGACGAGATCCTCGTCTTAACATATTTATCCAGCAGCTCAGAAGATGAGTCAGACTGAAGAGCATTCACAACAAGAGGAAGGTGAATCCTCAGGTACGTATTCAAATGAGATACTTTTCTATAAAAAGAAGTATCAAAAGATTTTATCTAAAAACCTCAAGATAAATGAGCACGAAGGTTTTAAACGATCCTTATTACACATTTTCCGTAGAAAGAATATTCAGTACTTTGGTACTAATATTCAGGAAATCCCTATTAGCAGCAATATAGCTGAAGGACAAGTAGAATTGCCCTCAGTAACTATCGAACAGATTAGACAAAAAATCAGGAAAATCCCTGAAAAGGATCGAACTAAGATCGGTTATATCCATTTTGGTGCAGTAAGAATTCATTTGAAAGCCACCTTTCAAAAGGGATTAGACACCCCTATAATTCTTACATTAATGCATAGTCGCATTGCAAATCGGTCAGAAGCCATAATAGGCATTCTGAAGGGAAACTTGGTGTACCAAAACCTTAGTTTCACCACATACCCAGGGTATAGCATACCCATTAGGGATTTAGACACTAACTGTGCCCTAAATCTCTGTTATCACTTTCAAAGGTCAGACTTATTAGAAAGTCTACACCATTCACCATTTACCATCTATACCATGGTAAGTTACATGCTAAGTAACACTCATATTATTGACCAATTTCTCCAAAAAGACGAAATTGAGTTAGATGATATCTTTTCTGATATCTGTGAAGTCCAAGAGATTTCTAGACCTAAATTGCAGCCAATCAACGAATGGCAAATTGATATTAAACAGAAACCACTGTTTAATAGATGCAATAGTATGCAAGGTAGATCCTCCGTAGACGGTAGTATTCTACGCAGCTACCCCCTTGAGCGATTGCCAAATCCAAAATTGGCTAATTTCCAAATTGTGAGTAAGATTTACATCACACAATGGAAAGACGGATTAATTTGGATTAATCCTGCCATCCAGCACAACTACGCTAGTCCTGAGATTTATTCTCAAATGCAAGAACATAAACTAACTTATGTTCCTGTACTCTTTGAATCCGTTGAATGGATTATTCATCTGGAAAATCAAGCTTTCAACACTAAAGCTGATTTGCTCCTAGGAATGCGTTTCTTATCAGAAACCATTTATTCCATAACTGAGCATTTTATGACCATTAAGCTCAATGGTATAATTGTTCATGCCAGTAAAGTCCATGAATAAGGTGCCGTATATTAAGGTACAATTAGTTTACAGGTTTCATCAACCTGAATGGTTTCACGCCATGATAGACACCGGATCAGATGTCACAATGGCATCCGCCAATTCTTATCCAGAACGATCCTGGAAAGACTTGCATAAACCCCTACAGGTGGTTGTAGCATCTGGACAGGTTACTAAACTCACCAAAGCCGTTTTTGGTCAGTTTATAGCTATCCAAGATAGCACAGCAAACCAATTTAAGGTATTACCACTACCTACTGTAGTAATACAAGCACCTAAAGATGCTACCTGTAACCTCCTTTTAGGAGTTGATTTTCTTAATAGATTCAAGGAATATAGCTGTGACCACTCACACATTGGTTTCCTCACCCCATGTGGACATTGGATTAAGTCCCAGCTTGTAGCCCATCCTCAGTATCGGGGAACTATCTCATTTCAACCACGCAGCCAGCATGGTGGAGAGCCTACGCCCAAAAATATATATATGTATATGCATATGGGTGTGTGTGTATATATATAAGATGTATATGGTATGTGTGTGTGTTGTGTATGTGTGGTGCGTGTATATATATTATAATATATATATATATTATATATATATATATATATATATATATATATCATATATATAATATATATAATATATAATATATATATATACATCTATATACATATATATGTATATATACATATATATATATGTGTGTGTGTGTGTGTGTATGTGTGTGTGTATCTACATATATATTATATAATATATAGATATATAATATATATATATATATATATATATATATATTATATATATATATATATATATATATATATATATATAGCTATATATATATTTTTTTGTGTGTGTGTGTGTGTGTGTTTGTGTGTGTGTGTGTGTGTGTGTGTATCATATATCATATATATCATATCATATATATATATATTAAAAGTTGTATAGAAATCATGTATGAATGACATGTGACAAGTTGATGTGGCATAAAACAATGAATTGACAAGTTCTAATTGGTGGATATTAGTTGACTCATATTAATAACATTAATGTTATTAACTTGGATTTATTAACCTTCAAAAGAAAAAAAAACTAGGATTCATTATTTGTTATTATATATGTTATCACTTTGCGAATGAAATTTAATTTTACAAAATCTAACTATATAGGCTTTTGAATAGCCACACAAGAGTAAAGCTAATTTAACACAATGCTACATTAAATTAAAAGAATTGACCACTTAATGAAACCACTTAATGAATAATTTATGCAATAATTAGTAGAATAGTAATATATTCTAACTAAATCATATTGAAAAAAAATATATAATGCATCAAATGACACGATTATAACTTGCACATTAAAGGTTAAAACTTAACCTAATTAAATAAATAATTTTAATATTAAAAAAATATAATTTTAAGTGATGTAATTGAAAACAAGAGAAAACCTATGTTTCTATGAACGATTACGATAGCATAATAGTTATTCTATCATACAAAATTTAACTTATTTTAATAAATCAATATATTTTAATTATTATTGAATAACAAAATTTACTCAAGTCCTTACATAGCAAGGGATATAACACTAGTATATATATATAGGAGAACATGAAAGTACTTGATATTTGTGATTTTGCTAGCACAAAAAAAAACAAAAATAGAAGAAAAGAGGAATATATGCTTCTTGATCTAGCCTTTAAAAGTACTTAATTTTGACTTCATGTAGCTAGTTCCGTTTTCTTCTTTCCATTTTAAGTTTTTTCCAACTTCTTGCAATTTTTTACGACTTTTCAATTTTTCCAAACATCTTCCAACGTTGCAAACTCCTTCCAATTTCCAGCTTATTTCAACTACTTGTAATTTATCCAACTCATTCACTCTTATGGCTGAGAAGCAGATGCCGTCAAAAAATACTTCCAAATGCCAAAACCTTTTAGCTGCAAAAATAGGTTGGAGGACCATTTTTGTTTTTCTTTTTCAGCCATATGTTCTCAGGTTTAAAAGAATCGACAACGACATGTAACTATGATAAGGAATGCATTGTAGCGTGATCCTCGACTCTTCATGTTTGTAAAATTTCGCCTATACACGAATCCTTTTTTTTTTTTTTTAAAGTATTGGTCAGCAAGGTAATGCAAGCATTATGAATAATACATGCAATACAATCAGTGCATGCACTAATAATTAACTCTAGGACTCTATACTATAGCTGAGTCATCTTCCTTAATTCTTGTTGTTGCAAGCGTAGGAGTATAGTTGGCTGCATAATTCTAAGTGCCTCTATTCTAGGCAAGAATCGTTTTTTTTATGTGAGCATCTGCACCGCATAAAAGCCTAATATCTCGACTTTTCTTTTTCAAAACTGCATCTGATTGACATTAGCTTGATGTATTCGGCTACCTCCATTGCACACCCACCGTTTCAATTGTTTGCCTTGTTTACAATCGTCGCTGCTCCATCTACATGAGTTAAAAATTAAAACCAAACAATGTCGTATCATACCCGGTTGGGGTCTTCTGACCCATCTGATAATTCTTTCTCCTTCAGCTCTAATTGGTAATTCTTTCTCCTTGTTCTTTTCTATCATTCTGGCTACTCTGTGCTTTTGCTGAAGAATAGAAGGCATCAGTCTCATGATCAATTTCTTGACATACCAAGGCAGGTTGACATGCAGTTGAATTTGCAATGTTAGTGTTTAGCGTATCTACCATGGTAGTGCTTAAAGAATATTCCTCTGCATGTCCCATAAATTTGTTTCTTCCTGGACTCTTTCTTTTTGCTCCAGATTTTGACTCTATCCCATCCCCGCACATGGACAACCAAGTAGGTTATGTCATGGAATTCAGTGACTTTTCCTTGCATACATACATTGAGCGAGATCGCTGCAGAGATCCTTGGGGGGCACATTTGGCTAGTTCTTCTTAAGAAATATAAGACAGTCTCCTCCTTTTTCATTGCAGAGCATAATGTGGAGGATAGTGCTTAACAAAGATCGGGTACTCACAATATCAAAGTCCATAGTTGAGCTACTTCCTTGTTCACATCTGACATTCAACTTCTCAGTTATGGTTTGCATGTTCTCATTATTTTTCTCACTTGAAAATGCCTCTCCAGGGTCTCCGATATTCATAATTTTAATTTCATAGGCGTTAAATGGTCCTCCACAGGGAATGGAGAAACCTATTCAAGATAGTCAAAATCTAGTTCTCTGTACAATATTCATGAACGTCAATTGGGAGGCATCCCATGAATTGAAGCAATATCCATGAACATTTTATTTTATTTTTTTGTGCTGAAGTGGATTCAATCCCTATATGGATTTTATCATGCGACCAACCGAGGTCGAGCCACGCCACACAAATCCTCAAAGACGATAGGAGTTAAATTAGCCAAAGGAAAATCCAAAATTACGAGGAGACCAAGATCATCAACACCCACTTTAGTAAGAGTGCCAGCAGCTTGATTAACCTCGCGGTAGCAATGGGTTATCTTGACATCCTATCCCGAATAATTACATTGCTTGATCAGAAAAGAATGTGCCCAGTTATATGCTTAGGATCAGATCTGATAGCATCCACCATCAACATAGAATCCATTTGAATGATGATTTTTGAGAAATCATTTGCTTTAGCAATTTGAAGACCACAAAGCAGGCCAACAATTCTAAGAACACGAACCCATATGAGCATGAAAACCTTTAATCCATTTGCTCAAATTATCACAAAAGACACCACCTCCACAACCACCATGCCTGGGTTACCACGAGCTGCTCCATCAAGGTTTGAGTTTAATCCAATCACCTGGTATTCTATCTAACCGGAATTTCTCGTTTACTTGGAGAGCTTTTTAGTGAGGTTAGAGGTAGCTGGGGACTTGAAAGCCCTGATAATTTCCCAAGCTCTTTCACGCACAAGATACCATGGGTCATGGGGCATAAGTTTTGATCCACAAAACATCGAGTGTTTCTTCACTTCCACAATCACTAAACTCTCCGGACCCAGACTCGGCAATGAATCAAAGTTTGAAGCAAGCCAAGATCTCAAGGCCAATGAGAAGAAAGTACCTTGCTGACTTCCAGGAACTAACTTGATCCAGACAGCATGGGAGGCAGGGTAATCACGAAGAAAATGACGCACGTCTTCTTCAGGGGCTGCACAATGTGTGCAGCTCTGATCCATTGTCAGGTTTCTAAGAAACCTGTTAGCATTTGTCGTCAAACGATTATGAGCAACAGGTCAACGAAAAATTTTATTCTCTGAGGAACTTGCAGAACCCATATGATGCGCCTCCAAATAAGATCTTTTTGCTCTTGAACATCCGCCCGAATAATGCCTATTAATGTCCATTGCAGATTTAATATAGAAACCCTCACTAGAGTGACATCCTATACCAAGTCACCAACTGATCGTCATATCCTTCACCTTTTATGGGTTCAATAGCAACTTCTTGTTTGAGGGTTTTATAGGAAAATGATCAGAGGACAATTCTGACTTCCACCCACTGGCACACTGCCTTAATATGTGCCACTGCCGACTGACAAGGTGGTGCATCACCAACCCATCTGTGTACCAAAATAATGTTTGGCTACCATTAGCAACCTCACACGTAGTTACCTGGCGTAGATGTTTGGAAACTTTAACGACATTCCCCCAAATATTAGAAGAATGATGCTTGGCTCGAACATATCCATATCGCAACATCCATGGCATTCTTTGGCACAAACTACCCTGGACCAAAGTCGACCTTTCTTTGTTAACCGGCTCCAACCAAATTTTGTCATCAATACAGTGTTCAATTGGCGCATGGGCTTCAAAACCCAGCACTCCCACCTCTTTTGGAGTGATCAGATCCCATGAAAGATTATGTAATCTTCAACTCTTCGAGCTTGCCCATCTCCTCCCCATGGAACATTATGAAAATTTGATTTTAACACATGCACACGTCTAAGCTCACATATAACAGAATTCCACTAATTAATCACAACATAGCACACTGTCCAATAAGCTTTTAGTAACACAAATTTGAAAATTGACTTGAGATGCCTAACAAATACAACATTATATGGAAGGTCATTTAGACTACTCGATTCGAAGACCCACTCAACTAACGAACCATAAACATTTTTAGCTAATACAACAAAAGGAGGACAGAAGAAAGTCACAGCATGAAGCCACAGCGTGGGAAAAACAGAAACACGTATGACGTAGAACTTCCCACCAAGTATGAACTCCGAATCAACATTTTACACTTGACAACAACCGGTAAAAAAAAAAAGAAAAAAAAAAGAAACTGGCATTTTACCGCCACTACTTTTTTTTTTTTTTTGGGTGGGTTTGGTTGTTGTTTTATCCTCAGAAACTAAGCAAGCTACTCTTCAGGCTTCAGTTTCAACCTTCCTTGGAGCTCTCTTTCCTTTCTTGTGCAGTAAGCTTTTGTCCACCCTTCTTGTCATCCTCTACACCTGATGCCGATGTTTCTTTCCCTGCCACCGCAGAGGCCATGACCTCCCCTGGAGGGGGGTGGTCGAACTTGCATGTTGCTCCATACCCACATGTACCGGTCTTCATGTAGAAGGGACAATGCAAAACCCCCTGCAATATTGGACCAACGTCAATGATCCTCGACACGAAGAAAATGGCCCAATCATGCATAGCAACTGCCAACTGCTAACTAACCATACAAAGCAATCAGGTAAACCAATCCCCCCTAAGGGCAGCCAACGTCAACAATCCTAGATGCCCCCCCCCCCCCCAAAAAAAAAAAAAAAAAAAAAACGGTGCAATCATGCATAGCAACTGCCAACTGCTTACCATACGAAGCAATCAGGCTAAACCAATCCCCCTAAGTCCAGTCTCTTGCTGCCGAACGCCCCGGGGGCACGGGTAAAAGAGGCCCAGCCCCTACATTGTATTCAGGTGGTTTTCGTCGGACCCCAGATCTGAAAAAAATTGTATTTCTACTCCACTATTCAGGTAAAAGACTTAACAGGACAATTTAATGAGATATTCTCGCTATAAACTACAGTTGAACAAATTGCCTGAAGTGTTAGATGTTGGTGTAAAATTCGGTTTGATGGATGCGTATCTCTGTTTGTCATAGACAAACTCAGTGTCAAATTAACTGAGGCTTCTAGGCATGTGCAATTACTCTATTCCTAAAGACACTATTCGCCCCCACGTGCAACAGGGCTACCTGAATATGTCTTTGGGATACAAAGAAATCTCCTCTATTTGTGTGTTGCACTCACGAAGATAGGACTCTAAATGTCCAAGACATGACAGAAATTCTAGGGATTATGATGATAGTATAACTTTCTTGACCATGCCTAACAAGGCATTATAAATGCATGTCAAGCTCATCCATATTTATAGATTTCATCATACCTCTTCATGAAAGGATGACACCGTTTCATCAAACACCACTTTAAAAAGGGCATATCTCTTCATAGATACACCCTTTCACTAAAAGATATAAATTAGTTAATCATCCAAACTAACTAGTACCTCTTCATAAATAATTAATCAAATTAATTATTTATCAAAAGGTGCATTGCAATAAATAATTATCAAGATAATTAATTATCATTTAGGCATAATTCAAAAATATATTTCCATAACCATTTTTATGGAAATAATTATCTTATTAAATTTCCATTTTTATGGAAATTACTCCAACATTAGATGAGTAAAAAAATTGGACAAAGACACTTAAAGACGGATAACCTATTCATAACCCCCCCCCCCCGGGGCAGAGGGCGGAAAGCAGACTACAAAGAAGCACCACGAGGCCACTGAATAATCCAATATAGGCACCAGTCTTTGCGTATTTAATTAACATGCTAAACACACTGATCCCAAGATTCCCGTTAGAAAGTCAACATGTATGCAAGTACTTGTATAAAAGCGTGCAAGATGAAAGCCATTTTTCTGCATTTCCTTTTTAATGGAGAACATATTTCTAATAGCATGAAAGTAACCAACTACAATGCAAATCCTTATAGAGGAGTGAAGAGATACTTGGCGCTATCTACAATCATGTGCAACTGACAAGCAGCCAACTACCCAAAGTACTTTGAAAGCAAGAGGTTAATGGTACTAGAACTGAATTTTTGATAGAGCACACAAAATTTCCTAATTTGAGGATTTCTCGAAGTAACAAGCATATATTAAAAGACTGCAAGACACACATAAAACAGTGGCTGCTAAAATCTCAGAAACAGAAGACTCCACGTAAAAGATGCTTTCCATGAAATTTTCTTGTACCCTTTTTTATCAGAGGGACAATAAAGTTCTCACCACAAATGAAGACAGGCATGAAGAAAATCAAAAACATAGATAAGAGATATGGCATTCCGGTAATGAGCTAAATAAAATATACTGTACATGGGGATGTCTTCCAAAAGCACATTACATAATTAAAAGTACCTCTCTTCTAGGAAGACCTGCCAGAGTCAGCTTGACATTTTGTTCTTGGGTTAGCCTTCTTGTTTTTTCAAACCTGTCAACAGGGTGATGGAACTTGCAGTTTTCCCCAAATTTACACTCTCCATTTTTCATATAATACTGTTCCAAAGAAAACGCACAGGTAAATGGAGTGAAATTGGGTTAGCAGATCAAGCATGAAAAGGAAAAAAACAAACAAAATGCACCACATGAGCTGTATACCTATAATCTCATGCCATATTGAATATTTGACATTTGCAACTCACAGAGGACATGCCCATGATAGAAGTCTCCGCTGTTATAGAATTAGGGTTACAGACATTTCACCTTAGGTAAGCCCATTATTTATCCTCACTTTGCCACCAAGGAACCAACTAATCCCCCTTTAACAAATAACATGCACTTTAACTTACATTTATATCTATGAATTTAACCTCCTTACCATTTCCTTTTTTATTCTTTTCAAAGCTATTAATCACAGCTAGCTCTACGTAAAATGTGCTCACCTTTTTGTGCTTCCTTGGGCTCAAAATGTACTTGATACGCAAGGATGTGTGTTGACTTTTTGCATTTCTGCCATAATAAAACAGGTGTGTGTGTGCCGCTAACTATTGTTATCTCACCTTCGATCACCACTTCGATATCTTTCTACAAAAGATTTAATAAGGGGGAAAAAAACACATTTTCCACAAAAAGGAAAATTGTGAATCTCTTACAGTCTCTCTGTGTGCTTCCAAGATTTGGATGTCCCAACAGAGTCAGGCACAATCCACATCGAGGCAGTGGTGGTGTTTTCTTGGTTTTTCAGTGAATCCAACATGGAAAGAACAAACATGCACTCCACTATCAGCAACATTTATCCATTTGACATCTTGACACAGAAGATGGAATATGAGTGTCCGCACACAATAATGAGAAGGGCAGCCCCAAAGATAAATAAAGGAACATGGAGTAGCGCCCACAGCGCAAGAAAATCATCAAAATTCAGGTTCGGATCCGGTCACAAAGTCGCGACTATAATTTTGGATAGAATTTCCAAAAGTTTAAAGCACGAATTCGGACAATCGGGTTCAGATGTCCGAATCAGTAATCTGGACAGACTCAGGACATGGGGCTTTTGTCCGCATGTCCGATCTATCCAACCCAAATTGACCAAACCCAAATGTTTGCCACCGCTAGTGTAAACAATACGATTACATGGACGTACCACCCACCACCAAGCGTTGATAAAGTAGTCCTACAAGACAAGTCAAAGGGACAACTATGTAATGAAAATATCTGAAAGTGGATACTTACATCACATTCAATCTCCCCTGGACGCTGGGGATAGATAGATGGGCCCAGTCCAAACTGAAAGTCAATTTAAGTATATTAATACAATGATCGAAAGTATTAAAGCTGAATAGAAACATAAATTTTTAAGATATTAAGATAGAAATAGTATACAAGCTACCAGCATGAAGATGTCACAGCTTCATCATTTCAAGTATTTTATGATCTGAAGCTCCAAAGTTTGATTACAATTCACATGATTATCACTTCTCTTCTTCGGGTTGGGGAAGTCTGCATAGGTAGACGACCTTTCAAATTCGAAAATATGTGGCTCAAGGTGAAAGGCTTCTGTGACCTTATCAAATCTTTTTGGGATGAATTGAATGTTACTGTCCCTGTAGTTTTATTTTGGCAAAGAAACTAAATCGTTTGAAGACCAAACTTAAAATAGTGGAACAGGGACATTTTTGGCCACCTAGAGTTTACGATGTAAAATTTGGTGGGTAAGGTGAAATCCTTAGATGAGAAGGAGCAGCATTAGTCCCTCATGTGGGCAGACAGAGTTGAAAGATTGGATGCTGAAAAAGAACTCATCTCGGTGTGTGGCTCCATTGATATTCACTGCCAACAAAGAGCAAAGTAACACTGGACTGAAGATGGCGATCATGACACCATATTCTTCCACCAGATGACAAATAGGAGAAGAAAGTTCAATGTCATTCACAAAATTAAAGTGGATGGTGAGCCCCATGTTGATGCTGCGGCAGTGAAAAGTGCAATTATGCACTTCTATGAAAATCTTTATCCTGAAAATCAACCATCTAGGCCTTATTCTTGATGGCATTGCTTTTGACTCTATTAGTCTTGATGATGACAGGCACTAGCTTAGTTTAAAAAAGCGCGCCTGAGGCACAACTAGGCGCACTGAGGTGCGAGGCGACCACTGTGGCGCCTCATAGTGGGTGAGGCGAGGCAAACCCTTTCAAGCGCGGTGAGGCATGCACCTCAGCACGCCTCAGTTTGAGGTGCGAGGCGACCACAGCGAGGGCTTTATTGATCTTAATTGAGAAGTGAAGCGATAGGATAAAAAAGAGAACTTTTGACCATCACCAACTTTGTTAAAATTAACACTTATCTTAGTCTTATATCGCGATTTTGAGCATAATCCCTCATGCAATTGACAAACTCTAAGATTAGAGAACCCTAATTTTCGAACTGTCAAGTATAGAGACCTAATGGTGCCAAAGGGGGTCGAATGTCGATCTTCATATTGTTCTGGTGGTCGATCTTCACTGGAATTAGTGTAGTGGGCTCCAGTTACCGGCTTTCTTCTTCCATGGTGCATGGGGGGTCGTTAGAAGTCTAGATGGAAAGTGGCTAGGTTAGAATTTGTGCATATTATTTCCTTTTTCATTCATAGTTTTATTTAAAGATTTCCTGTAGTCTTAATTTGTTACATGTGTGAAATTCTTTCCTTTTCCTTTTATCTTTTATTTAGGAAAGAATCAGCCATATTGTTTTCATTTTATTATATTTTTCTGAGTTAAAGAAGCCATTTTTTCTTTCCTTTCTCACTGTTTTGATTTTTTTCTTTCCTTTAAAAACTTATAGCAAGAATGTTTATTACTTATCAGCATTTTGATTTGTATTTAAATAATATAATTTACTTTTTATTGTATTTTAAACTATTTTATAAACGTTTTTAACATTGTAACGATTTATATTGACATCTAATTCCATATTGATGCAATCATATAACTCATTTGGGCAAAATCTATCCGCTGAGTACATTTTATGCATTTCTATGTAAAGTTGCACCTCGCATCCATGATGCATGTGCCTTCGCCTCGAGGCTCATGCCTCACGCCTTGGAACTCTTTGCGCCTCAGTGCGTCTCATGCCTTTTTAAACTCAGGGCACTAGAAAAAGACTTCACGGGATATGAAGTTTGGAGTGCCATCAATGATTTAGGAAAGAGAGCTTTTTCTAGCATTGTTGGAATATTGTTAAGAGGGAGCTTATAGGTTTTTTCGCTGGCTTCCATAAGAAAGACGGTTTTGAGAAAAGCTTAAATGGTACTTTTATTAGCTTGATTCCCAAAGTGGCTGGAACAAATGACATTAAGAATTTTAGGCCCAATAGCTTAGTGGGGAGTGCACATAAAATTCTTCCCAGAGTCCTTACTTCTAGATTGAGAAAAGTTGTTGAAAAGGTTGTGGGGTGTGCTTTCACTCCTGGGTGCCAAATTTTGGATGCTGCTTTGATTGCTAATGAGTGCATTGATTGTTATATCAAATCCGAGAATCCAAGTATCATGTGTAAGCTTTATATCGAGAAGGCTTACAATCATGTCTCCTAGAGTTTCCTCTTGGCTACTCTTGAAAAATGGGCTTTCCTAGCAAGTGGAGGAATTGGATATCTTTTTGTGTTTCCACTGTGCGCCTCTCCATCTTAATTAATGGTGAAGCCTTTGGCTTTTTCTCTAGTTCAAGAGATCTTAGCAAGGTAAACCTTTGTCACCATTATTGTTCATTTTGGTTATGAAGACACTTAGCAAGTTGCTTTGATTGCTAATGAGTGCATTGATTGTTATATCAAATCCGAGAATCCAAGTATCATGTGTAAGCTTTATATTGAGAAGGCTTAGAATCATGCCTCCTGGAGTTTCCTTTTGGCTACTCTTGAAAAGATGGGCTTTCCTGGCAAGTGGAGGAATTGGATATCTTTTTGTGTTTCCATTGTGCGCCTCTCCATCTTAATTAATGGTGAAGCCTTTGGCTTTTTCTCTAGTTCAAGAGATCTTAGGCAAGGTGAACCTTTGTCGCCATTATTGTTCATTTTGGTTATGAAGACACTTCGCAAGTTGGTGATTAAAGCAGTCGAGGAGGGTTTCTTAGATGGCTTTCATATTAGTAACTCCCGTTCCGATGGTTTGTTCGCATCCCATTTGCTCTTTGCTAACGATACCCTTGTTTTTTACAAGCTAGATGAGAATAATTTAGATTATTTGAGACGCATCCTTTTGCGTTTTGAAGCTATGCCTGGACTAAGGGTCAACGTAACTAAAAGTGTACTCGTTCCCTTTGGCGAGGTGCCTCATGTTCATCTCTTGTCCTGTGGTTGTGGAGTTGATTTGCTACCTTCTTCTTACCTTGGTCTTCCGTTATAACAGCACAACTTATTGGGACCCAGTTGTTGAGAGGCTTGATAAGAGATTGGGGGGGTGAAAATCTAAGTTCTGCCTAGAGGGGTCACTGACCCTTTTGATAAGCCCTTTGTGGAGCGTGTCTATCTACTTCACATCTTCATTCATGATTCCCGCTAGCATTGCTAGTCATTTAGGGAAAATCATGAGAAACTTTCTTTGGAATAGCACTAATAACAGTAATGGCCTTCATTGGTTCAATTGGGATGAAGTCTGTCGTCCTAAACAACATGGAGGGCTTGGCATAAGACCTCTTCGTGATATGAATGAAGCTCTGAAGACCAAGCGACTCTAGAGGTTTGCAAATGAGGACGAAACCATGTGGAAAAATGTGATCCAAGAAAAATATGGGATCGAGGATTTGGGATGGCGGAGTAAGAAGAGTTCTTATTCTCGAGGGGTTAGCTACTGGAAATCTATTTTAGACTTTCAGCAAGTCTTCAGCGTTTCAAATCTTTAGTGCATTTTGAGATGAACGATGGCTCTAGGGTTCTTTTTTAGTATGATGCATGGTGTGGGGATCAACCTTTAAAGACTCCATTTCTTGATCTTTTTGGGTAGGCTCATTTAATGTTTGCCACAGTACAAGTGGTTTCTAGAAATGATGACATTAGCCATTGAAATTTGATTTTGTGAGGAGCCTTAATGATTGGGAAGAGGATAGCATTTGTAGGTTGTTAGCCTACTGGCTGACAAGGAGCTTCTGCCTGAAGGCCTTGATGAGATTGTGTGGCCGCTTGACTCTAAGGGGTCTTTTACCATCAAGAGTTTTTGTTCCACACAGTTTGAAGTGTTAGATTGCTCAAGTCCATTTGGAAATCTAAAGCCGCCACAAAAAAAAACGTGTTTCTTTGCCTGGACGGCCACCAAACGTAACATTCCTATTCAGGACATGGTCAAAAAAAAGAAGTTTTAGTGGTCCAAGTAGATGCTTTATGTGTTTAAAGGAGGAAGAATACATGGATCATCTCCTTGTGCATTGTCAGTAGGTTTCTTCGCTTTGGGATTAAACTCTCTGATGAGGGTCAGTTGAGTTCAACCATTTAATGTGAGAGATGTGGTGGCTTGGAGGAGCGGGATGAAGAATAGTTAGATTCTCGGAGTTTGGAATATGGTCCCTTTGCCTATTTGGTGGACTAATTGGAAAGAGAGAAATCGACGTATTTTTGAGGACAAAACTATGTCCTTTCAAGATTTTAAGCTCTACTTTTTGAGAATGTTGTATAGTTGCAGTGTTGGGCTTGATGATAACAAAATTTTGAACTTTTTAGATTTTGTAGATTGTATTATGGATGAGAGCTTAAGGGAATAAGGTTTTTTGTATTTGCCTCTTTTGTACGTGAGTGACATCCCCTTGGTGTCTTTTTTATACAGCTCTTGTTTACTCCCCCGCCGCCGCCTGCGCAAGCCAAAAAAAAATTCACATCATTATCATTCCATTCCAAATTTAAGTTTCATCATCAAAACCAGAACATCCAAGAAGGGATTTCCAACTACATCATGCTACTAATGCTTGCACTCAAATTTAAATCTTCATATCCTTTTACGGCATCAAAATTCAGCAGTTTAACATGCATCAGCCACCAAACAGAAAGGAGCATGCTTTAGCAACAAAATCAATGGCAAAACCATTTTTTTTGGGGGTTCAAATTCTCCAAATGACTTCAATATATTAATATCAGAAAGTGACATCTTTCTTCTCCATTTCCCCATCCCCTTCAGATTGCGGGAAGGATGGAAATTTAGCCTGTATAAATCATTTGAACAGTCAACAGTGAGGACACCTTGTCCCAACCAGCTGCTGAATAGTGGTAAAAGGGAGAATGAAGATGCAAAGCCATCATTCGCAACAGAGGAGAACATGAAAATGATACACAAGTTCTCAAAAAAAAAAAAAGGTCAAAAAGAATCTGTGCTGGGACCAAAAGATAATTTTCCCCGCCTAGGAGGGGCAGGCAAGTCATGCTCAATGACCATACATTATGTATTTTCTTTGCATCGACCCAAAATGATACTTGCAAAAACCCTATGAGGAAACAAAATTTACCACTGCTTGAGTTGGTGTGGGATGGAGATTATAGAGGATGGAGGCTGATGGATTGACAAGCCCAGTATTCAGAGCAGGTACTGGAGAACTGAGAACTGCATGGCCTATTGCAGCAGCCGGGGGGTCGATAACTGAGGAAGAAAATAACAACTCAGTGAAGCAACATCAATATTAAATGATGATCATGAAAGGACATTCATTTGACTCAAATAATCTTTGAAAATCACAAACAAAAACTGCAGGTGTTTTTTAGTGTACCAGCTACATATTTGGGTTGCCAATTAAAAGAACCAGGAACACAACGCACAAGTGAAAACTAACACTATCAAAACAGTCACTACTAATTAGACTCATATGAGCATGATGTCCAGAGATTTCTTCTTAACCAGAAAACAGGAAAAGCTATACCTGATTTTTCTTTTTAGGTGATAAATTATAAACAGAAGGCTTACGCATAGACCTTTCTCGACTACAAATAACTATTGACAATTCAACCTTCCTATCCCTTGGTTTGTCTCAATAAGAGACAGAAAAGTACTAGGATATTAAAGTCATTTACTAACAGAATATCTAATGATGATTCCAAAAATTTGACACTGGAAACAGAAATAAACAAATAAGTACACTTTGTCAACAAACATCTAGGTAAGATCTCAGGGCATCAATCTTTCTTCCGCATTTGGTTTTTGGAAAACTGATTTAAAAAAAAAAGGGAAAAGACAAAGCTGAAAACCAGAGAAAGACATGCTGCAATTACCATTCCTGTCCGGATGATTGTAGCGGCAATTGGCCCCATATTTACAACTGAAAGACAATATAATCCTTAGTCAAAACCACAATTAATCAGAAGCCACGGGAGCTGGGCACGGTAACATATTCTAATATTCACCTGCCAGTTTTCATGTAAAATGGACAATCTGTTTCACCCTGTCACAGATTGGTGACAAACAATTAGACATAATTATGTCAGAATCGAGTCATTCAGAGATCGTTTTAAAAAGGGACATGAAGCCACCAAATTTCTTTTGAATCATGTGGTCTTACTTTTCATTTAGAACTAGTAAACCAATTTTTCAATAGGGAAAAAATTCATCGAAGAGGGGGAAAAAAGGTACAAACGGAATAAGACAACCTTTACAGCTAAAGAGAAAAAATCAGTGCAACAGGGCCTTCCAGCCTTGCTGCATGTAAGACAATAGTGCCACAGAGCACCTGTAAATGGAAGATAGATTACTTTATTACAGGTCATCCAGGGACGCAAAGAACAGTCCCTAAAAATGCAAGAATTCTGGCTACTGCCAAAATGCCAGGGACAGCAATACAGATTAGATAGCATTGGGTGCCTATAATGTGCACAAGCCTCAACCATAGATCACCTCCTGGATATGCTACGATCACTTGGCACGTCCTACCAGTCATTTCAATTCAGACTCTGGATGGTGGAAAACAAGTTTGATTGGCCCAATAGGTTCCCTTTTTCACAGTGCAAACCCCCTCCTGCAGCAGGCTATAGAGAGCTAGTGGGTATCCCTGGATGCCAGGGAGGGGGAGATATGAGTTTCAATTCTATATATGGGATCATCAGCATTATTAATACTAGAAGCCAAATGGCTTCACAAGATTATTCATCATGCAACAGGAAGGAATTGTTATAGGCACCAAACCCATTTGAACAGTAAACAAGAACCTTATGTTCACCACCGTCATAAGGTGAGATGTAAGCTTAGGCAAGGATAAACCTAAAACACGGCGCTCCATTAACAAACTCCTTGCAGAGGCGACATACGCTATCAAAGACTCAAATAGTTAAAGCTCGAACACGACATACAGATAATCCTGAAACTCACCGAGCGCATAGGCAATCCTTTGGAGTTGTATGATAATGCCAGACTGATGGTAGGCACAAGAGTTGTACTTGCACCAGAAATCTCAACTGAATTAGTTTGTTCTCCCTTGCCAGCTTCTTGTCCAGCAGATGGTACATTGATACCTTTCGGATGATGGAATTTGCAAGCAGAACCAAATCTGCAGTTTCCTGTCTTCATATAGAACTGAGTACACAAGCAACATATTCGTAGTTCATCAAAAGACAATCTATAGAAGCAAGACTACGAGGATATAAGCAAGAAATGTTAATGACTACAAGAATAGAACAATTCATACCGAACATGGAGGCTCGGAAGGTCTCTCAGGTAAATCTGAAGCAGCATTTTTGCCTGAGGTGCCCTGAAGTGAAGTGCAATATCAGAAACCAGTAAAAAGGATATACAGATATATTAGTTGAAGCTCAAGCTTTTACCAATATGTCATTCGGATGATTAAATTTGCAATTCAGACCAAACTTGCATTTTTGAGTCTTCAGAAAGTACTGGAAACCACCAAAGCAGCAACTAAGTAGGAGCCATGAGTCAATGTAATTGGAGGGATTTGGGAACAGATAAGACCACACACATACCGGGCAGTCTGGCTCTCCTGGTCTTTCAGGATGGGAGTCATAAGGAATAGATGGGGGCTGCACATTAAATTAATTTTTGTTAACAGAATCATCATTCCATAGGGTGTCTCATTATCCGTCCAAAAAAATCAAAAAACAATTATGAGTGTTTGTTTGGACACAAGTCCTAGATTGCATTCCAATAAATGGACACCATGAATCAATATGCTCCAAAATAATTCCAAGAAAACAGAATGGGACCCCCCCTCCTCCGTAACCTCTTTGCAGTTACAACTTTACACTTGAAAAACTGTGGCATGACGCTCTAGGTCCACACAACTTTCTAGCATGACATTCTTGGTTCCCACAACTTTCAGGCAAAACTTAGTTCCCAACCTCACTATACCATATCTCATTCTCTCCCCCAATAAGAGGAGAAAAAAGAAACAAGGATTTTGGGTTTTTTATTGGGGGGAAGGTTGAGGGGACAATGGTATTGCATATACAATTGACACAATACAATCCTATGATAGGATTTAGGTGGGGAAATGCTTGGCGATTGGCATCATCTAAGAGCCACTATAACAACAAACGCACCATGGATCCTGCCAAAGTGGGGTTTTAAGGAAATCCAAATGTCTGCAGCCATCATACCCATAGTAACACAATGAAAAGGCCAACGTAAAACACATGGCAGTAGAGGCCAGAAATCATTGAAAGCGTTCATAGACTTGTAACACGAAATATTTGTTGCATTATATGCATCGAACAACAATCACCAATAGAATCACATGTTGAAAAAAAAAAATGAAAACAACAGAAAAAAATTGTTTCTGATAGATCTGCAAAACACGTTTACAAAGGCGAAGCAGAAAAGAGAAGAACAAATAGTGGGAAAAAAAAAAGGTAGTAAAGTTGTAAGAGAGTTCCACTGATCATTGGTTTAAATAGATTATTCAACAATAAGCACACAACAAAAGAGACGGATAGGGAAGGTCTCTAGGCACTTTTTTGATAAGGTGTCTGAAAATATAGTTGAAACCGAGACTTTTCTGACATCACTTAAAAAGACCTCAATTTTTTCCTGGAAGATAATGGTGTGGTAAGAAACCTTACTAACTGTGGATAAACTGCAAATGAGGCAAGGCTCTAGGGTATTGGTTTAGACTAAACCAAATTATTACCCCAAAATCCTACTTGGGCTGCACTATAAGTGGTCTAGTATACAGTGTCACAAGTCACTCACAACCTTACCTTTACAAATGAATTGCAGCTAAGTTGTATTTCCATTGGACCCTAGATTTCAGAGGCATCGACAACCTAATACTTACAGTTATAGGAAAAGAGGCAAAAGGCAATTTAGTGAGACAATTTCTTAGATTAGTGCCTAGAAAGTGGATAAGGTATCACTTATGAAGACATCATCAGTTCATCACAAGAGCTTCCATGACCATTTCCCTCTAATTTATAACCTCCAGGTTTCACCGCATAATCTAAATCATTTGGCCTCTTCGGTGCTGATAATTTAATTGCATGCAGTTGTTCTTTCTTCTCTGCAATCTTTGATTCAACAAAGCGAATTGTCAAGGTTTACGTTCAAGCACCTTTAGTTTGAAGCAAGAATATTTTTTTTATTTTTTTTCGGGTGCAGCATGGAGCAAGATTGTTGGATTTAGGCAGGATTAGAACATGGTTTCCATTCGTGCTCCTTGGACTTAGGTAAGAGATGTTTGATGCCACAAATGCATCATGTCTATCAACTAAAAACAAATCTTAGTCATAGACAAGGAACCATTATAAGGAACGGATAATCAACAAGAAATGTCACAGATACATTAAGTGCTACTACTAGACCTAGCAAAAACTGACCCGACCCGTACCCCCCCCCGAAATTTTGGGTTTTGAACACAATTTTCTCGACCCGAACCGGATATTAACCGAAACCCAAAAAACCCCACAAATTAATGGCTCAAACTCGACCCGAACCTGAACCCGTCTGCTCGACCCGAATATTATATTTTTTATTTTTGATTTTTCTTTAATTTATCCTTTCTAACAATAATGGTTATTCATTATATGGGTTCTTCTAGAAATACATTATATAATTATCGCATCCTTTATAAATTAAACAATAGTACGCTTTCTTTTCCAACTTCGTTCTCATATGATAATGTTATACACAAGTCATAAATGAAAAAAGTTTTTAAAAAATGGGTACGGAATGGCATGAAATAACTATCTAGTTTTAAGAAAATCAATTTTAAATAAGACATATATTAAAAATTTGCGAGTCATGGTGTTATATTTTTAGTGAAGTAAATATGTCTCATCATATTTTAAATAATGGTACTCTCTAATAATATAAAATTTTGATGTTATAATTATAAGATAATTATAATATCTTGTATTTCTCTATTCTTCTTTCATTTAGTTTCTATTCTAATTGGTCTCAAACTATGAAGCTAGTGTTGGGCAATGAACCAACCCATGTTCGTGTCAAGCTCGACCCACTAATGAAGTATCTAATTAGGTAATAGTAAGTTAGTTAACAAAAATATCGACTTAGTTACTGGATTATAAGCGCGTCAAACTACCCTAACCCGTTAACATGCTTTAAATGGACTAACCCATAAATAACTCGACATATTATTAACCTTATTTTAATCCACGGGCCAACTCAAGGACGCAACTCTTTGGCTACTTGTACATGACATGCATATATCATAGTGAAATGTTTGGATATCTTTAATATTCTTTTAAGAAATTATAATTACAATACTTTTTCATTAAATACGAACAATTTTAAGCTTTAAATATAACGAGTCTTTAACTTTGGAAAAAAAAATGAATAAGTCATAAAAAAGGCGCTCTAAACACATTGAGTCGATCCGAAACCCGTATGACTGAAATATGTCCGTCCGTATTTTACCCAAACTTGAAATACACCCAACCCGTATTTTATCCGAACCCGAATACGCCCAACTCGTATTTAACCCGTCCGCCCGAATTGACAAGTCTAACTACTATACTTATGCTATGTCATTTTGAGAGTTGCATATTTCAGTGCTATCAAATATTACGGGAGGAAGTTACTAATACAATAACTGCTAGCATTAGATTTTGCTAATTGTCGATAAAACAGAATCATAATGGTCGAAGATGATCCACCAGGCTAATAATTAGCAGAATGTTATAGAATCCAATTGTCCAAAGTATATACTTGAAGTAGGACTTGGATAATCACATAATTACACTATATATATAATCTTGTTAAAGTTTAAAGGATACTAGGAAATGAAATACTGTAATGAAGTATTAAAGTATCACCTCTTTCCAATCTGGGATTCCACCCAGAGGAACCCAAATAGGGTGATCAAACTTGCAGTTATCTCCAAACTTACAGGTTCTTGTAAGCATATAGTGAGCACAATCTTTTTCCCCTGGCCTTTGCGGATAGATAGGCAAATCACTTGCGCTTTCCAATCTGGGGCGCTTGGTCAAAGTGTCTGAAGTCAACCAAGCCTCATTTTGCCCAATCATGTGGGCACCCAGAACAGATTGACCATAGATAGCTATAGTAGATAATAATATAAGCAAACGAAGAGAAGCAAAAATATATATGTTACCATATAACTTAGATTAATTTTAAAAATAAGAACATACATTTCCGGGAGAGAAATATACACGTAATATTGTATTTGTAATAATATAGGGAGTCGGTATATAAGAGAAATCAATAAACAAGTTATAAAACTTCAAAGGGAGAAGAAAACAAAAGATCCTATCATCTGTTGTGTAATAATTCAGATTGAATTTCTGAAATTACCATTTTTGCCTGTACGGCATCCAAAATTTTGAGAACGCTGGATAGAAAGGACAACAAGCTGCAAGACTTAATTATGTATCCAAGCAACCCATACTAGACAACTATTAGTGATCAACCAGCATGTCTTGGCACAAAGGATACAAATTCATATCTTATTCACACAATATAGATAGCACATAATTTCAGTACTTTCGTAGACGTATAGCTCGCAACACATCGATTGGGCTACAGTTGATTACTCATGTACAGAACATGACACAGATTCCCATCATAATTAGCAATATATCCCCCTACATATAGACTAATTTAAGTATGTCCCCAGATCATATGTACCAGCAACAGAAGCACTAGATACCACTCAGAAATATATTTGATTTCCCCCAAATTTTTGCCTTGAGACACACCAATTGAATAATTGATGAGGTACACGACAGTTTCCATCTGTGAAGCAATACTAGTTTTCATTTGAAGAACTGTTACCTCAACATTTTGAGAATAATGCTTGGCTATTGCTATATATTCGAAAATAGTTTGTAAATTAGGATTGTTTGATGTAGGTCCGAGGTGCGACCACTTGAGGCCTTTTGTTGCTCACGTTAAGGTTCAACTTTTAGCACATCAGAAGTAAATTTCAACCCATAGAGCTTTTTGGTTTCTCCTTTGGGCATTGCATACAAAATTAGCATAATCAAGGCAGATGTTGCATCGGCCTCCTGAAAACCTATTTCACCTATTCTGGTCTTAGACTTGTTAGATGACTATGCCATTTCCTCACTGTCGCCCCTCTTCTGCTTAAATTTTGACCCATTGTGCAATTCTACTACTATTCCTATTCCTAAAATGAGCCCTTCATCACCAATTTCTTTTTATTGATAATTGATGTCTTTTCTAATTTCCCTTTACCAGTTCCTCATTCTTCACCACCCTCTTGTTTCCAGCTCACTTACAAAAACCTAAAGAACACACAGACCTCTTCCCCAACAAACTTATGCCCAACACTACTTGACTGATAACCAATGCCACTGTGTAAGGAGTCCAAATCTTCTCAGTTTCCCTGCCACAACATTACCAACCATATAACAATATGGATCTTCCCAACGGGTTGGCCCATTTGGGGATATTCATGTATACATGCAGCCTAACACATGACAAGCACAGAGGCTCATTCCAAAGACAGCGCGTGTTGAATGAGTTCTAAGGATATTTGAAAACAAAAACCGAAAATAAATATTTCCTCCGTCCCATAGAATTAGTCCATTTTTCCTTTGTTGGAACTTGGAAGTCCCGTATAGTGGTTCGACCAGCATTGTTATACGGCCCGGAGTGTTGGCCAGTTAAGAAAACTCAAGTCCAAATATTGTTAGTCGGAGACTCGGAGAGATGAGGGTGATCAAGGTTGATGTGTAGTCATACAATATTGGATAAGATTAGAAATGAAGTTATCTGAGAGAAAATAGTTGTGGCACCCATAGAGGATAAGATGATGGAAGCAAGACTTGGAGGGTCTGGCCGTATAAAAAGGAGGGATATAAATGCCCCTGTACAGAGTGTGAGAGGATTGATGTCCCGGATTATAAGAGGCATAAGGGAAGACCATAAAAGAATGGTAACGATGTGATTAGACGAGACATGCGACACTTGAAACTTATGGACAACATGGCTTAAGGTAGGAGTTTTTGGATGTCTAGAATAAGAGTAGCAGATCTCAAATAGGTACTTGTCGTCTGTTTTTTTTCCTGGTTTTAGTCACTTAGTGTACGTTGTGGTTGTTTGACTTGAATATTACATACTAATGTTAGTTTTGGCAACCACCTTGTTTAGTTAGAGTCACTACGACACACCTAGCTTCGAGTTTGTTAGTGTCTTTATTTACTTATTTATATTTAATGTATTGTTGCTATATTTATTTAATACAATAATACTATTTTTGCATTTGTTACAAAGGATTCAACTCAAGAAATGTTAACTTTTTCGGGGGGCCTTTTGAAATCGGTCTCTCTACTTGTAGGGGTAAGGCCTACATTAGTTGGACTCGGCTGCTATACCACGCCGACACAATCCGACGGGGATCCGAGCACGGATATGGGTCAGATCCGGCCAGAGTCGTCCGACAACATCATCCCACCACCGTTAGCATCGGAGAAAGGGACAAGGCAGTCACCACGGGGATTATAGGTTGATGGGAGGCGGAGCTGAGGCCTGTGGGGGTGTCAAAGCTTGGGGGGGGGGAGAGAGAGAGCGAGAGAGGGAGAGGGGGAGAGAGAGAGAGAGAGGCACTAGGTAGAAAGGGGCGCGCTGCGGGGGGCTCCCTATTGCAGCATGCCTCAGTCTAGGGGTTTTTGTTTGTTGCTTCTTCCCTGTTTCCTCAGCCCTCATTACTTTTTTTAAATTTTTTAATGACAGTAGGATGGTAATTCTGCTTTCTGGGCTGGTAGAAAATGGGCTGCATATTTGCTGCATATGGGTGACTGATTGAGCCGAATTTAGATGGAGCGTTTTTTTTTTTTTTGGGCTAAAAGTGGTGTCGTAAATCTATACTAGGCTCATATAACTCTAAAAAATATAATACTAATATGGGCTGATATAATTTAGCAGAAAAACATATGAAGGGTCATATTTTGGATAGTGGCCCTATATTTGTGTCTAAGATTAGGACTGTACCCGTGTCCTAATTTTTGAGACTTGCTAAGTCGGACACTTGGACCCTAACCCGTATCCGACACCCGTATCCCGAGTCCAGGTAACATAGGGTAAGGCTGGCTACATATGGATCTCTCCAGATCCCATGGAAGCAGGACCCACATTTGAAATTGTTATTGTTGTCCTTTGTTGAAAGTCTGAAAATAACATCCTTCTGTAATATTACTAGAAGTAAAAGTTGACTCTCTCCTTAAAGATCAATACAAAAAAGTTTACTACATGATATCCCCTCAAAAAATTCTTGACAAACTAGGCAGGCAAATCTAATGTGACAGAGGTAGTACTCGCACCGGCAAAACTCCATCCAGCCTGACCACCCAAATCTGTTCAACCCGGAAAAAATCAAGTCCAATCACAAATTTCTATCGTAATTTAAAATGCAGACAATTAGTCATGTTGAATTGAAATTCGCGTCGAATCTAACAATCTGGGTACGAGTCGTTCAAATTTTGAGAATAATTCGGATTAGGACAATTGGGTTTGTACTTTGGCCTCAAATCTCCTAAATTTTTAGGGGGGGAAATTCGGATAATCAGGTTTAGACATCCAAAATTCAGGTCCGGGCTCCGTCAAGTACATAATTTTGGTCAAATTTTCAAAATTTCAGGGTGAGGCATCAGACATTCTGTTATATGTTTTGGGTCAGGGCCAGTTAGGATGTCCGAATACACAATCCTATGGGGTTCAGGTATAACCTGAATTTTTGCCCGTGCCAAGTGTTAGGTAGTACAACAGAAAGGTCCAGCTAGCCATGAGAAAAGACAGTAAAGTGAATGAAAAAGGAATGGTAGGCATACGAAAATAAGGGATAAGGCATTGACACAAAAATACAAGGATAATTCAGCTAAGAAGAAGTCACACTAGAAATGGTTAAAAGGACACAAAGCTAGAAAAAGATACTTCCTTAGCAGTGTTGACCACGTGAATCTTCGACACTTGAATCCAAGATTGCTACTAGGCTCTTTTTGCACCAACCGTTGTTTTCTTCATTCCATCCTAGGATCCTCATTGGACATTAAGGTGTCTTCTCTTAATTTTTCAGGACATTCTAAGCTTCACTCACATGTTTGATTCTCAATTCAGCTCACTCTTACCCTTCACCAAGTCACTCCAATTCTAATTCCGCCTTACTTGTCGTCGCCACATATCCACTGCCACATTCCCATATCAGCCTCCAACATCCATCCACATATTCAGAACTTGTGCCCAGTTGATTGGCTTAGATCCAATGCAATGTCAAACCACTTTTCTAGAGAAATTTCCCACACCATAATAGCTATGTTTATTTCACCTCGTCTCCTTGAATATGCAACGTTGTAAAACCCTAAAACTTTCAATAGAGCTCCAGGATCTTCAACATAGATCTAAAATTTTCTAAGTTGCTGAAATTATGTAAAGAACGCGTAAAACACAAATAAAGCTCTAAACTTTTAGTAGCAATTTCAAAACGACGCTTAAATATCCCTAGAATATCAGCAACTCCCATAGAGGATGAAATGAACACAGCTACACACTACCTGTGAGGAGCTTGTGTGGCGTACTTTGGTAATAAGTAATGGCAAAGGAGTTTTGCACTTTAGAAGCCTATCAAATGGGATTTAGCTGAATTACCAAAGTGCAAAGGCCCAAAGGTTGTAAATTGAGTAAGAAGATTAAACACAAAGTTTAGGGCGAAAGGTTTAAATCCAGATTTGTCGCAAAAGATTATCCTAAAAGCCAGGGCTGACTGATTATCATGAAATACTGAAATCGTCACAAGAACCCCCATTAGAAGTCCAACTGCATCAAACTGAAGAGAAGCCTGACAACAAAAATGCCCTTTCGCGAAGGATTTGATTACAAACATGTATATAGGGCTTTCTCCTATTCTTTGGATTTTTAGTCTAATAATTCTCAAAAGTCCCCAAAAAAAGGACACCGGGGGGGGTCATAGCATGGGTTGAAACAAGCAATGACACAAAAGTCATGCTTACTCAACTGACGGTCTTTTATGGATGAGTTATGCTCAAAGAATGAGCACCAACTTTTTGCCTAAGAATGGTTGCTTGTTACGATGCTGCCTATGCTGACAATATTCTTGTTGCTCATATAAAACCAAAATGAAGGCTTTGAACAAACCATCATCGGTGGATTTGGGAGAACATTATAACTTCCTCAAGATTTGAGCATCAAACAAACTAGAACAAATGTTGTTCTGAGAAAGGAAAGCTTACTTTGGATTCCTTTAAGAATGCAAGTTCCTAGGGTGCAAAGCCAGCACGTAGTCATCTGGACATTTAGTAAGAAGTTCATATCATACCAAGCTGATTTTAGTAAAGAACTAGCTCAATGAAGAAGGCTTGCTAGTAAATTGAATTTTTTTACGCACACCAACCTAATATTTCAACTAAGGACAAAATCTCTGATAGTAGCTACAAACACCTAGGGAACCTCACATGGAGGCAGTACTCCACACTTATGCATCAAAGCAAGCCTGGGAAGGCTTATACAAGTCCTCGAACTGAAATAGGCAAAAGCTTCAAGACTCAACCATACTCCGCTCTACATTGGATCTTAGTTTAAAAATGTGCACATGAGGCGCCTAGGCGAGCGGCAACTGGGCCTGCAGCTCAGGTGACCCAAGTGCAGTGAATTCCGGAGACGCAGGGAGGCGTGCCTCAAACGCCCCTCAGTCAAGGCGCATGCACCGCTCTTTTCTCGCCTTATTAGCAATTTGCAGTGGTAGAGAGATATTTTTGAGAAATTAGTACTCAAAAGCCAAAATTTCTCCAAATTAGAACTTTCTCAAGTAATAATTGACAGATTCGAGTAGAAATCCCCAATCCAATTGCATCAAATTGCTTCGAACTCAGCCCAATTTCCAAAACCCTAATTTTTGGAAAACCCCAATTTTCTGAAACCCTAATCTCTCTTGGATTAGAGGCTTGTATGGTGGCTTGATCGGGGCAGACCAGGTCGACCTTCTTCCTCAAGCTTTTCTGGCGGCCGATCTTCACCAGTCCCCTGTGGTCTGCTCTGGCAAGTGCTATCCTGAGGCACTGACTTGCTTATGCAGTGTTAGGGCTTCAAAAAATTGGTTGGGTGGGTTGCTAAATGTTCTCTTTTTTTCTTTTTTTTTTTTTTCCTTTGGGGTTTGGGACAGTGGGCTGGTAACTCTTTTTGCTT